>JAUMHQ010000019.1:3010485-3028448 GCA_032361165.1 Enteromius paludinosus | reverse complement strand
TTGCCCCTTACCTAAGCTACATACCTTCTATGTACATATCAGAGAACAATTTAAAATATTCTCTCAATGCATTCTATTTAAAGGTTGTGAGTCACAAGTGCCAGAATGTCCTTGCAGAGGTAGAATTGTTCCACTTCATAGCTTCTGTGCTTTCACTTTAACAGCGAAAGACGGCGTCTCCAGAACATGGCACTGACCGCAACACTACAACAAGAATAAGTTCCTCCTTCTTTCTTTGCGTAAACATTTGGGCTGTGTTATGAAAATAAACCCACTCTTTGACATTAAAAAGTGGGGCCGTGTTTAAAGAAGCCGTTTTAGGGCGGGTCGCCATTGCTTTGTCTCACACAAGCAAAGAAAGATAAAGAGCAATAGAGTCTTTCATAACAACGCAGACTTGACGCGACACATGTAAACAATATTCTTTGTGAGAGGGGCTGAGTGATGTTCAGCTGGGTACAGAGCTGCAGCTAGGAGAGCTGCCTGCCATTTCTGCAATCCCCGTTTTGCCCGTAGAAATCGTTTACTGTTTGTCATCACCCAGCGAGAGGGGCTGAGTGATGATCAGTGGGCCCAGGGCTACAGCTAGGGGGGCTGTCGGCCATCCCAGTGTTTTCCTGATCCTCTCGCAGGGGGCGTCGATTCTGCACCACGGCCCGAGGAGTCGTGTGTTGCCCAGTCTGTTCCAGTCACACAGCCTGACAAGCTGTCGAAGGCCCTCATGATTCCCGTTGCACGGTTCGAGGGACTGTGCTCAGCCCAGTCTGTTCCAGTCACACAGCCTGACGAGCTGTCAAAGGCCCTCACAATTCCCGTCACACGGTACGAGGGACCATGTTCAGCCCAGTCTTTTCCAACCACGCAGCCTGACGAGCTGCAGAAGGTCCTCGCGGTTCCTAGCCCCCATGTAACGAGTCTCAACCCCATAGCAGGGTACGAGGAGCCGTGTCAAGTCTGTGATCTGGACCCAACATGGCTGGATCCACCAGACTCCGTCTGTGATCCGGATTCAGCATGGCCGCATCCGCCAGACTCCGTCTGTGATCCATATCCTGAATGGCCAGATCCGCCAGATCCAATCTGTGATCCATATCCTGAATGGCCGGATCCACCAGACCCGGTTTGTGATCCAGGTCCCCAGTCACCTAATTCACCCGATCTCCACGAAGATTGTTAGGCCCCATGGCCTGAACCTCCAGAACCAGTGTGTGGCACAGAGACTCCATCGGGTCCGCCAGAGGCTGCACTACCTCTGGAGATGTTGGTTTCGGCCGTAGAATCCCCAGAGGCCTCATTGGTGTCTGCACAGCCCATGGAGGTCCTTGAATCATGGTTCAGTCGGTCAGGGAGGGCTTCTTCCCTGTCGGCTCAGTCTCAGAGGGCGCTGTCAGTCACTTTCGATCAGGTTTCAAAGGGCGTCGACTAAGGCTGGTTGGTTCTCAAGGGCGCAAAGTCAGTCTGGTGGCCCCAAGAGGGAGGTGTCCGCCACCTGTTCCGCCCTGGTGGGCTTCTCCACCGCCTGCTCCGCCCTGAAGGAGGTCTCCAACGCCTGTTCCGCCCCGGTGGGCTTCTCTGCCGTCTACTCCGCCCTGGTGGGCGTTCCCTCCAGCTCCTAAATCTGGAGCATCTGGAAGCCGCTCCTTAAAGGGGGGGCTATGTCATGTTCAACTGGAGATGCCAGTCTGCTGATGGTACTCCAGCTCCAGCAAACAGTTTTATGTCTGTTTTTACCCGTTGGACTAATTTTCAATGAACTCATGTCTCCGCCTACCTTGTCTGCTGTCTTTGTTGCTTGTTCATGTCTCCGCCCCTCTTGTTTGTTGTCATGGTGTTACATTGTTTCTCCGCCTTATGTCACATGTATAAATACCTCGGATGTCCTTTGTTAGTGGCTCGTCAATGTTGGATGAACGTCTGTTTTCCCCGTTGTCAAGCCATCTGTGTTTTCCCGTGTTCCTGGTGTTTTTCTGTGTTTCTCTGCCTGCCTGGATCTGGACCTAAGCCTGCTCTCGGACTCTTGCTCTTGCCTCGCCCCCCTGGACTCTGTTCGCCTCATCACCTGACCCTTTTGCCACGAGCTCGGACTATTCTCTCGTCTCAGCCTTTGATGTGCTGTTTGCCGTTGGTTGACTCTGCCCTTTTCGACGCTGTGATTACTCTGTGTGTTCTTTAATAAATGTTGTTGCACATGGATCTGCACGTTTCCCCGCATCTCACTTGTGCCACACTCCATATGACCCCTTTAAAAGATTAAAATACAAGCATATCACAGCAGTCTGTCAAGCATGAGCCATGCATCCGTTTATCCAAACAAACTTGCTCTAACTAAAATAACTGAATAGAGTTGAAAGGTAACAGTATTTTTTCTAGTAGACTGACTGGTGGAACCAGACGATTACATATTTCACAGGCACTGATATGACAAGCACAATAATAGAGGTGAATTCATTTCCATTTATTTGCCAGGTTATTGTGGTTGATAAAATTAATCTTTCTAGCAAATAGGCTGTAAGTCAGATGTTGTGTTTTGTGAATTTATGGGTCGGCAGCTGCTCCATTATGGCCGCTGTCAGCTCTGTCTCGGTCTTCCTCCATCTCTCGCACTCTCACGTTATTGCTTTCTCATGTGTCGAAGCTGAATTTCCCCCTTCTGAGCTGCTCATGAAGGCATTAATTGGATAAGGGAACACAAATCAATACCCAGCAATGATCTTGGTCATATATATTAATCAAAGCTAGATTTCTCAGTTCAGACATCTCCACAGGATGATTACAAGTCTGTGGGGGCACAAAAATTCTCGTCTGCGTAATAACAAAAGCATCCAGCTGTCAATGGAAGAAGTCATTTAGAAATGTTAATTATCTAGTAAGGCATGCATCAAGAGCTCCGGTTGCACTTTGGTTTGCTTTCCAATATCTCGGGTGTAATTTCTTTTCTGTATATTTTACCTCATAATCCCATGTTTACTGCCTGCAGCCTTTATTTATAATTCAGCACAGATTCTCACTTCTAAGTTTGCAGATGTCAGAAGCTCGGCAGGGGCTCCCCCTCGCTCGCTCGTGGTCTCTTGTGTTTATGCATCAAGCTCACAAACAAACACTGGTTGGTGGGAGGATAATTTCAACTTTTACCCCCCTTCTTTCAACACTGCACATCAAATTTTACCCCCCTTCTTTCAACACTGCACATCAAATTTTACCCCCCTTCTTTCAACACTGCACATCAACTATTGATCTCCCCCCTCCCCCCCCACTTCAGCTGGATGTGAAACGTTGATCGTCTGTGTTTTTCTTAGAGTGGCTGATAAAAGTAATGGGTAGTTGGGTTGGACTGAATCAGACCCCTCCCTTTGCTGTTTCCTCTCATCCTGGATGGCCTTTGAAAACTTGATCCAAACAAAAATGTAATAATTGATGTTTGGTGGAGGCTGTGAAACTGGGAGCCGCTTGGCTTCGGTTCTAAGTGCCTGGTGAGATTTTTAGGGTATGTAAATTTAGGTTGAGTTATTGCCTGGCTTCTCTGAGCCAAGGGTAGCAGTCCAAGGCCTCTCTCTGCTGCTATTATCATTCATTTCCATCACTGGTACAATGGGGGAACTGCTGGGCAAAAAACATTTAGATCAGCTACATTATGTCTGGCCCACTGAAGGACCATTTTCCCCGGTCTGCTCTGTGGGAAGCAAGCCGTTTCTACAACTAAAAAAGCTATGGCAGAGTGAGCGTGATTATGGAGTTTCCAAACTATGAGCTGCAGGAAGGACACATTATACACATTATATACAAGAAGATTGTTGTTGGTGTGTTTATTTTTGTGAAAAATTAATACAAAGTTTATTTTTTAAATTCTATTCATAAAGAAAAAAAAAAAGAAATGCTGGTTTAAAAAACAGTTGTTAGAAAAATAATAACCACACAACTATTGCAAGTGCTCCTAAGCAGTAATAACTTAGGAGCAGCAAATCAGCCAATTAATTTTTTTCTGAATCGTGAGACAGTAGTAAGTTCAGCTTTGCTGTCAGAGGATGTTTTTATGTTTAAAATATAGCAATAAAGCATTTTGTTTGTAAACGTAGTCTGTATATTTTTACATTAAATTAAGTTTGTACTTTAGGCCATTTAAAAAATTAAATAGAATGACATTTAGTGTTAATTCAATTACATTTGAATTGAAACTGTTTGTCTTCAGGTCTATATATCTGCTGTTACTCTAGTAGTCTACACTGGCAACATAAACATTTATCAGATTCAAGATACTTCATTTGTCACAGGTACAACACGCAGTGAAATGTATCCTGATCCCCTCCTTTGACTGTGCAGAAATTATAAATAAGTAAATTCTAAATAAAAATCTAAATATCCTAAAACATGGATCTAGTCTAAATGTAAGTAAAATTTTACATTTTAAACACAATCTGAATTTCTAAACAAAAAGATCACCACAAGTTGTAGATAAAGATATAGCAATAAAATGTAAATTTTTAAGTTTTTAATATATATTTATTTATATAGTGTTGCAGCAGTGTGCAATGTGCAAATTATATGTTAAAGTGCATTTTGCCATACTAGCACCGCAATGTTAGAACAGAGCAGTGCAAGCAGAGTATGTTAATAAAATAATGTAAACAGTATGACAGTTCTTAAATAGAAATGAGTATGATATGAGATCCTTTTTTTATTTTTTTATAATGATCTGGTATGCTATTGGGGGAATGGGGGCATGTCCTGGTTTAGGACCCAGATGGCCTAAAGATAGAAGCTCCTCCTGAGTCTCTCAGTTTTGGCCCTGATGATGCGGAACCTTCTGCCTGATTGCAAAAGTTGAAACAGTCCATTACGGGGGTGGGATGAGTCTTTTAATATCTGAACTGCTCTGGACCGACATCTCCTGGAGTAAATGTCCAGTTGATGTACAGTTATTTAATTTTGCTAACAAGGCATGCTTTTGAAAATAACAGCTTTTATATTTTAGTTTGAAAACCGGACCATTTCAGCTGTCTTATGAACTTTGAATTGTTGTGCCATCAGCCATTATGCGAGTAAAACATCCCAGTTCATCTCACAGGTTGTGCTGATTTAGTCTTCTCTGCTCCTTAATGAAAGCACTCCATCACACTTTTTCAAATCCCGGTTTGACACATTCTCCTCCGCTGTGCTTGTTGTGTTCCACCCAAGATGTGCTGGCAGATGCACCGATACAGCTCTGAAATGAGTGAGAGAGCCATCTCCTTCCTTTATTGCCCTGCCATTCCGTCTTCTCCACACGTGGAAGTGAAGCGCACCCATTTCTCTGACTCGGCATAGCTGACCATTGTCATTTCCCAGCCTGCGTCCGAAGGGCCATGAAAAGCCTGTGAGGTCTGGGTAATAACCTTCAGAAAGGCTGTGATAGCACTTCCATTCTCCACAGAGACCCAGGGCCATAACCATCAAGACGGACTAGCGAATGGGAGTGAATGGCGATGAAGATGGGGGTTTGTTCCAAGAGGGGAGATTAAAGAATATAGCTAAGGGGTTTATGTGTACGTGTGAATGTTTGTGAGGTCTTGGCTCTATTTAGACCCTGGTGGTGGTACCTGAAGCCATTAGCGACAGTTTCTCTGGGGCTGGGATTAGCCGTCCGGTGTTGAAACTGCTGACAGGTGCAAGGAGAAAGGAAAAGATTGAAAAAACGGAGATAGAGAGAGATCTAATCCTAATGGACCGGCACAGACTCTCAACTCCTCTAATATCGTAAGGGGAAGTAAACATTAAATGGACTATAGCTCCCACCCGGACCAACTAACAGGAGCCACGGCTCCCCAGCACTGATAACTCCTCACCTTGACAGTAGCCAGACACAAGCTCTCCTAAAGGAGTTGCTCTGTGTCACATCTCAAGCACTTTAAAATCAATGAGAGCAGCTAATAGTATTAAAACGCTGCAATAAAGCTTTGTTTTGCCAGTTTGTTAGTTACCTCTAGAGGGCACTGAAGGCGTACAATATTAAACTACATTGTCATAAATCTAATGTACAGGGAATTTACTTATTACTATGGCTTCAAGTCATTCTATAAGGCTAGTGATGATGTCTTATATATTCGGCAACGCACAAGTAATGCCTAAAGTTTTTCTTCTAAAAAAGTTTGCCCAGTCTTAGAAGAGACTGTTGACCTCAGGAAGGTTAAACGCTGTAATTTGCTGTCGAATGGTTGTCATTTGGCTGGATATGGCTCATGTAGCTGGTTGGTGTATTATTTCTAGCTTGGGAGAGAAGGCCACTGATCGGTGCTTTATTGTAGTGTGTGACTAAGTGGGTGGGTTGAGACTGCACAGTTAATGGGTTTACAGAATCCATGTACCATGGCCAACGCTCCCCCTGCTACGGTGCCAGATTGGTGCATTGGCACCAAAATAGCCTAAAAGCAAATAAATCAGGGTATTATTTTAGCAGCAATTAAGTCGAATGAAAAATAAATATTGTTACAAATGTAAATTCAATATTAGTAATAAAAAATATATGAAATGGAAATTTCATAAATTGTATTTATGCATACAGTATGTAAGATAGCATATGTTTGTGCATTCATATTGTAAGCGTATGTACATTATGAGAGTTCAAAGTGAACAAGCAAACCGTTTTCTCATTTTTGAGTGTGGACCAGGTGCAATTCTAACTCTATCCTCAAAGTGGCGCTGTAACACAAAAATAAATCTATTAACAAATAAAGAACTTAAATGTTTCTTGTGCGATATGTATGAATGTCTGTAATTCACTGTTTAGTCGGATTGTATGTTACTTCTCCCCAAATGATAAAAAAAAAAGTAATTAGTAATTGACATTAGTCTACTGTTTGTGTTCCCAGTATATCTGGATTTGACAATATGCGCTTGGCAACGTAGCCTACATGAAGGCAGCACGGAGTTAATGCACTCCCTGCTGTTATTGTTTTTCCGCAAATATCGAAGCCTGTGAAATAAACTGTGATAATATACTGTCATCTGAATGGATTTCGCGTTACATCGAAAAAATTAACACTCATCTTCTCATGAATTGTGGGTTTTCACACATCTACGTTCAACTGGGATAGTGTTATTTTGTTCCACTTGTTGTGTTTTATAGGTTGCATCACTCACAAAATGGTTTTACGGTGAATGTTTTTTCTTCTTTGTCTTGTAGTGAGACACTTACATTGAATTATACAGACAGAGATCAATGTCATGATCAATAAATTCTCCTATCTGTGACCGGTTGGAATAGGTGTGCAAGGGGAGCAGTGTAGGAGGAAAGTCTAAACTCTGTAATGGTCCTGTGATAAATTGTTTTCTGCCAGCATTCACACAGCCAGACACCCCTGTCTCCGAAGCCCTCTGAGACACACAATCTGCACAACCTATTAACCATGTAAAATACTTTTAAAAGTGCAGTATTTCAGATTGACACACTTGAATAATGACTGTAACATACCACAACAGAGTCAGACTTAATTAGAATTTGCTAAAACAATGTCAAAGAGCTATTTGGCTACTGGTTAACATAATAGAAAGTCATCTCAGAGGCAAGTTATTACACATAATCACATAATGATCACGTGAAAGTGCGTTAGAGTATGTTGCACAGTTGTACTCATAAACAAATGCATAATACTTTTGTAAAAAAAAGTGCTTAAAATCATGTGGAAGAATCAGCGGTCTAGTAAAATTATTTTTATTTTTTATTTGATTGTGCCTCATGATGGTGAATATATATATACACATTTTGAGATCACATATCTAGCCAGATATCAATATTACAAAATATACAATTTTAAAATAGTCATATTTTCCACATAACTACCAGCTAACCCCATATTGGTATATTTGTTGTAATAACACCTCACAAAAAGCCCCTGACAGAATCGGTTTTACAAAGCTCATGAGTTTTCTCAGACCACTGGAGCCAAAACAGTAAAGAGAAAGAGTGAACAGCGTAATAGAAGTATCTGCAAATCAATACCTACACTGGAGATAGTCTATGTTATCAGATTAACTCCCAAGCCATTTGTGGACTACTGAAAGCTAACTTTGTCCATCTTCCAAGGAAGTTTCATTCACTGCAGTGGATTGGTTTAACAGGCATTGTGAATGCAGGAAGCATCATGAATGTAGGTGGGAGGTCACTGGAAGGGCCACTCAGAGAGAGACAGCACTGTTCTGATGGGAAAAGAGTGAAAGAGAGGGGGCGAGAGACCCACAGAGAATTAGAGTGATGGGGAAAGAGCGAGACACTATCCATTCGGGGCTGGCCTTTCAGGGCAGTGGCTTTGCTTCAGGATCCTGAAAACTGTGATGACATGTTTAACAGTTATCGGCATCATAAATCCTCAAAAGTTTTTTATATATATTTTTGAAATGTATGTACATTTATAACACTATTCTTTGTATTCTATTACCTTCGCATCAACCCTCCACCCTCAAAAAATACAACAACTAAAAACTAAAACAAGTTAATGCTAATGTGAGGGTGTTTCTAAAGCAGCTTGTAAGGGATAGTAAATTTTAACATTGTTCTCTCTTCTGACTGCCATTATAAGTCTTTTGCAATTTTGATAATGACCAAAATGTTAATTCAAAAAATACATTTGTGGTACTCTCACATTCACTGCTCTTCAAGGTAACCCAACTATGATGACTTGACTGAGAAACACATAGAATTTTAGTAAAATATAGATTAAAGGAATAGTTCACCCAAAAATAAAAATTCTATCATAATTTGATCGCGTTCAGGTAGTTCCAAACCTGTACGAATTGACTTGTTCTGCTGAACACAAAGGAATATATTTTGAAAAGGTTTGTAACCAGGTGTCACACCCAGCTGGAGCTGCCAGCTCCAGCTTTCCATGAACTCTGTGTCTGTTTTCATACCTGGACTCCATTCCCCAGAATGCACCTCTCCTCCACAGCTGTTTCTAGTTAGGTTCAATCATTCAGTCATTATCACCTGTATAAATACCAGTCTGTGTGTTTGACTCTTCACGGTTCATTTACACTGTCAACCCAGTCCTTGCCATTTGTGTTCCTGTGATTTTGTATGTTTCTATGTTTGGATTTATTTGCTGTCGACCTCTGTTTCTCCACGGATCTTCGCCTAGCCTTCTGATTTGGACTGATTTGGTAATCAACCCTATGCTTTGGGTTTACGTTTACGAAACTGTCTTTGCCTACGCTGTTTCTGTCTGCCGGTGATTTGATCTTGTCTGTCCTGACCCTGAGCTTAATAAACCCTTTTTGCACGTGAACTCACACGCTTCCCCGCCTCGATTCGTTACAGAATGAACCGTCAAACGGAGTTCATCAGAGACATTCCTGCGATCGTTGTATCAGGACGGATGTCACAATGACGCGTATGTTAACGATTTTATCACTGTTTCTCACCGCGTTGATGTCGACGAGGAAACCATCAAGGGCTATTTTCTATCTGGACTAGATCGAGAATTGCTGCGCGGTTTTCCTGCAGAGGACCCCAACTGGCCTTTATAGAGGCTTATTGACTTTGTTTTAGAGTTTTGTGGGTCATCTTACACCATAGGAGAGGTGGAGGAGGATGAACGGGCACGCCGTGGTGTGAGGAGTAAGCGCTGCACCGCGAATGCGAAGAGGAATGCGTGGGCCGGCACTCGCTGTGCCATACGGCTGCGCCGACCTAGCATCGCGGCTCCCAGCGCCACCTAGAGTCTCCGCTACACCAGATCCACCAGCGCTGTTGCCAGCTCCACCAAAATTCATCAGTTTGAGACCACAGGGGCCGCTTTCCACCAAGCTGATTCTGGTAAGACAGCCTCAGGTGCTGTTTCATGTCCAGTCGGTACCGGTTATACAGCCAGGTGTGCTGTTTTCCACCCTGTCGATTCTGGTTTTCCAGCCAGAGGAGCCATCACCCGTATCAGCGATCCCTGAAACGCTAGTGGCGGGTGCTGACATCAATTCACAGCGAGAGGGGCTGTGGGATGTCAGATAAGCTGCAGAAGGTCCTTGCAGTTTCTAGCCCGCAAAATAACGGGTCCCACTCCTGTTACACAGTATGAGGAGCCGTGTATTGCCCAGCTGGTCCCAGTCGTTCAGCTTGACGAGTTACTGAAGGTCCTCGTGGTTCCTAACCCGCAAATAACGGGTCGAGGAGCCATGTCCCATCCTGCCGGTTTGCGATTTGTGTTTCGTGTGGCCGGATCCGCCAGACCCAGTCTGTGATCCAGATCCTGTGTGGCCGGATCCGCCAGACCCTGTCTGTGATCCGTACCCTTGGTGGGTAAGCAGGTTGATGAGCCAGATTTGGTATTGCCAGAAGGGCCAGAGCCAGTGGTGGTACACCGACCACCCGAGCTCCTCGTAGACTGTGAGGTCCCAGGGCCAGAACATCCGGAGCCTTTGGGAGGCTCAGATACTCCAATGGGTCTACTTATGGCTGCACCATCTCTGGAGAAGTCGGTATCTGCCGTAGATTCTCCAGAGCCCCCATTCGTGGCTGCTCAACCCGTGGAGGTGGCTGGGTCATGGTCCGGAGGGTTCAGAGGGACGCTACCACTGTCTGTTTGGTCCCAAAGGACGCTTCCACAATCGGTCCAACTGCAAAGGGCGCGCTCATTGTCAGTTTGGTCATGAAGGGCACCATGTCAGTCTCTTCGGCTCAGGAGGGCACAATTTCTGTCTGGTCATCCTAGAAGGGCACGTTCACTGTCTGTATGGTTCTCAAGGGTGCAATGTCTGTCTGGTCAGCCTAGAAGGGCGCTAACACCGCCTGTTCAGTCTCAAAGGGCGATATCACTGACTATTGGTTTCAGGAGGGCGCTTTCACTACCTGTTCAGTCTCGGAGGGCATTTCCATTGTCTGGCCAAACCAGAAGGGCTTTGCCGCCCTCCGCTCCGCCCTGGAAGATAGCCGCGCTATCTGTTTCGCCCAGGTGAAAACTTGTCTGGATCCCTTGCATCCAAGCCATCTCTCTTTTTTTGAACTCTTGCCATCTGGTCAGCATTACAGAGCACCAAATACCAGGACAGTTTCTTTCCCCAGGCAATCTACCTCATGAACAGTTAAATGTTCTCCCATTGTGCAATAAAAGTATGTGCAATAATAACCTTATACTTTATAATTTATCAGCCTTCTATAAGCCTTCATCCTAGTACATCCATGCAACTTATTTTTTATTCTATTCATTTTTAATCTATCTATAGCAAACCTGTATATATGTGTTTAGTAAACATTTTATTTTCATTGTGTTCAAATTTATGCATACAATTTTTGCAATTTATTGTGTTGTTGTCTCTGTGTTTCTCTGTGTAAATTCCTTGTATGTGCAAACATTTGGCAGTAAAGCTCTTTATGACTCTTCTGACTTCTGAAAAAGCTCCACGGTTCTGCTGTAGCTTTGTTTGGATCTATTTTTTTGTTGACTGAGTAAAAACAGACAAAATACTTGCAAGCAAGACAACAACATGTATACTTACTTGGTAAACATAATCCACTCCTAATGATTTTTTCTACTACAATTTTATTTTCTTTGATTAGCAGTCTACCAATTAGAAGACCATTTAGAACATCAATTTGGATGCTCGTAACATGAAATTAAATCAAAATCTTCAGGTACACATTGGAGCACTCTGCAGAGCGATTTGACAGAGCCTCATTATCTTGTTATTGCACAAATGAGAGTCGATCACTAATGCAATCAAATATATTCAGTCTGATAACCAACAGTAATTTCCTGCAAAGGCTTTTAGATCCACTTTCAAATCCTCATTAATAATGAACCCCAGACTAAGGTATGACATTATGGAGCCATGGATGAATTACAAAGCAGGTCAAAGCATCTGCAAAAGTCTATAAAAGCATGTGTGAAAGTGTACTACTTTGGTCAGTGTACACTGGATTATACAGGAAGATAGAGAGAGCTAAAGTGCCAGCAGTCTCTGCACTGTTTTTCCTGTTGATGTTTGACCACTTCTCTTAAACCGAGAGTTCATCTGCCCTTCCTGTTCATGTCTTTCTTTACTTCTTTGAAATCTTTTGAGAATTTGAAAGTGGTAATCTATTGTTCTTCATAGTTTTTTTCTTCTCACTTTTGTTTATTAGGGTTATATATGACATGTAATGTTGCTAAATGAATGTTTATTGCATATTTCAGTTTATTGAGTCTCACCATGATGGTGTTTAGTGTTTGTGTGAATGACGCTAAGCACCTTCTATACAGTATATGTCCATATTAAAAAGCTGCCTGTGATGTACTTCGGTCAATCATGTGATTTTTTCATCGCCACCTGCATTTAGTGCTTATCAGTGTATTTCAAAGCTACAAAACAGATTTCAGTGCTTTCATAGGTTGCTATATTAACATCAGTTATAGAAATTATGGTATTAACTGTAAATTAAACGGTAAAACCTAAAATGCTGTTACCGTATTTTTTCTGGTCAAATTCCGGCAACCACAGCTGTCTTTTTTTATTTTTTTTACCATAAAGTTTACAGAATTTTACAATGTGGCGTCACTTTACAATATAATTCCATTTCTTAACATTATAAGTGCATTTGGTAACATAATCTCAAATATGTTAAATGCTTCTAAAGCAATGATTCATTTAGTCTGGTTAATGTTAATTCCAACATTTATTAATAGTTTATTAAAAACAAATTTCTTGTCTGTTAATATTATTTATGGACCTGAGCTAACTAATGATTAACAGTTGCATTTTTAGTAATTACCATCAACAAAGCTGAATAAATACTGTAACAAATGTATTGCTCATTATTGTGAAACATTACAGAAAAATTCTAAATAAACATATTTTATATTTTTGCCTTCTGTTCTTCCTTTATGTAACTTTGGGATATCACAACATCACATGTGTCAAAAAAAATAATCTTTCACATTTGTGGTTGTAATGTATGGAGTGGGGCGACACACAGTATTATAGTAAATATTTACACGTATCCGCTTACTCTTTCTGAAATCTATAGCAGGAAACTGTATGTAGAAAACAAAAATCCAGCTGTTTCCTGTTGCGTTGTGAACATATGTAAACTGTGCAAACCATATGGTTATATCAACATGCGTTTATCAACATGTGTTTATTATTATATGACATTAAATGATGTGTATGATTTGCCTAAGATCGCATCTTCACTCTTTTAATCGCTGGCAGTCTAGAAGACCTTTTTATTTAAAATAAACAAATAAAACTTTAATGCACTGTCAGAATCAGTGCTTTCAGATATAATTTTTATCACTGTGCATTTAACACCAATCCTCTATTAGCATGGCAATATAGCTACAAGATTGTGTTGATGTCTTTTGCATGCAAAGAGAGAGAATGTAGAGACAATATATTCATGGAACCCTGAATCAATTTGCCTTTGTCTGTCTTTGAGACAAAAGCCTTCAATAATCCACTTGGGGCCCATTCTTCAACACAGTGCTGTGGCAATACAGTGTGAACTATGAGGAGTGCATGGAGCATGTATTTCTGGAGAATGTCCATAAATGAAAACCATCCTCCGGTGTAACAGAAACTTTCTTAGCAACAATTATACAGGCCCTAAATTTGCATTTTAATTAAAGCTTTTTGATTGCAATCATGTCAAGCATTAAGTGATTTCTAATTAAGAGGTGCACTGGTGCAGTTTTTGCCCAGGAAAATACAGTTTGAGTACTTTTCTCAGTTCTACTTGTAAATAAATGTATCAATGTGGCGTTTCCTCTGTAAGCTCCTCACAAAACAGAGAATAATGACTTCCACACTAAGCATGGTGAGATTTCACAAATTAGAAACAACAGCTGAGGCCTTTTCCCTGCCCATGCCTCATTGCTTGACACACTATACTTCCTACACACATACGTCCTATTTGCACACATTTCTTCACAGGACGAATAATAATTGTGTGACGTGTGTCTGTGAAGCCTGCCAAACTTTGTTATGCTGCAAACCCCTGCAAGAGAGGCCAGGGCAACCTGGTCAAACTGAGCACGACCTAAACAATAAGGTCACTTTAAAATACAGCCAGGATACAGTTTTTGGATGACAGTTGTTTTCTGTTTAGTGATTTATGCAACATGGGAGGAAACTCAGCTCCCTAAGAGGTGTTTCCCAGTTTAAGTTCTCTAAGGAACTATATTTTAACAATGTGTGGTGTGTAAACAACATACTGTAACACAAACATAATGCCCACAAACACTCCCAAATCCTTGTCATCAGCAGATTTAGTTTTTTCTAAACATAAAACTTATTCCCAAAGCTCAAGAGGTGTTGTTTTCAGTACCATTAGCGTGAAAGGATGTAACAATTCTCTAAAAGGAGTTTGTTTTTTAAGTCCCATAAGTCTATATTTAGTCATGTGGACTAGCAAAGCAAAAGGGAATGTCATCTTAACTGCATGAAGGAATCACGTAATTCAATGAATTATAGCATATTTGCTATAATAATCCTTATCGCCAGTAGAAATAGTAGATTAATTTACAGTTTTACAGCTGCAAATGGAAATCTGCTGTTCAAGTCTCTCTTCTCTGTCACGTGTACACACTGCTCAAGGAAAAGTGGCCTAGAGGAGAATCCTTAAGTAGCCGGCTACCATGGCAACCCATAGGCCTGATTCTTGCTGAGGTAAAGCACATAAGTATCTGTGGGCAGTTGATTACGACCTTATAAGGCATTTCTGAAAGCTGATATTATATTGAGTCATACATGAGATGGCACATGCTGGCACGTGCAAGAAATTAACTGATATGAGTAACGTCATCAAATATTTATAATATGTCCCTTACAGCACTCGTGACTAATATTTCTCTCTTTTACAACGCAGGCTTTTCTCATGTGAATTCTAGAATGGTGCTAAATGGACCAGCAAAATACAAATGTTGTGTTTTATGCCAGCATGTTTACATCAGAGGAATAGTTTACCCAAAAATGAACACTCTGTCATCATTTACTCACTCTCAAACCTGTATGACTATCTCTCTTTGTAAAAAATAAAAGAAGAAAACCATTCATTGTGCTTGATGAACAAATGTCCACATATTAACACTGTCAACTCCACGCCTGTTTTTGCACACAAAAAACTCATTCCCACGACGATTTATTGATGGTACCTTCAGCAATTTCAGCTCCTTTGTGAAAGAGCACCTAACTTCTCTAAATTCAGTTATCGACCCACCTCCAATCTCTCTGTGCTTAGAAAGTAGCCTCTTCTTAGTGATGAATACGTAATGACAAATGGAGCCATTTACCTTGGACTGAGGGGTTAAGTGTTTCTGAAGCATCTCCTTGGAAAGGTGAACACTGCAAAAGTTTTAAATTCCTACTCACTGCAAATGTTGCAAATCTTTCAGAAAGCCGACCACTGGGGTCTTCTATGAGGTATGATGGAAAGGCAATAAATAATGTAGCACCGTATTTCTTTATCTCCCAAGTCTAAACAAGCTTACAACAGGGCATGAAGAAGCTGAACACGTCTACAACCCTAAAACGGTTCAGCTTCAAATTTTGGATGGCAGCCATTCAATGGCCAGAAGTTTCTAGCTCTATAGGTTGTATGCCAGCTGGAAAACCTTGAGAAACATTACATGAACAAGCAAAAAACTCTATTTATAGTACATTTCTGGAGTTATCAAACTATTGATTGTGCATTGTGTATTTAAGTCCACTGGCGAGACGTTTACTTATTTTGGATAGGGGTTTCGGGTCTCTGTTTTCTACATTCAATAATGTGAGAAACAGGTACAGATCAATACAATTCACACCACACAATACAGAAGGTTATCTTCACACTTCAGTAATCAGAGTAGACATTCATATGATTATAAGTCACAAGTCTGGGTTTACTGTTCATCTCTTGTAAATGGAAATTCATTGTCTTGCCCTGTGACACTATGAATCACTCGACAGGGCCTAGTGAACAGGAATAAGCACTAAAAGCGACAGTCTCATATGGGCAGGACTGAGTTAAATGGCAAAATCAAACCATGGGAAATCGCTGTCCATAATGGATAAGTGGCCCTGGTATCTAATTATAGACCTGGCATGAGGATGCTGCATGCATAAAACCACTCATGTAAACAAATAGAGCAGAATATATCTCTTGACACCACAGTATCTCTGTAACACAGCTTGAATACTATGTTGTCATACAGTAAATCCTCTTTATAATGAAGAAAAGGCTTTTTGTAGATGCCCTCTTTTTCTGTTAAATATGCTTCTAAATGTTTTATTTCATGTTACAATTTTATTAAAAGCGTAGGGATTGATTCTGAAGAACAACTGAAGAAGTTTGGCTGAAGAAGCACATGTGGGAAGTGGCATAGTGTTGGCAGGTGCCGCAGATGATAACCAGACTGTCAAGTTTACAGTATGTCTGTTGTGGTTAACGCCCTGCAACCGCACTGTGAAATACTGAGAGAGAGAAAAAATTGCTAAGAAAACAATTGAAACTGAAAAAATAAATAATAAATTAACTAAAACTATTTAAATGATTTGAATCTAACATATAAATAAAATATACAAAATCTAGATTCAACATGTATACTGTATATATATATATATAATATGAATAACTGGACAAGCACATTTATTTGAATATTTTTCTCATTGCATTATGCTCTTTTAGTCCTGACCTCATCATTTATTGTACTGTATGTATCTAATGCAAGACCCAGAGTATTTAAAAGGCAGTTAATGTGGCGTTCCCCATCTGGAAGATTAAAGATAAAGTGAGTGGCTGAAATAAAAGCACACCCTTCAAAGTTCTGCCCATACTGTGATCTGTGATGAGGCCGGCACACAATGTGTGAAGCTTATGCTCCCTGCTGTTGCTCTCGACTTCCCCCATTCTCTTTGCTTCATTACACTGTTTTGTGACCAAATGAACTTTAAACCAGTAGCACCTTGAGTGCTATTTAGCTTCTGTTCAGGTTAGAGCTGAAGGGATTTTTACACAGATTCCGACTGTGATTTTGTTTGTGTATAATACCTCTTCAGCGCCACATTATCCCTCTTATTATTGCATTATGTGTAATTTATATACCTAGTATTCATCCACACTAGAGGACAGCAGCTGTGAAAGCAACTGGATAGTTGTGTAAACCTGTGTGTGGTGTGAAAAAGAGAGAGAGAGAGAGAGAGAGAGAGAGAGAGAGAGAGAGAGAGAGAGAGAGAGAGAGAGAGAGAGAGAGAGAGAGAAAGAGTAAGAAGTGAGCACCTAATAAAGATTTGGACATGTCATCAAAAAAGCTCACTTACCTTTAGGTTTTTCTTAAACATAACACAAATGCACAATGTAAAGGTTTCAGGTTTCAATTTCTTTTCATTGTTTTGCACATTGTGGATAGTAATTTCTGTATTAAAGTGATTAAAACTGAATTGGAATTGACTGTGTATTAATAAAACTATATGTGGTATGTTTTGTATATAAGTTCTCCCTGGTGAATTACTGCATCTCTTACTGCAAGTTATGTGTTGTTGGAAAAAACTGTTGAAAATCACTTGGAAATTAAACAATACATACTTCTGTGAATGGTCTGTTAGGTTTCTTATGCACAGAAATGGAGAGCATGATTACTATGCACTTATTGATTTGTTTTATGTTGGGTTTACAAAAGTGCATCCCTTTCTCAAATAATATTTTCAGTGTCATTTCCTGTTTTAGTTTATTTTATGTATTTATATATTTATTTTTGGTCAAAATGAGTGATATTCTAAATCAATCACACATTTTTACATTTTTGCAAGAAAGGAAAAGACACTGTTAAAAATTAGTAAATGGAAAGTTCATTCAAATGAAAACTTGACATCATTTACTCAAATTTAAGCTGTTTCAAACCTGTGTTATGTATAGCTAATGTTAGTTTAATAATGTGAATATTCTGAGTAAAGCAGAAAACACACACACACACACACACACGCATGTTGGGTTTACATGTTTTATGGGGACATTCCATAGGCGTAATGATGTTTATACTGTACAGACT
>JAUMHQ010000019.1:3000103-3010385 GCA_032361165.1 Enteromius paludinosus | reverse complement strand
GGACAATTGGTCCCCATAAGGTGATAAATACCAGGTGCACACACACACACACACACACACACACACACACACACACATATATAAATATATATATAATGAAAAAAATAAGTACATTATAATTTTTACAACACGACGATTATATCTACTTTACACCAATGCACTGATTTTCGCTGCTATGCAAATAATATTGACTTTCTACTCATTGCAGCCCATCCATATACTGTACACAGCAGTCAGTTAACCAGTAGTGGAGAAATCCCGCCTTCCAAGTGCAGATGTAACACTAAAGTGACCAATCATTGCAGAGATCTGTCTACCACGTGACTACTCGCGATCATTGGGAAGCGTCCATAGGCGGGGACAATAGTGGGCCTGGCTCGTGCGTTTGGTTGTGTTGGTAAGCCTTGGATGAGATTTTGTGAGTTTTCTATATTATTTCTTGACTATTGGGCTGTTTGATATTATTTCGCCATTTCCGTTTAAGCGGACTTGGTGTTTAGAGCCCATGTCTTTATTGTACACTTTTTCTTTAAGCCACATAGCGCTGGAATAACAGTTTCCTGTGTGGAAGTAACCGCCTGGATAGCAGCGGTCATTTCTCCTTTGAATAAAATCAGTTATGTGTTCATTTTACAAACAGTCATGCTATTTTGTATAAAACCCACAGACTTCCTTTGACGTTTATCAAGACTCGGAAATATCTTTGTATTTCAATAGATTTACTCACATAATTGCTTAAGTGTGAAATTCCGTTGATTTATTAAACGCATTGTTAAGTTGACGCTACTAAATGACACATGTGTGTCCTCAGATGATAGTTTTAATGCTATGTTGATGTATCAAAATCGACAAAAGTTTATAAGCTCTTAACTGAAAGTGTAAATATACTTTGCTCTATACATTTTATTGTAGTTATTTCATGTCCTTTCATGTACAGTTAACATTACAAAACACTTCAGAAATGTAATTTATAACATGTAGGATTGTTTTTTTGTTTCCCTCTCAGACTCTAAAGAGCTGTTTTGGACTGGACTGGATTTCACCACACCTTATTTTTTGGACAGCTTCATTCACAGATGTTACATCATATTCTACTGGAGATGTACATGGAATAGTACCTATTCATACTCGTATATTTAGTTTCTTTCGTCATGGATGGCATGGCTTTTGAAGAAACGTGATTTTTCGTAAGTGTTTGCAGACTCGTGGGAAATACTAAGCAAAGTTACTGTTCAAGTGAAGTTTCTTTCCGAAGATGGATCAGCAGGCAGCTGGAGGGGAGGACCCAAATAAACCCTCCAAAAAGAAATCCAGCGAGGATGAGAGCAAAAACAAAAAACTGGTATGTATTATGCTTTCAGGATTCATTTAGTTGTTGTTGTTGTTTCGTATGCACAGCTAATTATAATATTTTGCAGCAACATGGGTTTTGCATGTGTTTTGTAAAAACAAACAAACACTGGGTAACGACCAAAATGCATTCTCATGGAAAAGGAAAGTAAAATTAACTATAACAACACAAAGTACTGTATGAGCTGGTCTCAGCTTGTTATTGTTAAAGTTAATGTTTAGACTTGTTCGTGAGGGACACAAGAGGCTCTTTTTGTCAAGTGTCCCTGTCAGAATTTTTTTTCTGGGCTTTTCCACCTCTGTAGTCCCTCCAGATATGACAATTTGTGTTATATTGATCAACATAGTTTTTTTTATTTTTTCTCGAAAACCTTTGGTGAGTTTTCACTGCAAAGATTAACCAGCCCAGTCAGCACTCTCTGGTGCAGCTGTTGAACCTATCAGTGTATTACTTCACAGGACCCTGAACCTCGTGATAATGTGCTGTCAAAACACTCTGTGAGTGTCAGGGGGGTCTGCAGTAGTGTTTGTGAAGTAGTCTGCAGTAGTGTTAGTCCTGAACCTTTATGAAGGGGTTGCGCTTATCTCAAAGGCTTAGTAGTGAAACTAGAGCTGTTTGTTTCAGTTCTTCCTCTCTGCCTTTTTAAAAGTTTTATAACGTTGTGGAAAGTTTGCTGACTTACTGACCGCAGGGCGAAGAAGGGTCACATGGGAAGTTTGTTGTGTCCAGTATCAAGCTTATCAGTAGCATCATGTGATGTTTAAGAAACAAGAGTCTAACTGAAGGCGTCAGTAGTAACAGAACAGTCTTGGTTAGTGAATGCTTGTTCGCTATTTGTCAACGGTATGATACAGAGCCAAGTATTTTCGTATTACAGTATGTCATACCTGTGGGGAACCGATTACTTCATCACTGTTGCACAGCCTTCTCATATTTCATATGCATCTTTTAACGATGTGGGATTTGTTTGCGTTGACTGCTAAATATATTATGCCGGTTACTGGATGTAGGACAGCCTATTTCAAGGAACCTTCTCATGCATGTATTAATTACTTTACAAGACTGCCTTGCTTTCTAAAAGTTGTGGCCTTGCCTGTAGACTTAACAAATCTGCCTCGAGATCATTTAGTCATCTAGTCAGGTCTTGGACAGAGCTTATCGTCACAGCAGGGTTTCAGATCAAGCGAGGTGAATGAGTGTCTAAGTCTGTGTAATCCGCATACGCATTGTAACTTTGCTTAACAGCTCGTCTCCAGTCAAAAGAGCGTGTCCTGTACCAGCTTCGTAATGACAGCACTCTTTTGGGAGCTGCAGGAATCCATCAGTTTATGAGCTCTATTTGCTTTGTGGAATGTAAACCTTTGGAAGCCAGATGGAGACTTTCTGATAGCCGTATTTGTAGCTGTAGTTGAACAGTGCCCTGAAAGTAGCGTGGTAGGCATGCTACGGTTAACTTTTTGTGTTCCGGTCTGCCTCAAATTCTGAGAAATATGGGCATGTTGTTATACTTGTTTATGATTAGTTGGTGTTTAGATCTTCTCATTCCCATGGAACGGCTAGGAAGTCCGCACGAGTGAGGAGGTGTGGCTTGTGTAGTTGAAAACACTCTACATTTTGTCTACTAGTATAGTGGTCTTTATCCAGGGGGCCGCAGCCCCGCAGGGGGGTCTCAACGCATTTCCAAATGTTCTGCAAGATTCCAAACTCACATATTTTTATTTAAAACAGCAAGTCAACAACAGTCTTTAGTACTTATGTTTTTGCTTAAAGGGATACTTCACCCTAAAATAAAAGGTTGTGATTAATCGCTTGGCCTCATGTATTTTCAAACCAGTAAAAAGCTTTTGCTTTGCTGAAAAATGTGAGGATTGTGACTGTCCCATTGAATGCCAGGTAAATTACAATGTCAATTATTATTTTTTTGTTAGATTATTAGTCTAGTTTAATACTATTTTAAGACTTGCACAAATAAATTAAATATGAGCACAATGTTTGTGGTAACATAAACCATATAATGACTGTAAAAATCATAATTTTTTAGTTCATATACAGGTTTTCACAAAAACAAAGTTTCATAAAATCATAGACTTAAAAGCCTTGAGATTCAGCCTTGAGATTTCAAAAGTACCAATTATATAATTTTAAACAATTGTCAAACAGTTGATTTTTGTTAACTGAATGGCCTAACAAGTTTTAGTGTATTAATTGCTTAGATTCATATTTTGCTTCAGCGCCTTGTCAATTCACCTGTTGACATTTAAGCTACAACTGCGTTTTTTACTGTTTAAAAATTAGCGGTGGGCGATATGGAAAAAAATATCATATCACGATTTTCTAGGGAAATCACGATTCACGATTCTTTTTCAAGTTGTTTTTTAAGACTATTGGTAGGGGTGGTTGATCATGGCAAAAATATCACGATTATATCATGATTCTTTGTCATTGATTTTACTATTTTGCAGGTTGTCTGAGCAGTACAGACAAACTAATTTGCCTTTTTTATAAAAACAAAGCCTTTCAAGGTAACAAAGTATAAAATAAAGAAGCGCAGATATTTAGGCCAAAATTAGCAATGATAAAAATGGTTGTCATTTTATCTTTGTTATTCGAATAGATACACATTACAAATAAACATAATATAAATAAAACGAACAGTGCTTTTATTTTTCAGGAAGAGTAGATGTTTTCGGCAGTATTGAATTAACAAAAATGAAAGGTGAAACACTATACACTTCTACACTACATACATCTTTTTATCATCAGTTTCTTTTTTCTGTTGAACAATGTATTACATTCAATGAGGACCAGCTACTGTTTGGTTACTCAAAATATCTTATTTTGTGTTTAGCACAAGAAAGAAATTAATACAGGTTTGGGACAACATGTAAGTGAGTAAATTGAGTGAAAAGTGAGTTTTTTGAGTGAACTATCCCTTTTATGACAAGTGGCGGCATGTTTAGTTCTGTCCCTTGAAGAGCTGAATGTGTGTAATATACTGGCACGCTTTCTCTTGATCGTTTACTTTCACTTAAGGCACAAGCAACTGTGTTTGTGACAGTTTTACCACAATCACATTTGATAAATATCTTAGTTCAGTAATTAGGCGCTATTTGACAGGCTTTTAGTGCGCATGCGCTTCAGGTGTACGCACTGGAAAAGCGAGTCTGGACATCACACAGATGAACTGTTTAATCGGCAGGACTTTAATGCGAATAATGTACTTTTGTGATTGCGATGTCCGGTGAGTGTCTGTCTTGTGCAGCATATTGAGACGGAGATGATAAAATAGCACGATGCTACGATATTCCTTAAAAAGCAGATCGGGACAAATTTTTATCCATTTTTGTCCACGATCAAATATTGTCTTATCACCCACCCCTATTGAAAATGCTAATCCATTTTTTGCCAGCAGAAATATAACATTTCCCCAGGAACGGCAGTACATGGAGTGCAGCACCTGAATTTGATGCTTGCAATGCTTTTTAAAGCGTAATAATCAAGTTGAGCTATATTGCAGCTATCTCTCCATCACCAAACTTAAGACCTCCTGGAATCAGACCTTTATGGCCTTAAATTTGATGCATCTAAGTTCATGACTTTTTAAGGACTTGCGGAGACCTTGCTAGAGGGTGTTGGTTTATCAAATGTGCACATACTCCTAAAACTGATGTCATCTCTCTACACTAGTGATCTCACTGCTGCCCAAATCTGTCGCTGATTTTTTGCCAAGCATGTTCTCTGTTGCCTAACTTATCTGCGTACATTACAAGTCCAAAACTTCTGCTGTTGCACAATAGCTTTTGGCAAAATTGAGGAAGTCATCCTCAAGAAGGGTCAAGTTTAAAATCTTTTCAACTCTCTTTCAGCAATGATATTTATTGTGGTTAAAGGCAGGGAATGCATTTGTTTGTTGATGTATAACAGAGGCATTGACATATTTGGTTGTAGTTTATTTTATAATTTCCTTTGAAAGTATGGATATGAGGGAGCGCACATATATGACCGCTTGAAATGGGTGGTGCTTCATGACTGGAGGGCAGGATAATACTTAATGTTACAAAGTTTTTAATGACTAATAAGATGGGAATTTCGAGTCAAGCAACCTTAAATGGCTTGATGCTGATGTTTTCAGCAAATGTTATATATAATGTGTGTGTGTGTGTGTTTGTGTGTTTTAAACAAAACACGATGTGGCTTGTTATATTAGAGCGATTTGTTGCAAATATTTAAGTAGTTATATTTTATATTTTTATTTAAGTCACACGTACAGTAACTTGTCACAAAGCAACCATTGTCAAGTGGGAGTTGGTGATTTGAATGACAGCTTATGTTAATGACAGAATGCAGGGGTGTGTATCAGTTTAACAAAGTTGGGACAAGTGATTTTGCTGTTTCATGTGACCTGTCTGGATATAATAAAAAGGGTGCATGGAAAATCGTGTTCGAAATTTGTCCGCAGTATAGTGAGTTTGAGTCATGTCTCATCTTGCTCATGCTACTGTATGATGCATATGCACTGTTGTAATTTAATATACTGCTGTAATGAAAACACTTTCACCTGCATAATCTTAATAGCAGTAGAGAAATAAATTTTTATATTAAACTTCTCAGATTGCTAAGTGTGCTGTTGGTTACAGTGTTTATTTGCTGTTTAGCAATTTCTTTATTTGATGCAATAATGCAGTAGGATTGCAGGAAAAAAAAATAAGCTGTTATAATTATAATGATTGTGAATTAAAATGAGTGAGTTAAAATGATTTACTTATAATTGTTGTTATTATTATTATTATTTAAGTTGTTTTTAAAGAAATAGTAATTTTGCTGCAGAAATGTATGATTTTCATGCGTTTTTTAAAACATGGCTTTATATCGAACATTGGCAACCATCAAAAAACAAATATCAGTCATCCACTAATTATTAAGAAAGCCGTCTCCCTGTTAAATTACATTGACTTATTTATGTATACATTTACATTTTAAAAAGGTCAGTTATGCATAAATGTACGCCTATAACAACCCACAGATCTGTTGACCTCATTGTGAACTAGCTTAATTTTGGGTGTGGACACAATTTATGGACAACTTATGAGTTGCCATTAGATTCCATCATTGAATATGTAAGTTCGTTTGAATAAGAGCCATCACTGGTCTAATGAGAAATCTGTCCTGAGCTGGATTAGAGGAAGGTTATAACCCCTGGAGCAGGCTGAGCGTTATCACAGAGCGTTAGATTTCTGTAATGCACTGGGGCTAATCTTTGCAGTCATTCCCTGGATCAGACCCACAGGGAGAGAAACGAAGCAAGAGAAGGGACTAAGAATGAAGCGTTTGTTCACAACTTTCAGATTGGGAATGACATCATGGATCCTCAGTTTGATTCACAGCTTCTGTTTGTGGTACACATAAAGCAAACACAATTTTGGCACTTCTGTTCAGTTTTCTTTTGTGATGCTGATGCACTACAGTTTGCTGCTATGTTAGTGTGTTAAATTTTTTTTACCCGACTTGCAGTTTGAGTTTTTCATTTATGGAATAAAAGTCTTTAGCTGAGTCTAAGACTACCGGATGAGGTCATGTAAGTGGAATTCGCATACCAGCTCGTTTCCTCAAAAGGCATTCCTGAGCACAGACTGAATGGAAGTTTACCTCCATTAAATTCCATTGCAAATGAATGAAACTAAAATAGAATATAAGCCTGGCTGCTGTTATGTAACGGACCGTAACCGAGTGCAGATTAGTGCGGGAAATCGGTACAGCATGTCCTTGTGTAGTCGTGCTGTAAGTGACTACACTGTGTAAAATACACTGTGTTTGCTGTGAAAGCCAGTGACCCTGAAAAGTGATTTTTATATACCTGTTTTAATAAAGGAACGGCAGAAATAGATGAGAGGTGGGGTGGAGGCCTTTGCTGTCCAGCGTTACACAAAGCAGGGGTGTGAATGGCCATATTAAACGTGGGAAACAGACTTGAATCATTCCTCAGCATTGCTGTGAGCTGTTTTGTTCACATTAATGCATATGAAAGTCACTGGGTGTTTCTCACTTCTAATAACTCTTCAGTGTATGATAGTTTTAATGTTTTTGGGTGTGTTGTAGAAGTTCACGTTGTTTAAATAACCTGTCCTTTTTTCTCATGAGAAAAAAAAATGGACCGAGGCAGCTGTGCTAAGTTTCCCTAGAACAAATGCAACGACTCACTTTTGGGCTTTTGGCCAGCCAGTTCTCCCAAGCCACGTTAAAAACACAGACTAGTGTTTGTTTGGCCATGACTTGTCAGGGCTGTTTAAATTCATCATTATTGATCACAATTACGATCTGTATGTGTACAGAATGAAACGGATGTTAGATTTTGAACTTACTTGATACTTTTATTCCCATGATATTAACCTGTTATACTCTTACTGTTGTATGTTAGTATGCATAAGTAAAAGTCATCTCAACTGTTGTCTAATGTAGTGCTGTTTACTGAGGTAGATCTGTTTTTTTATAGCGGACACAGATGAATGGTTAGAAGTTAAACTAACTCTGTATCAAATATAGCAGTTGGGGGTGGAACATCTACTGAATATTTTTAATCACAGGAACAGTGCATTGTGGTTATGTGTTCATGCTTTGTACATGCAAATATACTATGCGGTACAAAAGTCCGAGATCATTTTAGAACATGCTTATTTTTCTTATTTATTTATTTTTAAATATAATTTACAAATACATTTCTTTGCATTTTTTAGTGAAAAATTGGGAGTTTAGAATTAGAATTCCAATCATTTTAATGTGATCTCCGACTTTTAAACTGGTTAGAGATGATAGCCGCTACTTTAGACTCAATGTGGGGGATCTCAGAGAAACTAACAGGAAGTAGAGCACATGTTGAGTGTCTGGGGGCTCACAGGAAGTGAGGAAGGGAAGTTCTTTAGTTGCACTGGGGGAAGCACAGCCTGATCATTCTGACATCACCCTATCAAGTAGATTTGTCTGGCAACACTCTTCATAATGCTGACATTGTCACATGACACAAGGCAGCCATATCAGTTGAACTGGAGCTCAGAATACTTAATATTGTCATTTGGGAGGGGGTTCTTTCTCTTAAATTTATCATGTGAGATGGTTGTCCAAAGAAAGCTGTTCACACCACCATATCTCTGCATGTTTCAGAGAAACGTAAACATTGGCTCAGCTTTCCTGAAATAACCAACACCCCAAAGATTTTTCCCATGTTAAGACAACAAAGCTCTTGGGATGGGTTATTTCATGAGGGCCCCTCCAGTATTTTGAAGTCATCAGTCATTCCTGGGCATTCCTGAGAATAAATGTTTTTTTTTTCAGATGCTTGCATGTTCGCTTCATATAAATCTTCATTTAAGACTGTTTGTTTGCATGTTGAGAACAGTGGAGCTTTGTTTGATGGAGCAGATCTATTAGTAGGGAAAAGGTTTGTTTATTAAGTAAATGTAGGATATGTTTAGTCCTTAATGACAGTTGTGAGCCAAAATAAGACCGGTATCAAACCCAAAAAGCAGTCGTTGCTTTAGGTACAATAACTAGTCTATTATGGTTAAATAATAAAATATATTTTTTTATTTTGTTAATGCACTTTCTTGACTATATAGTGTGAATGGTTCATTATTGAACACTATTCTGAAATTGTTTTAATATAGCTAGAAATGATTTAATAACATGCTTTGAACCAATTGAAAAATTTGTGTAATGTGACCTGTGCCTTTTATTGATTTCTTTTTTTTAATTCTCTGCAACCACTAGGCTGCATTCTCGTATAAACAATCTTTCACAGTTCTTGACTGATAAAATGAATTAAATATCTTGTTTCACTTAGGAATCAGTTGCAGAATTAAAATTAATTGTGGGAAATTCTGTAATCTATTTTGCCCGTAGCTTGTGTTGTGTGTAATGCAGAAGGGACAGACTAGGCATCAATTTTTGAGTTCCAGGGCTACTTTTACTATCTTGAAACATTGATCAGTCCATTTAGCAAACTGAAGTCAAGCACGCTCCTCTTGGTCAAGAGGAAAGATCAAATACCTCAGTTTAACATGCAGTTTTGTTTCAGTAATTTACTGTAGACTAAAATAATGATTATTCCTATAATGGGATTATAACTTGGAAATGATTAACTTCCTCCCACGTGTACTGTGTAATTATTTGTGCATTCATAAAACAGCATTTGCCTTTGGTTAATGGTAGGTTACATGTATGGACTTTAAAAAGCAGCAGGGTGATTTCTGTTTTATTTTTACTTCTAATGTTTGAGGTTAAAATGTCAGCGTCTCTTATGAGGATTGTAGCTTGGTTGGTTGCAGGTTCCTTGTGCTACATGTTCTGCAGCAGTTAGTGATTTGAACAAAAATTGTTGACAAGTTCCCGTGCCACATAAAGAGTGACCTTGGTTGTTCATGTGATGTGGTGAGAGGACAGCTTGGGACATAATATAGTCCTTGTTTCAGTAGCAAAGTTATCTTTCATCTCTAGAGTCTATTCAGCTTTAGTCACTCTGCACATTTCTAAATTAAAACTGAGCTCAAGCCACAAGGCACACCAGAAACAATTACGTTATCTGCAATGATGAAACCAGTTATACAGCGTTGACATCAGTTACTGGAAATGGCAGATCTTTTTCTGTTGAATTCAGAAGTATTTTGGGCAAAGTCTGTGATGCAGTACGCAAACTATGATTAATGTTGTATATTGGGATTTGACATATAATGGGCTATGAGGGAACTTACAATTAAAGGGATAGTTCACCCAAAAATGAAAATGTGATGTTCATTTGCTTACCCCCATGGCATCCAAGATGTAGGTGACTTTTTTTCCTCAGCAGAACACAAACGAAGATTTGTAACTTTAACCGTGGCAGTCTGGTAGTCATTTAATGTAAGTCTATGGGCACCAAACCTAGCACCACCTTTCAAAGTA
>JAUMHQ010000019.1:2963164-3000003 GCA_032361165.1 Enteromius paludinosus | reverse complement strand
TACCAGACTGCCACGGTTAAAGTTAAAAATCTTTGTTTGTGTTCTGCTGAGGAAAAAAAGTCACCTACATCTTGGATGCCTTGGGGGTAAGTAAATAAACATCAAATTTTCATTTTTGGGTGAACTATCCCTTTAATATACTTGGCCTGTTGGTAAGCTATAATATATATAATATATTACTAATGACAATTCAATATAATCAGTATATATACTACTTTATATAACACTTTTTCTATTTTTATCACAGAATAAGGCAGAAATATGTTCTATAACTTCTGTATGGCAATTAATTCTGTCAATTTCAACAGAATCATTCATATTAATTACCTGGAGAAGACTTGGAAAAACACGGATAAACCATATTATCTTCATGTTTCATCAAATAAGGTTTATGCTTGTTATTTAACTTAGCACCAGTGATACCGGGATGCCTTTGTCTATATTAAGGATTTATTATTGCTTCTTCTCTTGTCCATTTTGGACTTTCTGCACAAGAGCGACCTCCAGCATCGATTATGAACGAAACAAACGAGAAAAAGTGCAGGGGAAGAGATTTAGTAGAAGTCGGGGTTGGGGGGACACCTCTGCAGCATATTGTACACCCATGCTACAGAGAGCTGCCGACACAGAGGGATGAAAGGGTTGCGGTTTGCTGACCCCTGGCCTACAGTAAGCAAGCCATAGGTGACTGCGCCTCCATAAGTGTAGGGAAAAATCCATCATCCTCACATTGCCATCAAGTGTGTAACATATAATCTAGTTACATAATATGCATAAAATAGTTAACATGAGAATGTTTAACAAATTTTTATCTGGATAATTTAGACTGGTTGTGGGCCCCGTGTCTCACCAGGTTGCCTGTGGATGACAACATTGCTCAAAATATTGCCCCATCTATCATCAGCTATAGCTACATGAACAAACATTGCTTAAAAAAGTTCTGCTTTCTTATGTTTATTTTGCATCATATGTTCAAATGCATGCTTGTTTGGAGTGACCTGAGGGTATGTACAGACAGACTTTTCATTTTTGGGTGAACTATTCTTTTAAACTTTAAGATCAAAAGGTTTTCCAGAACTTGATAAACAAATGTAGTCCTTGTGTGCCCAAACTTCTGACTGTCAGTGTACTTGCTTGTTTTATTAATACAGAAGCTAAAGCTAACACTGATCGTGACTATAACATTATAATGCACAGGAACTCATGCACAGGGACAGGATATTGGCTGTGGTGACTGTTCAGTTTTTATAGACTTTCTATCCTCCTTTACTCTTACCAGCGACGGTTTCAGATCGCAGTTTATAACTGGGTCACTCATTATTATGAATGCGTACATTATAACTTGTCACGATAGAGATGAGTAACAGACCTGGACAAAGGGTAAGGGAAAATGGGGAGGAGACAGAAAAGAGAAACTGATTTGAGGGTGTGTGCAAAGGATAGTTAGCTCACATGTATTTGACTTGCACACGACCAATGACATCATCGTTTCGCCTCCTGAAGTGAAAGAGAGAGCTGTCACAGACTTCCTCTCTGTTTGGGGGAGAACCACAGAAAGCCAAACACCGGAAAGAGCTTAAGTCTGTATATCATTAGACAGATTACATCTGCAGGCCCTGCCTTATCTGGCTACACTCAGATAAGCCACGGATTGAAAATGATGTCAAAGAGTCGGCCACCCCTTCTGCTGGATGTTCCCACTTTGCCTTATTGCGAAAATGATGTACTGTAGTTGCATACACAGATCTATAAGGCCCGTTGCAGTATCTCTGCAGAGATGGCGAACAGGCACGTCTGGCATCACCCCAGGCTCCCCAGCAGGGCTGACACAGCGCCAGCCTCTGCAAACTATGTGTTGTGCTGCTTTTTCTCGTGGAAAATTGATGGCCGTTTGTCAATTTTTTATTGGCTAATATGAGTTGGAGATCACATCACAGCTGAATGTGCATTTCAGCATGTTAATGTCAACGTTTAAAGCAGGGGGATTGAATTACAGTTGTTTTCCATGGCCATTTTCACTTAAGTGAGCTCTCAGTACGGGGGATATTGCACATTAGTAAGCATCAGCCTTAGTTGTGCGTTTAATGTAAATGAATGCATAAAAGCTTCCACTAAAGCCTTGAGTTGTATTGAAGCAGCAATCCAGGTGGCTGTGTGTTTCATAATCAGTTTTTTTTTTTTGGAATGCACAAATAATGATAATTAATACATAACCATGTTAAAATAAATATTTAACATACATTTTATACTCTAATTTCTACAGCAAAATGATGCTATATCAATAATAAAAACTAAAACGAAGCTAAAATCAATCAATAATTTTAAACGCTTCAAGGGAATGTAGCTAATATGTAGCTTATCCAATATTGGTGTCAACATTAAATGAAACGGCTGATTACTGACATGACACTGAAGTATATTGTGCACCCCTAGTGATTTTACAAGGTGGTATTTTTAGTGACCGCAGCAATTTGGAAAAATAAAGTGTATTATTTATAGTGAACATGGATAGTGGAAACTGTTGCATAATTTATTTGATGTGAATTAAATGATCATGTCAGCTGTAGATGTAGTCATTTGAACATTGAAATCATTATGCAGTTCTGCCGTTTTCTGCTCTGTTGTGTCTGTGAGTGATTGATTCACCTGACGTGTCCTCTAGCCACCCGCTTTTGTGCTATTATTACCATTGTCTTTCTTCCCATCAGGTTTTGTTTGGTATCCTGTTGGCCTACACTCTCAGTCTGTGGGCAAATACAACCAACAATCAGTGTTTATTCTAGTAGGGTAGTGGTCAAAGCTTTTGTGAGCACCCCACAGTACAAGAGCCGGGCTGATATTTAATCAAGAGTGATCTGGGCTTTACTGTACTGCAGGATTATCTGCATCACCAAGGTTTATGACCAGTTAGAAACCCATTCTTTTTAATATCTTGATTTTGGCTGTGAAATTTAGCCTGATATTTGTGTTTGCCTATTATAGGGTTTGACGCACCCTTCCCAGCTCTGTATTAAATTAAAACATCCCTGTGTGAACGAGAGGAGCTGCTGGCCACCGAAAGCTCCGCTCTCGAGACACAGTGACTGCGAGTTGCCAAGAACTGTTCGGTTCAAGCGAACCACAGTTAAGTACAATTAAGACCAATTAAAATAGCCCGATTTCCCAGAGAGCACTAGCAACAGCTTCTTGTTCTTATTCCCATCCTCTCTGCTTGTTTTCCCAATGTGAGAATGGCCAGCGAAGTAGATGGTTTCAGCTAGAAGCTACGATCTTCCTTCCAAAATTTTGGCCATGTTTGCAAAGCCTTTTAATGCTTTCGAATGGCTTTTGTAAAACATTAATTGACCAACTGTGTGTTGAATAGTGTGTGCCATCTAGTGGCGGAACATGTAATAGTTTATTTGCACATCTGCTGTCAAGTGAGCATTACATTAGGACTCTCGAACCAAAATGAAGCCGTTCTCTCCTCTCGAGTGTCTCCAATTAGCTAACTTAAGACTTTAGTTGGGCCTAAGTAGTTGTGTAATGTGTTGACCTGTTTGACTGCAATTTATGTCGCTCTTTATGCAGGAGCTGGGGGCTGCATTAATACTGCTATTGTGGGGGTTTGGGAATTTCCTGTAATGAATAAAGCTTTATTTTGATAAAGAATTTAATAAAGTTCTGTTGCCCTGAAGGTGTGTCGTTAAATCATAATGCAATATTTGGCCCGTTTAACTGTCTGATGTGTTGTCGAGCTTCAATATTAATGACCAGCCCTAGAGTCAAAACACAATTATGCAAAGCTGTTAAATGGTTTTTAATTAGATTTTAGGATTTTAATTACTTTCAATAACAAATGCACATCCGTGTTATACAGGGCCTTACACTATGAAGCCACTTCAGGTCGTTGGATGTGTAATACAATAATCCCAATTTGGACATTATTATTTTTAACAATATCCTTTCATAAAAGTATTTTGCTGGCAAGTTTGGTTTGGGCTTTGTATCAACCTCTTTATGACCATGTTAATGCATTATATGCTCTTTGTTATTAAAGGTTTGTGTTTTATTGTACATGATTCATCCCCATGACACGCCTCCATTCAGATCAAACCTCCCCTTCCATCCCAACTGTTGCAAAAGGCAGTGTGCAGCCTGCAGCCCTGGGGCAGTGCTATAATGGCTGGGTAAGCGCAGGACTGGGGGGGTGAGAGATTAACAGTAGAGTGAGAAAACCTGCGGGAAGTTCTGCTTTATGGCAGCTTCTCTGCGGAGCTCTGCTCGTTAACACTCATCCCACTCCGCACGGCATATGGAGACCCATCTCTCCCCCTGCGTGCTCCATCTCATAAACGCCTATCCCTGCTGTAGCCAAAAAGATAAAGCACATCTGTTAGGAAGTGAGTGAAGGCGGAGGGGAGAAGTGGTGTTTTTTTTAAATTGTGTTTGAGGTCAATACAGTCAGACTGATCAGGTTTAAAGATGTATGTAATGGGTTGCTTCATGAAGAGCAGAATTCACAGTGAGATTCAGCAGACCCTGTTGGATAGAGCAGCGTGTGTTGGGTTTTGGATTCTGGTAACCAGCGTGAGATTGCCTATGTTTTGCTGTCAGTATTGGGTTGATTGATGAGCTCAACCAGCAAGATTACTTTGGTCCACCGTCTTTACCCAAAAAAAAGTAACTTTTTCTCTTGTTTCACAGACATCTTTGTACTAGTTCTTACTTTTCAGAACATTTCTGTAACTCTAATTTGCAGCACTTTCTTGCTACTGTTTTACTCTCTAAAGGTGGGCGTACACAGTGTGAATTCGGACAGTTGTTGCATGTGACTTTTTTTTTTACATACGCAGTACTACATGATTTTAAAACCTGCCAATTTCCGAGGCAAACACATTCACGAAGTTCCTCACCAAAAACATGGACGCTGAGGAAGAGATCCTTTTCTTTGTGGCAGCAATGGCTTGCAAAAAAAAACGAAGGGCATGGCAAAGAGTTTGGCTGAAGGGCAGAGAATAAATCAATATTGACAATTAAAAAGTTCCTTTTTTATGGATTATTACTATTTATTATATTGTTTTGCTGCTCGATATATCATAAAGCGCTCGCTGTTCTTGCCAGAGTCAAACCAAATTCTCTGTGCCGCTGCCATGTTCATCTTTCTTCTTCTGTGGTTTTCTTTTTTTAGCTTCTGATTGGTCATATCCAATTTGCTCAACAAATCGGCTTTTTGACATGTTTGAAAATGATCTTGAGGTTGGGAAGTGCTCGTAAGGCACTCTGCTCGTCTCATAATTTCTCACACACCATACGAGAAAAGACGCTTTCCTCCAATAACCAATAAAATCGCACCGTGTGCACCCGCCTTAAGATGAAATGCTGTCAAAATGTTCTTTAGCAGTGGTTTTCAAATGAACAGTATGAATATTATGGTTTACTGGCTGGCCAAAGGGTGTTTAGGTTGGAAGGGCTCAGCAGGGCTCTCTAGTTATGTTTAGCCTGCCAGCATCTTAATTAATCTTATAGTTTAATCAAGTAGTGCAGTTTTATTATTGTTTTAAATAAAGTTGTGCTGGGAAATGATCCATTATGATTAATTGTATCCAAAATAAGTTTTTGTTTGTATAGTGTATGTGTATATGGTGTGTGTGCGTGTGTCTGTCTATCTATAAATAAATAAATCTACATGTAATTATATTAATAATAATAATAATAATATAATTATATTGTATTTATATAATAACATCACACACTTACTTGTGTATTTATGTGTTCATAATAAATATACACAATACATACACACATATTAGGGCTGCACGATATTGGGAATAAATTACATTGCGATATATTTTTTTCCTGCAATATATATTGCGATGTGTACAATTTTTTTTTTTTATGTTCATCAGGTGTTGATCAGCATCATCCTTTTTGTATCCAAAATTAGGACTGCACAATAATCATCGCGCAATATGTATTGCGCTTCTTGTCAGGTTAGCCGGTTCTGTAATCAGCGGTAAATTCCATCAGGTGGTGTGTGATCTTACATTGAGCCGCATTTACTAGGCAGAGCCGTTGTTCACTGACGAGTTGCGTTTATTTTGGCGACCAAATCTTCCATGGCGGCGCTTTTCTCCCGCACTCATTTCGCCATGCGCACGCATATAATATAATATAATATAATATAATATACTTTTTTTTTTCTTTTTTTTTATATATATTTTTATATGTATATTATAGACTTTTATAAGATAAAATAAGATTTTAATTAGATTTCAGAGATTAGTGTACATTATTTTGGAATCTGCAATCATATTAAATATAATGTGGAATTACTGAAATGTTTATGTAAACATAGTCAGACTGTTCATTCTGAGGAATGAACACATGGAGCTTTAAGAACCAAAGATCCTTGGCAAGCTTTTGCTATTTCCTTAATAATTTTCCTCAGAGTGGTCTGTCTGCTCTTCCTGTATCGTCTCTGCTGTGATAATGAGCATAACATGTCTGTTTATAGTTAGCCTTGCTCATCAAAGCTTTTATTTCTTCTTTTGTAAGGTCATTTGATGTGAAGTGATGTGTGTAAAAAATGTATCTTCATTAGTGCTCCTGTCATAAAAACAAAGATTTGTTTATGTTAAAAATGATCAAAAAACCCCACTTTACATTAAGATGCATTTAGGTTCACTTTTTCTGCTGCAGTTGGTTATTTTGCTGTGCTCTGATAACGCTTAATTCTTTTGGATAAATCTGTCATTTTTTTTGCATGTGGTTATGGGTTCTCCCATGCACAAAGACACAGCAGTGTTTCAGTTGGCCCTCATTTCTATGTTGTCCCTTCCCTTCAACAGAACATACACATAAAAACATTGGCTGATGACATGGTAAGGTGTCTGTTTCTTTTATTTTGTGTGTCTTTCTTTTTCTCATCTTCACCACGACTACCAGAGTTTTGTTACAGTGAAGTGATAGACAAAGAGAGATCAAAGACAAAAAAGCAAAGCAAAACGTTTTTTTTTTTTTTATATCACCCTGTCATCAGGTCTGTCATGATCAATCAGTCTAAAGTTACAACAGGTCAGCAAGCCGGAGTTCAAGCAGACACATGACAACTTGATTTAATCGTTCGTAAGTTGTCAGACCTTGTCTTCATTTTGACTTTGGTCTCTCCTTGAACACTTTCACAACAGAGTGTGTTTTGATTCTTTCGTTTCCATTTGTTTTGAGTTCATCCATAAATGCATGTTCCCTCTGTTTTCAATGACAGACTAACAGTGACTACTAGTGCATGGTCTGTTTTCATTCTCTCTGAGCCAGTAACCCATGACTGGAATGCCGGCAGAAGCCTGCTCACATCTCTTTCTAATTAGAAACCTTAAACACGTCACATCTTGCTGTCTAATTTAGTCCCAAATTCTCTCTGTGTTACTGTATTCATTATGACTTATAAAGTGAACATGAACAAAGGGAAAGATGACACAGGTAATTTCACCCCTTGTATTTAACAGTACAGCTTGGAAAGGTAAAGTAACAAGGGAACAGGTGAGTCAAATGTCAAGCTATGAAACTTTATAAGAAGTAACCAAACTGTTTTGTACTAACTTAATAAGACCTCCATGAAAACGTAAGGAGATTTTTGTGGTTATTAATCCAAGTGTATTTTAGGCCATTTGCAATTGTTTGATCAAAAATCCAGTAAAAATTTCGTTACAATTTCTAAATATTATTTACACGCCTTCTAAACGTACTTTCTTAGTAAGAAATGCATCGACAGAGGTATTTCACAGGGCCCTAAAAGTTAATAGGTAGTATTAGCATTTCCACTGCTTTTTATGTTTTGACAAATGTGTTATTTACTTGACTTTAACTCCCCATCTGTCTTTCCAGCGTGACAGAATCACCAGTTTTCGCAAGCAAGGCATGAAGAAGGAGAAGCCTCTTATCCAGCACCCCACAGACCCTATCTCCACCCAGACCGAGCTGCCTGTGCCCCAGCCACTCTTCGACGAGCGCTCCATGAACCTGTCAGAGAAAGAGATTGTGGACTTGTTTGAGAAGATGATGGTGAGTTTGTTTTCAATCTGCACTGTGCTCCAGGCACTGTATGACCTCAGACGCCCTTTTTCACTGATGCATATCAAAGCATGGAGCTCATGTTAAGGGTGTCAATTAGGCCATCAGAACCAGACATTTCGTCCTCTCTCACACTTGGCCAGCAACATAAAATGAGTTTAACAAGGATTTTTCTCAAGCATTTAGTTTGCAAAGCCCTTGTGGAAAAGAAGAGCACTTAAAAACTATGCCAAATACGTTTTACAAGCACGTAGTAAAGTACACTTACTTTGATGTGCTGATTAACATACTAAAGCACATTGTAATTTTAACTTGAGTGTGTTTTTTTGATGTTCAATTAAAGTTATTAATTTGAAATGGTTCAGAAAAAGTTCAGTTAATTATAATTTTAACTATATGCTACATTTAATTGTGATTTTTAGCATGCAATTACAGTGAGTTTGCGCTTGTGCTTATTCTTTTAAATTCAACTTTCTTTGCATGTTTTATTTAGTCAAGCATGCTAAAGTGCCCTTTATTTTCACAAGGGAGTACTTTTGTTTTTATATGGCCTATTTCCTAGCTGGAACAGAAAACAAAGATCTATCACCCAGTGCGTTAGTGACTCTTTTGTTTCCTCATGTTTTTGTAGTAGCGAAGTCACGTTTACGACGCATAGATCATCAAAGACACCTCATCTTGCCCCGTCTCTCTTCCGCTGTCAATCACGAATGGAGAATGGGGCTTGAGAGGTTTGCGCTCTCTGCCGACAGGTTGCATTAACTTAGCAGTTGCTAGACCTGGCACTCACTCGTTTTCCCCTCTGGGAGAGAATATGCATTAGCTACCAAGCTTTCATATGCATGACTCTTCTTGCTAATTCTATCATTAAGTGTGATATGTTGACAGCTGTCAATAGAGCATCCACCACATAGGATAGAACAAGCTACTGTTATGGATGGAGAGAAGCAGCGCATTATTGTCTAAACAGTTTTATTTTACTTGCGGTGAGGGCTGAATGCTGTCTTCACCCTACCTGTGAAGTTCCCGCTCTGTTTATCTGTACATAGACACACACACACTCCCTTCAATCCCCAAGACACCAAAACCGACAGGACTGCTGCATACGCTGGCCTCAATTGAACTCAACGCTTGTTTTGGCCTAGACAAGTCAAACAACAAAATCTGGCTGCAGAACAATGGAAGGATTATTTCCCAGACAAGAAAAGTGTTGGCTTTGTATTAGTTTTTTTGGGGTCAGAGCTCTCCCCAACCTGCATCTGTCACAGCAGAGTCTGTCTGTGATGCTTTTTTTATTATTTGACCGTTTCTGTGGATTTATTGTCTGTAGATCAGAAACTCTGCCAATTTTGCAGCACCTGAGCAGAACTGATCTTCAGTGCCCATTTTATGTACTCTAAACTGCCTTCCAGGCTCCACAGTGAATTGTACACCTCATTAGGTTGATGCCATACACATTGATAATTGACTGGTGCTTGCGTCAAAGGCGAAAGATTACCGGGCTCCCCACCAGCCAAATTCTTTGACACATTTTTCAAAAGAGGCAGCGTCTATGTGGAGAAATGGACTGCTTACCATCTGTTTGCTGAACAGTAGCTGTTTTGTTCTGTGTGATGCTTGCAAAGGCATTCTATTGATTATTTCTTTTTGCTTTCTAATCTGAATAAAAAGGCACAAATGAAAAGTAAAGGTTACACTTTATGTTTATAGTCCACTTTTTGGACATTGTAGTAGCTATAAGTAAATTTGTAACTACATGTCAACTAATTCTCTTGCAACTACTGTTTTTAATTACTCTCAGAGTAGACTGTTAGGTTTACGGTTAGTAGAGTAAGTTGACTATATATACTTGCAAAGTTTCTCATAGTCAGTATGTTGTGGACCGATCAAAATAAAGTGTTAGAAGTGACTAAGCAGACAGTCTACTAATACTCTAATGACTGCTAGTTGACATGTAGTTGCTTATTATTAGTAGAATGTCTGTCTAAAGTGGACTATCGAAATAAAGTGTTGCCAAAGCAAATGATTATATCATTTGCAGGTTAGTTAGATTAGTCAGTAAAAAAAAAAAGAAATCAAATACCTTCAGTAAAAGTGAATTTTACAAAAAAGAACATATAGTTTAATGCAATTTTTCCAAAGACTGGGGTCAGTAAGATTTGTTTTTTTTTTTGTTACATATATTTTTTAATTATTCATCACGCATGATGATGATGAATGAAATGAAATACACTGCATTTTCCGAAATACATTTGGGTAAACTGATAGTTGGCGGGTTACACGGATCAAAACAAAGAGAGACATTCCGTCCTGTAATGCACCTTTTCAAATATTGTTTTTCAGATAAATAAGTATGTTAACTTGGCATGTTTCTTAAATATCTGCAATATCTGGTATTTTTATGCTTTAGTACTTATTATAATTTAAAACAGCTATTTAAAATGTATATTATAATGCAAGTTATTTCTGTTACGGCAAAGCCAGTGTGCGACCATTACTATCTTCAGTTTCACAGGATTAATAGGAACATTTAAAGAATGTAATTTATTTGAAGTATAATTTTAAGTTGTTGCCATGTTTGCTGAATAAAAATATGAATATCCTTTTGACACAATGTAAAAACGATTGAGCGCTAGTGATTGCTTTCTTTCTTTGAGAAAGTTGTTGTTCATTTGACCCTATTTTTTGAAGGAGGTGATAAAAATATCAATTTTAGGTAATAAAAAAAAAAGAAAGAAAAAAAACCTGTGCGTTGTGCTGTAGCTATCCTATAAAATATTGGACATTTCGACACGTTGCGTCAGGTTGGACATCAAACATTGGTGGTTCATGTGTTTCTTGGGACCGGATATCTTTGATATCAAACATGGTATTTATATCTTTTGCCTTACTGAATTGTGGTCTTGAGGGAATCCATTTCTTGGGCTTGCAAAGCCAGTACAATTATTTTAACATGGCTGTAGAACATACAGCTGAACAGCGTCCCCTGGTGTCTAATTTTGCCATCATGCTTACTTTTCGTTAATGATATAGCATTTAGGCAGATAGTGTGTTTTTTGTTAAAGCTTTGAAACATTAGACCTCTTTCATCTTTCACCGTTTTCAAATGTTCTGTGCTTGTGACCAGATGGCCTGTTCATATGTAGAACTGAGTCATACAGCACATTTTCTGTAATTGCCTTGCATTCTCTGACATGGTGGGCTATAATCAGTTTGATTTGTTCATTTGTTTCAAATGTTTGCACCAATCTTCCACCCGCCAGAGACTCTTGGCCCTCCATATTTTCTTGTTGCATTAGTAACTGCTTGTCACTCACATAACCTCTCAATTGCTGTTTTTGTTCTCAGGATAGCGGAACATTAAACCTGGGCTTCAATTTGCTGCTTGACAAGCCAGGCAGGTTTACAGGCCTGAAACATGTTTCACGGAAAGGAATTGGCTTTTTTGTATTGAAAGCATAATAATCATAATGAAGCAATTGAGGGAAGAACGCTTTGGTTTTCCAGCCACCATTGACATCGACAGGTTATAGATCAACTAGTCAGTTGGTCTCCATATAGAAGTGATTCATGAGCCACATAACAAAACCACATTCAGCCTAATATATGAAGCTGCGGTAGATCTTTCATACTTCCGTATCCTTCCTATGTGCTCGTGCCGCACGCAAGTATTGATTCACTTCACCAGTGTTGAAGGAATGGTTCACCCAAAATCTGTGTAAATAAAAAATAATTAAGCAGGCTGTTTTGGTCACCACTGACTCCCATTGTATTTTTCATACTATGGAAGTCAATGGTGACCAAAACAGCCTGCATATTTTTCCAAATATCTTCCTTTTGTGTTCAGCAGAACACAGAAATTCATACAGGTGTGGAACTACTTGAGGGTAAGTAAATAACGATAGAATTTTCATTTTTGGGTGAACTATTCCTTTAAGGCTAAATTTGAGGTTGTTCTTCAGTATACAAATTTGAAGCTTTGACCGAATACAAATAAATGAGCCCCCCTTCAATACACTTTAATGCTGGTGGACAGATCTCTGAGATTGCAGTGTATGGCTCAGTGCAAGAAAAATAAGGGTGCTCTCATGTGGTCAGTCATCAAAGGGCTCTGGTAAACACAGGAGCTCTTCGACAAATGAAAGCCCCAGCTCTTTGATGAAGGGGGTTAGTGGCCGTGGCACTAAGCATATGATATTCTCGCCTTAATGCATGCGCTAGGAGAGAGAGCCAGCGTCGCCGTCCTTGCCATTGTGTGTGCATGTGCACAGCTGGACTGGAGGCCTGATAAAAATTCACAGCGGTAAATCCTTTCATGAGCTGGGTGACGGCGTGTTAAGACACGGGTGAGGGCTCTTAACGTGCCTCTCGTGTTAAGAAACAGTGTGACATGCCAGCTCCTCTGGTTTGCATCATCATTTACTCAACCACAGCTATTCCTCCAGCACCATTAACATTCAGATAGACAGAGATGCGCCTGGTCCGGAGAAGGACTATGGGATTGATGAGGTCAGACCCTTAGCCCTGCAGCTGCAATCACCTCCTCCTCCAGTCTGTACTTGGGGAGCATTTGGTCAGCACACTTAGATTTCCTTCCTCCTTTCTCCATTCTTCTAGCTGTTTTGGGGGACATCCGATGCAATCATGCCTTCTGTTACATGTACTTTAGTTTAGTAAATGCGATAGATGCACTGAAATATCAGTTCTCTTTCTTCCAGATTGACAGAGAAATAGCTTCTCCTTGAACTTTTGGCTTGTATACGCCGCTGGACTCCCAAAAGTACATTTGCCTTATTTTGATTTATGGCACTTTGACTAATAAGTGTTCTTCTGGCTGTCCTTACAAATCTAAGCGGATTGCTTCTATTTTGGAGAATTCTTCAGAAGCCCACTGCAAAATAACCCAATCGACAGAGATCAAACATGAAAAATTACGCCTTTTTTTCCTCTGGGTAACTTGGCCACTCTCCACAACAATTTTAAGTGAGAGATCGATCTACTGATTGCCATTTCCCTTCTCCTCTGTGCCCTTGGGAGTTCAAACTCGCATCTCGCGCACACACACCGTATTCTCTTATTTTTAATGGTCTCTATTGGTAGTTTTATTGTTCCTCTGACTGACTTTATGAAGTTTCCTCAGCACTGAGATTAATAGAGTTTCAAGTTGGAGTATGGAGCAACCAGTTTCAAATCACAGCTAAAGAGAAAAAGGCACTTATTTATACCTTTTGCATCAGTGGATCCGGCTGCTTCCATAAAAGGAATCAATTATGCCAGCCCTGGCCTTTGATTTAATAATTCCAAGCTTTGAGGACATAATTAATTATGATGGGTAAATCATACGAGAGAGCGGGAACTGGATTAAGGAGCCAATTAAGATGCCACATCAACAGGGCTCACTGATTCATTAAAGGCCTTGTTTTACGTGAGGGGAGAGGAAGAAGAGCGAGACAGTGGCTTGATGTAAAACTATTGAAATGTTCATCTCTGAAAAGATGTCCTTCAATTCATCAGCAATTCAGTGTATGTGCTGTTAGCCACGTGAAGCAAACACACAGAGTGACCGTTTTCAAAAGTGGCTTTTTTTTAAAGTGTTTCCTTCAATTAAATAAATAAAGCTTGATGAAAAGATGTATAAGTGGCTTTGAAATCACCAACCCTCACCCTTTACTCCTTGAGTATTTACATTGTCTGGCATAATTTTTTTTCTTTGCTTACACCCACACACAACGGGTATGGTTTGAAAGCATTAGACACAGTCCCCTTTCTCTTCACTAGAGGGCAGCATGGCTCCATAGAAATACAGCCTGGGTGTATCTCTAGAGAAAGACTCTTTGTGTGCACACAACATCTCCTTGACTTGTCATGGAATTGATAAACATATATCAAGGATTCATTACTCGATCTAACCTTGGCTCTATAGGACCGTGTCCTTAATGTGGTCGTGAATGTGCAGTGAGAACAATTTTTAGAATTTATTTCCAAAAAATAAATACATACATTTGAATTACGTATTTTAAATTTAATCGTCGTATTGAATATAATATATGTATCATAATGTATGTTTAACATATATTTTTGTTTGTGTCTACAGGAGGACATGAACCTAAATGAAGAGCGCAAGGCCCCCCTGCGAGGGAAGGACCTGAGCACTAAACGGGAAATGGTGGTCCAGTACATTTCTGCAACAGCCAAATCTGTAAGTGCGCCACAAAACACGGGGCAGCTGGTCTTAGAAAGAGAGAAAAAGACAGAGGAGAGAGTGGGGATGAACCACATGACGAGACACTATGGAATAATGAGCTTAACCTGATCTGCTTTCTGCCTCTCTTGCTAAAGCCCCAAATCTTTGATTGCTGCCTCCTTTAGCTCTTTATTTTTTTTTCATTCTTATTTATTTATTTATTTATTTAGTATTTTTTCTCCTCTCACCTTTTTTTTCTTGGGTGCTTATCAGGCTGCTTTTGTTGTATTGCACTTTCCAAAAGCTTCATATTGCTGGGGATCAAGTTTTCATTAGAATTTGGTACGCATCACTGTCTCTGCTCGGTAAGCTGAAACATGGCTCTTTCATCACCGCAGATGAATAAAGGCTAGAACGCCACCGCCTCTCGGGGTAATCCAAGGCTTTTGGGGTGAATTCTCTTCATTTTTCTTTTCATGAAGTAGGTCCTGCCGAGGTTAGACTCCACGTAAACGCCACGATCCCCTTCACCCGCTCCGCCATTGGCTCCTCCGGCTGGCCTTCAGCGTCCGTTTTCATTAGCTTTTCTCCCGGCTATGATAATTAACCAGCATTATTAATAATGATGATAATCAGAGATGATTGAATTCTGCAGCAGACTCATTGAGCCTGGCATGCATTGTGAAATATGATTCACATATTAGTATTGTAGTCTCAAAGAGGGATTGGGGGAGGGGGTTCCTGTCTCTCTGCACCCCTGTAGCCCCCTCAGCACCACCAGAGGCACTCACCAGCAGCATGTCACTGTGGAAGCTGTACACAGCGCTCTGACAAGCAAGGAGGAGTTTTGGAACGTGTGCTCTGCATTCTAGGGAAGAGATGTGCTTTTATGTGATAAGAGATGTTTACCACAGGCACAACACACTTTTCCCTGTAATGCTCAACTCTAGCACCCAGAGATCTCCTCCTCCTCCTCTTTTAAACACTCAGCTCAAGCTACTAACCAAACTATCTGCATACTACCGTTTTTGTGGGAGCAGCGCAAATATTTCAAATTATATTACTGTTTTTAAAATTCTGTTAAAATATGCTACATCTAATGTATTTAGCTTTAAGCCGATGCTGTTAGAAGTAGGAAAAAATCCGATTATTTAAAAAGTGCCCTTGATTTTTGATGACGAACGGAATATGTATCCATTAGCTTCTGCAGTGTGACAGATTTCTGGGCCAAATTGAAAAGAAAAATCAGTAGGATTTCCTCTATCCATTTAGAATTTGTTGCATCATAAAAACTGGTTGGAAGGGAGAGATTGAAAAATTGGTGATGCTAAGAATCAAATTGGAGGAATGTTATTCAGGGTTATTCAGCTGTACTCAGCTCTCCAATATTTTTACTGGCCATAATTTGCCATTCTGTTGCTAAAACATGATTCAACAAAGCGCAGACAAATATTGTACATTCATTTAAATTCCCTTGGTTATTTTGCTAAAATAAAACAATTAATTTTTTTTTCAGAATTTGGTATGCTTAAATTGTACAGAATCGGTCCTAGAATATGTATTGAGAAAATAAATAGGTCGATTTTGACTTTCATAATGTTCCAAAATTCCCCCTCTCTTAGAGCATGAAGTGCCAGGATCTTTTTTGCTACCAAGGGTGTTTTCGAGTTGCACGGACTAATCCTTACACGCGCACACTGACACACGTCCAGAAAAAGTCGCCCCTTTGCTGTCTGTCTCTGACTGCACTGGGTCAGTGTCCTCTCTTTGGTTGGCGAATGGGAGTAATTAAGTGGTGGTCTGGCAGTTGAGGAGGCCCGTGGTCTCCGCTTGAGCCGCTGCAGGTGTAATTTAGCAGGGGTGAGCGGGGCCAAGAGCAGACAGCATGGAGACGGCCTCTGCACACCTCCACATTAATAACCCAAACCCGTCTAAATAAAAGAAGGGAGAGCGGAGTCCATCCATCCCACTTAATCTGCTGCTATCTCCCAGAGTGTGCCGATCTGCCTACAGTAGATTGTGTTTCAGCACACAGCTTTACAGAGCAAATATTAGTGGGAAAACAAACCCATCCGATGCACTCCTGTCGCAGCCTGCCTTCCTGCCTGTCTGTGTGCGGCAGACTCCCACAGCTCCTGCCTGGCAGGAGGGCAGAGCGATGAAATAAAAGAAGGACGGAAGAATAGAGAAGTTTCTCACCAGCGATGTCTGTCCTCTTTGATAGCTCAGATATTATTGCTTGTGTGACAGAAACTTACAGCTCCCGTGGTTCACAGCTCCTTTTATTATTTACAGCTTTCACCTCTTTCCTTGCAACACATTTTTGCATGCTTTCATTATGTTATATGATCACACCTTTTTTTTTTTTGGTTTGTTCACACTGCACATTTCTGAATAGCTATTTGCCAAAGAAAATATAAAATGCATGTTTATTATTGGGATTATCATTAAGTCATTTGCATGGCTTTTTTTGTTTGTTTGTTTTTTTGAGAAATAAGCATTTTTTCTTAGAGGCAGCCACTTTAATCCTTCAGCTTGCAAAACTAAGAGCCCTCACCACACTTTCCAGGGGGTCTCAGTAGGAGACTTTTAAGTGTCTGCCACCACAAACTATAATGTATTTTTAAAGCAATGTGCCTTTGCCTTTAAATACTCAAATACATACTATATACATTTTTAAATGCATAGTCCTCAAAGAAATTAAAGATGTTTTTTATACATTTTATTTTAAAAAGCATTCAATAATTTTATTTAGTACTTCCCACATAAAGCTGTTTGACATAAAAATATATTTACTTTAAATAATAATTGCATTTTTTATGTGATCCTTTGCAATCAGCTGCTTGTGAAGGTGACACACAATATTAAGATTCAAGGGTGTGTAGCTTTTAAATAATAATCAATATAAAAATATTATTTTGTTAATTAATCTGTTTTTTATTAATACTAAAAATATTATTTTGTATTGTGGAATAAGTAAATATCTGCTGTTATTATTATTATTATTATTATTATTATTATTTAAAGGTATTTATCATATTTGTAAGAGCTTACCCATCTTGGTTTTTTTATTTTTATGCTAAATATCTATTGCTAAATAATTTTCCAGGGAGTATGTAACCCGAGCAGAACAATAAGCCACATACAGTAAAAAACAATAATGCCTTGATGCTGTGCGGACGTCCTTGACCATTAACATTTCATGAAATGCTTTCTCTCTTTTTCAGTCTCTGACAGGTGTGTCATTGTCCTCACGAGTGCCAAAGCATGTGTACAACTAACACAGTCATTTCTCTGTCAGTGTCATGAAAAGCTTTGACTTTGCTCTACTGTTTTGCTATTAAATGAAATGAATTCATATAAAGAACAGAATGTGTCTAGGCAGGGTCTTTGAGGGAAAAGGAAAAGATGTCTTACCAGGAATCGTCACTTGAACGTTGTCAATACTGTGGTATTACAGAGGCTTGGAAATGCAACGGAAACTTAATCACAGCACAAGTTCTAGTAATCATTTATGACAGTTTTTGAGCGATGAACTGATCCTGTCTAGGATACAGGAGCTTATAAATAAATAACTAAATGAATAGATTTGTATCATGGAGCATTTGACGGTCATGAGAAGAACTGGAATGAGGATATAAATACCCATCTCTTGATAAGCTGACATTTCTTCACAAGTTTGTTTACAGGAGCTACTTCATAATAGAGCTTCTTCATAATTAGCATATTACATGACTGCCTAATTCTGCATTGCAACTATTACCATCATTTGGTTTAAGTTTTCATCCCCCCCACTCTCATTGCTTCTCCGGAAATTGACAGCATTAATACCACAGTAAAGTGACAATGAGGTGTTATTTTGAGAAATTTGTGTAAATTGATGTTAGCAGCAGCTTTTCCCCTCAGGCTCCTCCCTGACAGTTCTTTATGTGGTTTCAAGATAATGTCTGTTCTTTTGATCAGGCTGCAGTAAAAATACAACATTCATTAAACCCCAGCCAAACACAGCGCGGTGCTAACAATATTTGGCAGCCGTCCAGCATGTCTGGTGATAGCAAAAGCAGGTGACTTTTTGTTTTGGGTCAAGACACAAATCCTTAATGACTCGTTTGAGCATATTTGCCTGGGATATGGGAAATTGGACTCGAAAGTAGTTCTCCATTGATCAAGAGGTTACGCTGTTAAATTTGACAGTGTTATAGTCATAAACCTTGATTTGAAATAAGTGATCGTGGGAGTTTGTTAAAAACAAAAGAGAGTTATATATACCGCCCCCTACCCCCCCCCTCATGCGAGTAATGCTTGTTTGAGATAAATTTGTTTTTACATTTGTTTGGGTTGTCTGCTCTTCAAAAAAAAAAAAAATCAGTTCTAGATATTCAGCCAAGCAACTGTCATATGGCATGGTCAAAAAGAAACATGCTGACATTGTCGAACTCTGAGCTATGATGTATAATTTGACACTTGATAGAAAGTACCGGTGACATTTGATTGATTTTTGGCCTCTGGAGGCATTTTAGGAGACCATCTGCTCATGAATAAAATACCACATTTGGGTTAATTTAGTAAAAAATCTACTAGATTCTTACAAAATTTCATTTGAGGGACGATCCCCTCTGGATATTTGTATTGCCTGCCAAAACTGGCTTTAATATAGAAACCGCTAGATTGTCATGAATTAATGATTTGCGGTTTGAATAGATTTTTGAGGTGAAGCGTTATTTTATATTCTTTAAAACATTACATTTTTGCATCAATCATCAGATGTGTGTGTGTTTTTTTTTTTTTATTTCTCTGCAGTCGTTATGTAAAACCAACGAGCGACCAGAGAGCCGCTTTTAAAAACTCGATCAGAGATCAATTCATCATGATCCTTATGTGCCAGACAGTCATCAAAATGGCAGACATTATCTTTAGTGTCCGTCTAAACCCTCTCTCTCTCCACCCTGTTAAGTTGTGTGTAATTGTTAACCGAGTAGGCAGCATAACAGAGAGGGCCAGTGTGCCAGTCATTTAAGTGTAAGCTCTAATATCTAAGCTGCATAGTACTGAAGAGATACTGGCCTACTAATGATTGTGCTGTTTGTGTCTTTTTGCACATTAACTACCCTCCGCTGACCGCTGCATGCAGATAACTGGGAGCAAAGTTGCGGTAAGTAGCAAAATTATTTATTCGCTTTTGATTTGTTATTGTGCAATCTCTTTGTCTTTGCTATCTTTCTCTTCTTTTTTTTTGGAAAATATCTAGAAAAGTTCTTTCAATGACTTTCTGATTTCTGTTTTATTTTCAGCATTAGTATAGTCTGTAATTTATATAAAAAAAAAAAAAAAAAAATTTTCCCCCTCCCAATCCCTGCATGTAAATTGCACATTTAGAAATGAGTGATTTCTCAATTGTGCTCTCCGAGAATAAACTAGGACCTTTTTTGTTAGTTTAAGCAGTTTTTCTTCGAAATGGATCACTGCCTAACAGATATTAGCATTTAAATATTGTAACACCAGGGATGAGCAATAGTTTTAGGCAAATAATCATAATCTGTGATCTAATCTGTTTATTCTAATGTTCTGTATCTAAATGGGTTTCATTGTGTTCATTCTTCCCCCCAGACAGCGTTCTGAGAATGTATCACTTAATTCGATTTTCCCACACACACACGTTCCATGTTGATTGAACAGCGGAAAAGATATTGAGTTGCACCCTCACCCCCCCATCCTATAAATACGTTCCATTTTGCAGTGGGACGTTCGGCACAACCCATTTGCAAAGCCATGTCTTTGTCCCAGTCACATTACAGCGTGTCACTATTGTTTCTGAAATGTTCATAGCTGCTCATGTTGTTATTGTCACTTACTTTCGTCCCTCGCCCCCCACTTTCCCTAAAATGACGGTAATAATCTTTATAAATATATACTGTCTGGGCGATGGCAATGTTTCCTCATTTCACAGCTCCGTAATGCTGTAATTGCAGACTGGCTTCTACTATTTCTCATGTAGTGCGGTCCCGTAGCCCATATGAGGCTGCTTGTTATTTGTTTTATTTTATTTATTTAGAGGGGCTCCGTTATTGCCTCCGCAAGTGTCACTTGTCATTTAAAATGCTGTTTTATTGTGTTGCTGAGGCTATGAGAAAGGCCCGTAGATGTACGTGAGGAAGCTTGAAGATAAGGTAGCACAGGTAAATGTTGTTATTTACAATACAGCAATAAGCTGCCGCAACAGACTCATTTATTTGTAGCGAAATGGCCCCGTTCGATCAATGCTCTCATGCCGCTTGGCATAGAATCGTGCGTCGAGTGATTTTTCTATAAACTGTCAGCGATAAAACAAGCTCGATGCTGATGAGCTTGGAAGTATGTTTTGAATGTTGCATCACTCCTCAGGATAGAGCAGGAAGGTTACTCTGGGACTGTCTCTATCGAAGAACTGTCTGACAGCGTGCACCACAAACAAGTCCTCTCATTTAGAAGTTTTTCACAGTTCAGAGGTTCCTGTACTTCCCGCCATTCCATCTGACTTCAGCAAGCACTTCCTACGGATGGGAGTGTGAGGGCTTGCTGGGAAGCTGTCATCTCTTTCATTCTCCTTGTTTCTGTTTCTCTCTTTCCCAATATCCCACCTTTATTGGGTTTCATTGTCGAAACCACGTTCAGTGAAGCCAAGATGACGCCCTCTCGCTGGGCAGATTGCTATTTCCACGCTGTCAGTGCGGTTTGGAGACAGACCGACTTGCCTGAGCCATGGCTCCCTCAGGGATGAAATTTCTCTGGCACGCTCTCACGGGGCTCAAATTCTCTGGTCAGCATGTCCGCATGTTGCTGAGTCACACTCGTTTCAGCAGTTTTGTATCAGCACAGCTTGATGGTGGTGATGATGGTGGCCCAAGGGGGGATCAGGGATGTTGATGCTTTGATTGTCAGGCTTAAGGATGATAGATTGTGTGTCAAAATGCCCACGTTTTATCAGTGTGAAATTGATGAACCCCTTTGCGAGGGAGTGGAAGACCGTGGCTCCCTGTGCTTAAATAAAACACAACCAACACACAAAACCCAATCAGTGTTAGGCCCTGAAGACTGGTGCACCGTTACCTGTTAAGGTCACATGACTTGACCTGCAAAGCCTCTCCAGACCTCAGGAGGAGATCAATAATCACACAGTCAGCCCAGAAGTTAGGAAAGACTGCCTGTTTCCACGGAAACATGGCGACACGTTCAGAGTTGTGGGCAGAGGGAGAGAGAGCAGCCTCTGAGACCTCAGGGACTGGAGTCTGCTAGGGCTGTTAAGAGTTCAGCCGCTCTCCGAGAATCCCTGGTATTGTCGGCTAGAGAATAATGGACAAAGCTTGTATTTTAGAAATGATTTAGCTTCTTTCCACATGGGATAAAGACTTGGCCCTTTATCAGGGTGAAATCGCATGGATCTTACCGTCATGTTAAAGTGTGTTGTACTTAAATACTCTCTTTGGAACCAAATGGCCTTGAAAAGCATATGTGAAAAAGAGCAAAATCTTGGAGAAGAATGACATTTAGTTGGGATTTCCAAGTTTTGTTAGATGATTTCTTTTTTATTTTGCACAAGAAAAGGTTGACCGTTAGTCTCTGAGATTTTTAGACGGTCTGGTATGATGCTGATTTAAATTGCAGGTATGTTCAAGTCTTGCCGGAATGGTCATATTTGCGAGTTGAATGCACAGAACGTCATCTTGTTTATTGATCAGCTTGTGTGGATTGACCGGTTCTCACCATGAATGTAGCCATAGATGCTGGAATGGTGTTATAGAAGAAATAAAACAAACAAAGACATTACAAGTGGGAAAACTCTGAACTTTTATTAAGCCGTGAGTTTGCAATTTGGGGTCTTGTTAGTGAGAATGTATGTTGAAATGGAATAGTTTTTTGCAATAAAACTAACTTAATTTGTTTAGGTTTTTTATTGTCTTTGCTGTGTTATGGGTAACTGAGTATCCTATGCAGGCTCTTTTGTCTGTTGGATGCAGTGCAGTTCTCTTTCAGACCGACTTCTCTCCATCTCCCGTTACCTCTCCTTCCTTGTTTTTTTTCCTGTATGTTTTTTCTGTATGTTCTAAAGAGTTAGATTCCTAGGCAAATGAATAACATTGGTATTTGTGTGTGGGTTCCACTTGTTTCATGGGTAGACTTTACACCCGGCACACTCCTGTTTCTAAGGCTTATCTCTACCATGGCTCTACGGAGTCATTGTAAGCACCTGTTTAAAGGCTTTTTTTTTGCAGTGAGGGTGCACTGCATCCTCTTTCCCTTTCTCTCTGCATCTTACTGACACTAGCTAGTATCTGTGGAGAGGGCCCTTAACTATGCTAAGTTTGAATAAAATCAAGGGCAGCCCATCTCCACCTACTACTCCTTAGTCTGTAAGTGTCGCTTTGTTTCAGTTTGGCTATTAATGATGATTGTGTACTGGATGCTGAACTGATTTCATAGAAAGTCTTTAAAAGTCATTTATCTGCCCTATGGAAAAAAACCCCAAATCCAATAACCCCCTTGTTTCCGGTTCATCATTTTAACAGATATATTTTGATTAGGATGAAGGCACTTTGCTGAAAGAGTATATGTTCAATGTGATTTTTCAGTTGATTTTCAATTATTATTATTTTTTATTAAAAAAGTGTCAGTAAGTGTTAAGGTCATGATGGCAGATTTGATTTAACAGCAGATATTTCAGTTTTAATGGTCATTTTCTTGTATATTTCAATTAAATTTTATTTTTATGAATTTCTAATATACTGTATACATTTTATTTTATTTATATATTGCATTTATCATCTGGTATTGAAGCAATTTTAGCAATTTAAAATAATATTTTAGTATTTTTATTTTATTCTTCAAGAAAGTGAGAATAGCCAGTGTGAAAGTAAATAATTATTTTGGGTTTTTGCCATGGCGTTGCTATGTGATGTTATGAATAGTTGTTAATACATGGTTTCTAGAGTGTTCTGGTTGATTTATATGGTTGTGTAATAAAGCCAGAGAAGAATCTAAGACTCTGGTCTGTAGATATAACTCTTCTTTTGTGTGTGGTGTTTTTTTTTTCTTGTTTTTTTTTCTAACAATTTTATCATCATCTAGGTGAAAATTGCAAGTCTGATTTCTTTGAAAAGTAATTGAACACCTCTCCCCAACAAGCTATGTGATTTTGATGTATCATTCATGCCTGCAGCACTAACTGGTGGGGGACGAGCTATGAAGTCTAATATTTAGTAGTATAGTTTTTCTTACGTCAGCGCAAACACCTAATAATGTTCTGAAATTCAATTGCAATAAGAATTGACGTAGGAGTCAAATTACTTTTTGCAGTAATTGACAGCGTGTCACAGATGCAATTGACAGAACTTAACTTTAAAAATCCTTTAATGCAAGGTAATGGAATAATAGCGGAGATGTTAGTAATTGACCTTTGCGGTTGAGCCATGTTATAATTCTACACCACCTCACGCTATATTTCTGCCCCTTTTGGCTCGGTTTCATCACAGAAGCTATTCAGGCTCTGCATCTAGGAGGCTGAGTTCGGTCCTGTTGCTGTATTCCAGGGATCAACTCGAAGACCCACGAATTCCACGTTTTGTTTGTATCTCCAAGCTCAGGCATATTGAAGTTTCTCTGGGTTGAATTCGGATTGACACAAGCACAATATTCATCGCTACACCTAACCTCATCTCCTGTGGGGTCTCGACTGATGCTTCAGTTGTTGCTCGGTGCACCCACAACCTTGCATACAATTTTAATGCCATTCAGTCAAGTGCTAATATAGAAATGTCAAGTGCGATGCGATTGATTTACCTTTTAATACTATTTCCAGTCCTTTCTGGGACTGGAGCTGTTTGTATTTCACCGACCCTGTCTGGGTTTGTTGATTTCATACGGGAAACGGCGGGACCTAAAGGTATCGTTTATTTTATCAAACCTTAATATAAAGCAGGCCCATAGTTTTGTTTTGTTTTGCTTTTAAGCTACTCTTCATGGTAGCCGACACTAATAAATGCACTTCCAACATCAATCAGACAGTTTGACATGCTCTCTCTCTTTGTAACAACGTTATATCGCACAGAAAGTCTTTAAGTCATGACAGGGAATGCATGCTCACCAGAAGGACAAATGTCTTGTCATATAGGACGCGTGGTCTAGAAAGTGAGGAAAGAATTGTGACCTGATAGACTGGCGGCGTATGTCCATACCAGCTTCCTCTGTGACAGAAAAGGTCTCATTGCCTGCTGACTGACTGCTGCATTATGCCACGTTGCCTTCCTTTCAATGGGAAACAAACAATCAGCGCTCCTGCCTTCAAAAGAGGGGAGCAGGATCTCATTATGATGAAGAGAAGATGAAAGGGAGCCAAGAGTGGACATGGTGTCCTCATATTAAAGGGAAAAGGGATGGGCTTTGTTTGTGTGTAGGCACGTGTGTGCTTGATTGTACGCCACTTCTGTATGAGAGGAGCCCATTTGGTGTTCGTCTTTGCGACTCTAGTGCAATATATTGCCTTGTCCTGCTTCGATTGGCTCTTTTTTTTTCGTTCCAGCGGTCAATCGGATCACCCTCCATCCACCTAGATGTTATTAGTTTCCGTCATCCTGCTCTCAGCTCTGAGTGCGAGAAGGGACTGCGTGTTCTCGTGTGGTTATGAGGTCAGAAGATCTGGTAATGGCTTGTCCCGTCACTCTCCTTGACCACCTTTCAACACCGTTTCCTCACGTTTTTGCCCTTTTCAAGCCTAAGATATGATGTATTTATAGCACACGGCGTATTTTTACCAAAGACATCAGTGTCATCACTTTAGCTGTACAGTGCGAGTCCTGCTTTTCTTTTTTTAGCTTAATGAAAGTTGGAGCTTTGCGGTCTGTTTTTCTTTCTCAAAGTTACCTCGTTAACTTTGGGGTGCTTGGGTTTGGCAAATGCTGCACGGTTGGACAGCTCTTTTCTTAAAATGAGGGTGGCCGGCTAGATAGTTTCTTTTGAACCATAAAGCCATGAATACTGTATGGCCACATTTAGTGGTAAGCGAAGACAGCTCGGGAACTGTGCTCGGAGAACAATGTGTTTTGACTGCTCACGACTTTTCTCTTCATTTTATTCCTTTGCGTTTTTTCCAGCCTTGAACTAATGAAAAACTCTCTTGGTAGCTTATTGGGTAGGAGTCAAAGAGATGCTGAACTAGTGTCATTGTACCTGGTTGATTCCATCAATACAGTTTTCCCTTGCTTAAAATCCTGCTGTCTCCTTCTAAGCCTCCCTGCGGCCCCGTCAGCAAATCACAGCACTAATAAGGTGTGGCGCTTGTCTCGTGGCTGCACATTTTATGGCCGTCATCCTTGGACGCTCAGCAGTGAGCCGTCATTATCTGCTCATCAAACACACTTTAAGCACTTCCCCAAATGGCCAAACCTAACGATTTGTGGTTTGATCAAGGATGGGTCACAAACCGTTTAGTCTGCCTTGCACTTTTTCTCAAGGGGGCTCTGGAGAAATAAACCCTTCAAAATGGCTGCGTTTTAGTTTTATTTGTTCTTGATTGTGTTCCGTAAATGTCAGCTTTTTTTAGTAGGTTTTTTTTTTTTTTTTGCTTTGTTCAGTGTATTTATAGCAGACATGCTGTTTGCACATTTTCGGTTATGTCTTGTCACACCGTGTGTAAATCCATATGATTAACAAGTTGGAGGAGACCAAGATGGTGCGGCACATGTTTCGAAAATAAAAAATCCCAACAGCCACTAGATGGCAGTCAGTATCTTTAAATTAAAGTTCGACAGCAGTTTTTGTGTGTGTGAGACGGAGAAAAAAAGACACATTGTTGCCATGGAATTGACCTAATGGGTTTCTCTCAGACCTGCACAGCACAGTTTCTGGCTACAATGCCATTTGTTAGAGGTTTGATCTTTAAAGAGGGGAAGTAACTGAAACCTACCAACAGTATTCATATGGACCTTGGCTAGATCAATGCTTTTTTATTTTTATCTCTGATGTACGTTTAAGAAAAAGTATTTTTTTAGTTGACACCCTGTTTTTCTTGCTCTCTGTCTTGGAGATGGACGTTTGGTGGCTCAAGCTGCCTCGCCCCTCATCGACATCCTGCTTATGCAATCACATCTGAATAATTTATACTGGCGCCTCTGGTCTCGTCATGTCATAAAACATGCTGCTGACAACACATTGTCAAGCTAATTCCATTCAACTAGCCCTTCTTCAAGTAACACATGTTCTTGCAAAGTCTAACTGTATTGTTTGCAAGCCTCTTCTCTTCTCATCTCATCTCTTTCCTTGTACTTTATTCCTTTTCCTCGTCAGTCAATAAGAGAATGGTAGAGGTGTTTCTTTCTTTCTCTCTCTCATCCACATATGCTGCCCATCCACCTTTTTGTGGTTCAGGTGCTCTCTCTAACACTGCGCATTAATTTTTAAACTTTGCCATATGCTATCGCTTCTGTCTTTGGGTGGCTCTGCCAAATGCTCCTGAATCAAATAAGGACACACATAAAGTCTAAATACAAATACCAATTTTCCCTCACATGGGTCAGATCTGTAGATGGACCACTTGTGGTGAGATGTGACTGAAATTTCAAATGAAAACATGAAACTCTGTTTATCAGGGTTAGTGCAGCATCCGGTGAGCTGCTACATGCTGTGTTTGAAGACGTACAGATGTCTTTAGCTTAGACCATGCTGTAAATTGACATTTTGTATTTAACATTTTGTCTTTTTACACCTGTTTTAAACTCAATGAGAAAAAATGACGGTGCCTGTTTTACACTGGAAAGATTTCAGGTGTACTTTTCTTCATCTATTTTTGGAAGCTGGCCATTCTCGTAGTCTATATCCTGCTAGTAGAACAAAAGAGAAGGCAAAGGTAGAAAAGAGAACTGATATCATATGCCAATTACACTCACAGCATATTCAACTTTCTGTTATAAATGAGCTAAGGCTGCTAAAATTGTCGTTTGAATTATGCCTTTCATCTCCCCATGGCTTTTATTTAAGCAGATCAGTTCAAGCCTCAAGTGACTGTTTTTTCTTTCCTGTTTGCATTTCTGAACATGCAGCACAACGGTAATGAATTCCATCATTTTAAAACCAATTACAGTAGTTGGGATTTTTTACACTCTTTGTCACAGTCTCTGTGGAATAGGGCTGTTGGAGTGTCGACTACAGATGATCTGGATTCTTTTTTAGCTATTCCCAAAACCCAGCATGCTAATGCCATTCTTTTTGGCATTAGCATTTTTTTTGTACCTGGAATTTTTGTAGTTCTGTTGTTTGTCGGGGTTGGCATATCTAGAAATCACTTATGTAAAAATATAAAGAACAACTAAACACTTCAACTTTGTCAACCTTTGTACAGTAGGTATGGAAAGTATTCAGACCCCCTTAAATTTTTCACTCTTATATTGCAACCATTTGCCAAAATTTTTCCCCCCTCATTAATGTACACACAGCACCCCATATCGACAGAAAAAAATCCATATTCACAGAAAGAATTGTTGACATTTTTGCAGATTTATTAAAAAAGAAAAATTGGAATATCACATGGTCCTAAGTATATATGCTGTGACAGTCATATATTTAACTCAGGTGCTGTCCATTTCTTCTGATCATCCTTGAGATGGTACTACACCTTCATTTGAGACCAGCTGTGTTTAATTACACTGATTGGACTTGATTAGACTCTCTATATAAGACCTTACAGCTCACAATGCATGTCAGAGCAAATGAGAATTATGACGTCGCTGCAGCCCTCCACCAGTTGGGGCTTTATGGCAGAGTGGCCCGGCGGAAGCCTCTCCTCAGTGCAAGACCTGTGAAAGCCTGCATGGAGTTTGCTAGAAAAACAAGATGGGGAGAAATAAGATTCTCTGGTCTGATGAGACCAAGATAGAATTTTTTGGCCTTAATTCTAAATGGTATGTGTGGAGAAAACCAGGCACGGCTCATCACCTGTCCAATACAGTCCTAACTCTGTGACTGTTCTTGAATGGCCCAGCCGAAGCCCTGACTTAAACCCAATTGAGCATCTCTGGAGAGACCTAAAAATGGCTGTCCACACATCCAACCTGACAGAACTGGAGAAGATCTGCAAGGAGGAATGGCAGAGGATCCCCAAATTCAGTTGTGAAAAACGTATTGCATCTTTCCCAAAAAGACTCATGGCTGTATTCGATCAAAAGGGTGATTCTACTAAACACTGAGCAAAGGGTCTGAATACTTAAGACCATGTGATATTTCAGTTTTTCTTTTTTAATAAATCTGCAAAAATGTCAACAATTCTGGTTTCTTCTGACAATATTGGGTGCTGGATGTACATTAATGAGGAAAAAAAACTTAAATGATTTTAGCAATATAACAAAGAGTGAAAAATTTAAGGGGGGCGGAACAGTTTCCGTACCCACTGTATGTCATGAGTGAAGTGAAGGTTTAAAAGCAGAATGTCAAATCTGTGACTGAATGTGTAAGAAAATAAATGCTCCTGTTGTGCCGATAAAAAGACTTGCTTGGAAGAGAGGAAGAGAAAAAAAAAAAAAAAAAAGGAAACGGTTAAATTTTTTTCCCCTCGTTCTTATATCTTCTTTCATTAGATATAATTAATGGTCTGTGATAGTAAAATTGGGTCTTTGTCTGTTGCTGACGTTACACCATTGGACTTCTTTGTTTGCTGTAATTATACTTATTAATGATAACCAAAGACCTACAGAGGCAGTTAATAACCATGTTTTTCTGTCTCCATACTTTCATACATTCATACATTCATGTTTAATTGTTCTAGGTGTTTTGTAGGGAGGCATTAGGAGATAGATTATAATAAAAAGTAGTTCCTGACATCTTTTCTTTAACGTGCATTTATGTAGTCTCTTAATTAGAGTTAGAGCATAATAAGGAACAGAAACCCAGATTGATTGATTCTGTTGCAACTTTTTTCTGTTTAATATATTTAAAATGTAATTTGTTCCTGTATTGTCAAAGCTGAATTTTTAGCAGCTGTTTCTCCAGTCTTCAGTTTTGATTGAAAAAGAGACACAGATCTTGATATCTTTACTTTCTATTCATTAAAGAACTGTGAAAAGTGTCCCCACAAAATATAAGGCCGCACAACTATTTTCGATATTTGTGTACGATTTCGAAATGTTTCTTGAACAGCAAATATGTCGGAATGATTTCAAACGAATCATGTGACTGTTGAAACTTTAGGCCTTGTCTTTAAAATGTAACGTATTTCATAGATTTAATGAATTAAGTAAACAAGGTTATCATTTCATAAAAAATTATTATCTTGAAAAGGCTTAATTTTATAGGCCTTTTGAGTCATATTACAAATAGCAAGAATTATTCACTCATTTGATAATTAATTAACAAAAGTTATGAAAGCTTGCTTTAAATTACACTGTCCACTTTAGCCGAGGGTGAGTGTAGTGTCAATGGCTCACTAATTGCTGTCATTCCACTCGGCAGCTGTTGGCTATTAGAGGTCTTTGTTCCAGATGTTGTGTCATTATAATGGACTTGATCATCATAATGGCTTCTGAAAGATGACTGGCCGTTATTTCTATGCTTGATAATGCAGCAGTTGCTCATTCTGCAAAATGGCTTCTGTTGTAAACTATGTATGCACTGCAGCGTAATAAAATATACGTTATTGAAATGACAAAGGTTACGAGACGCAAAGCAATTTCCTATGTAATGTTTGTGCTTCAGACCACAAATGGAAGTGAATGCGTATGTCACAATGGCCAATCTTTATGTCAGTGGATCTCTCTGATATGGAATCTGAAAATTGTCAGTGTCTCTTAAGAACATAAAGGAATGGCTCGGTTATTTGCCATGCGTTCAAAAGGGAACGTCCTTTAGGCATGGATTGCTCAAATTGTATTATGGCATAATGATGTGCGGTATTCTGAGACCCAGCATCTGTGGCAGCGAAAAGGGAACGTGTGTATGTGTGTGCAAGGAAGAGAGGGAATTGAAGTGCCCTACTAGCTGTGTTTGGGTATGACTCCATGGAGAGTGGCAGTGATAAGAGAAGGCTGGGTGTAATGAGCCATATCCCATGCCCCTGCTTCCTGCCTTCAGGCCTGCAGATGGGAAGAGGAATGCCCTGCTCTCCTGTCTGTCTGTTTCGCCCGTCCACTCCCTCCCTTTCTCGTGAACTCAACCACTCTTGAGTTTTTCATCCCTCACTTTATTTTTCTGCCTGGCCTCCAAACCTCTGCCGGATTTTGTGGAGCTTCTGATGGCACGCAGTAAAATCAACGAGGCATACTCTGCCTATTCACTCTTAGATGGAAAAAAGAGAGAGAAAGGCAGAGAACAGGACGAAGAGAGCGCCGGACTCTTATTTCACAACCACCACCTTTCTCTTTCTCTCAGCTCACTGAATTTAATCCTCGCAGGGGTGATTCCCGGCCACTACTGTACGGAGCAACTTGCTGCATAGTAATGTGCTGCATTGGCCAAGCGTGTATTTTTTTTTTATTTTTGTTTTTTTTCTATAGCTGTTACTCAGCACTTAATTCACATGCATTAGGCTGCTGCTTTTGTAAATGGACTAATCTTTTGAATATTATGCATACATTATGGTTATGCAAGTTATACAGTAGCTATTGTTACAGTTAGATATTGTGTTTTATAATTCAATCGGTTAGTTTACAACAATATATAAGGTTTGTTAATAATTAAGAGAATGTAAAGAACAATAAGAATTTATTTATTTTTTCAACTGCACATATATCTTTTTGTAATGTAATAATCAACCTGATTGACCAATTGTCTGTAATCATGACCCATTTCTGCTTCTTACAAGATTTTATTTTTATCAGTGTAAAAGCATGGATTTATTAATTGCGGGACCGTCTCAATTTGATTTTGTTCTTTGATGAAAACAGAGTGGCATCACTTTAATTATAGTGTACTTGGATGGTATTTGAGTGAATTGTGTTATTCTGGGCTGAGGAATTTTTCATCAGCTGGTTATTAACATTTGGCTATCTTAAGCTCACTGTATAAGAAGAGCTATTTTCAAAAGTTTTATTCTCCTTGATGGATGCCGCTTGTTTGTTCCCCGGCAGGGAGAGGAAAATCTTCTCGAAATGAAAGGCAGTGAATTAAACCTGCAGCTCATTCAGTCCAACTCCTCCAACCCACAAATAATTTTCTGCATGAGAGAGGGAAAACAAAGGGATTTGTGGGCTCAAATGTGAAGTGGATGAGGTAATTGTTTATAGGTGGACCTCTCCTTGTGATCCTTGCTTAAAACCGCTTAGCTTCGGCCGAGATGATGAATTTACCTTGTGGTCTGGAAGAATTACACCAGGGTTCTTGATCAGCTGTTGTCAAATGGACGCTTGATCTAATGGTCTGTAGACGTCTTGAAGTCTGTAGCATTTCTCTGTTTGATTGTATGAGTTCAGGGAGTGGTTAATTCTCTTGATTACATCGAGAGCTTTTATGGCTTTGAGTGTGAGTCTTTTTGGGTCCTTGATATGCTTGCCCACAGCTTGAACCCGCTGCGTTTGGCAGTTGTGAGTCTCTTCTCTTTGAAACAATTAAAACAGGATATCAAAGGAACATAATGATCTGGATACCGCCATTGGCTTTTATCCACAGAACAATGGTCTGGGTTTATTGCATTTTATGGATGGAGGAGCTGATCGCTCATTTTAAATGCAAGTCAGTAAATTAATCAGTTTGCGAAAGCACATTTAACACCTTTCTTTTTGAGGTTTACGATGAGTATTCTGTCTTTTTCACTACATGGGGACCATACTATCCAAATATTTGCCCAAACATTTTAGCACACCACTGAGGATAAAAGAGGACAGGCAAAGGTGTTGTCCTGCTTCGTCAATGAAATAATAATTAGTCAGACAAATGGGCCTCTGAATTTAAATAGGCCCATTATCATGCACTGTTGCTGTTCAAGTTTCAAGGACTTCTTCTGGAGCTGAAATCTGTTGTTCCCCCAAACATGAAAATGCTGTCATGTTTTCTCTCCCAAAGACATCCCCATACAGCTCTGACTTAAATGAAATATTTTTGCCAGAGTCAAAATACAATTCTCAGGCTGCAGCATGTAGCGTTAGGGCTTACACACAAGAGGGATGAATTGAATAGCTGTAGCGCTTATTTTTCTTGTGTATGTTGCTGCTAGACAAATTGGCGTGTGAAGGTTCTTGTACGTGCGGCATTGAACTTTACTGCAGTCTTGATATATGGCATAAATATCTTTTAGATTTCCTCTTGCAGCTAAGTATGCATAAGTCATATGAATATTATGAGTAGCTTATCTACTGAATAATCCATGCTACCATAAACAATGTATGCAGAAACCCTATATTCTGTATAGTCGATGATGACATTTTAATCCCTGCCATTTCTCATGTTTATGTCGTCGCAAAGTAAATTTAGCACATTGTTTGTATTCTCATGTGCTGAAATGCACATTTGCATTAGCAAAGTTCTAGGAAAAAGGCAAAATAGAGTTCGCAATTTTCTCTCAAGTGTAATTATGAAAAAAGATGGATAGTTGCAGCTTTGTTATTCATACATTCAAGGCCTCAGAAGATCAGTTATTTTCTCTTTTATGAATAGGTGGGCTTGGATAGAATGGGGCACTCTTGATAACAAACAGATGCTATTGGTCTGTCTAAAGATTTTGGCATTGCGGAGGGGAGAGGCGGGAGAATCTAGGAGGTTTTTTGCTGACCCTCACGGTTTGAAAACTGCTGATGGCCTCAGGTTGTTTCATGCACCTTCAAAACTCTGCCACACTGACTGATACACTGTGGAATATCCGGCTTCATTTTCATTTGAAAGCTCGCTCAGTTTTCTCCAACACAAGAGACACAGTAAGCCATTACAAACAGGAAGAAGCTCGGCTTGGAAAAAAAGATAATCATCTGTTTTTTTTCTTTTCTTTTCATTTGTTCTCTCCCCTCTTCTTTGCATTTCATTAATGAAATTTCACCTCTTTTTGCAGAGACAGTAAATGAATTATAAGGGCAGTTATTTATCAACTGTGTTTGGGCGCACAGAAGTGTGGAGGATCTTTAACGCTTAACGGCTCTGTGAACAGTCAGATCTTTTTGATGTTGGAAGTGCGCTTTTATCAGTCAATGCAAGTCAAATTCTCCTCCTTGAAAGGATGCTCGATGGTTATCACTCTCAATAATGGGTTTGCAGACCAGAGATAGGAATCTTAACACACATGTTGTTTGTTCCCTTAGCACAGCACATCGCAGTGCCTCAAACATTCATATTTAATCATAGGCAGTCTTTGCTTTAAGTGTACACTACACAGTTAGTTAGTCCTGTTTTTGTATTGGGAATTGTCTGTCTCTCATAGTCCCTCAGTGTCTCTCTGGTATGGTGCAATCCCCAATTTGCACCGTCTAGGCTCCAACCAGCATCTGTATGGGGCTTAAACCCACCGCAGCAGAGTAAATCATCCATAATTAGTTGAGCTGGGCAGTTTATACAGCTGCAGACGAAAAAAACGTGGAGTGGGCAGAGAATGTAAAGCGAGAGAAGAGAGTTTGCAGGTGGTTCTTGCTGTTTCTAATCTCCTCACATCACTCCACTAGTCACAGGCTGCTTTTCGACGGTCTCAAGTCCCCTGTGCTTGTATGCTTGTAAACTGACATCAGCGACAGTCAGACACCTGTAAATCCAGGTGTGTTATGAGCTGCGCTGCTGTGTCTGCGATTCCTGAGCTGCCAAAGGGAGCTCACAGCACTCTACTCTGACGGCTGTTTGCTGTGAGTAATTTTGACCAACGAAGCTATAAACCCACCTCAGATGTTCTATATTGCTTACCTTAAAAAAGGTAATGGAAATACGGCAGTTGGGAAACCTTACCCGAAAACTGAAAAAGGGTTTCTGCAGGGTCTTAAAAAGTCTTAAAATTAAATTTAATTTAGTTTATCAAATTTAAGGCCTTAACAAGTCTTAAATTGTACAAGAAATTCTTAATTATGATTTCAAGAGGTCTTCAATTTGGAGACTGAAAGAATTGCGATATGGCTGAATGTGATTTAAAGATGATTATAACTATGATTTCGTTAAATAAACATGAGTGCTGCATGAGTCCGGTGAGTCCGAATGAATCTGTTAACATGTTAAACCAGTGCGCGTTCGAGTTCAGGGTTCACGTTGTTTAAGATGTGGTGGCAGGAAATGTATAGTCTATATTTATAATGTTTCATATAGTTAATATCACACAAGAGTTCAATAAACCGCAAGTTCTTATTAAGAAACGTACGTCTTAGACACCACATTTCCTGCTTTTGCTTTTTGCAGTCGTTTCTGTGGTGGTTTTTAGAAAGCATTCGGTATTCGGTGTCTATGAGTCTGCACCAATGCCAGTGGACAGCTTCCGGCGTGAGCTCTGCCTGTGCTGAAGGTTTGGAGCAGCACTCTACACACTACAGTACACACTCTCTTTCAACTGTCAATCTTTTAAACTTTCTCTCTCATGACTTTAACCCTGTTTAGCTCTGCCATTACTGAGTGCACATCTTTTAATACAGAGAACCGTCTCCTTTTGTCCTGTTTCTGTCTGCCATGTCCTTGTCTCATTATTGACTGAAGCAGTAATGATTATTTTTTCATTGGTGTGAAATGAATGTGAAACAACCCTTGTTCTACTCTTGGGGCCAGTGGCATTGGCAGTGAACTATCCAGCAATATTAAAGAAACAGCCTTGGACCGTAGAGTTCTAAAAAAATTGTATAGGCACCTCATAATTCAACCGAATAAAAAAGAACAAATTAATACCGTCTTGCAAACAGCCCAGGGAATGTGCTTCTGCAAGCATGACATCCATTTTGAATATATCACGTGGTGGTTGATACTGTATTTGTTGGGTGCTGTATATGAATAATTCTGAATATTTTTGCATGTTTGTGTGTGTTTCTAGTGATAATCATACCTGCACATGGATTACAGGTCTGCAAATGTGGGAGTGAATTAAAACTCAAATCTGCAGTCAGCCAGTGTTCGCCCACAGCATCTTCAAAATGAATGTGTTAAAAGTCATTAAACAGCACTCAACTTAATCATTCTTTTACTTTTCATAATTAGGACCCTGGGCTACTGTCGTCTCCGGCACTGTTCACGCTTGGCTTTCGGCCACTAGTTGACTGAAGTTAAATTAGGCGAGAGGACTTTATTAAGCCATCTGCAGCGTGAATGACAAGCATGTTATATATCCAACCATAACGAGATATTTTACAGCTCCGAATGTAAGCGCATGTAGCCATATTTGTTGTTTTTTTTTCTCTCTGACTTTCGCATCCCCACCAAACATTGTAATTTACTGTATCTCCAGCTGTAGGAGAACTACAACCTTTACAGATGCTTTTAAAATTCAGCTCTATCGTAAATACCACTCTGTTCCTTGCGTTTCTGTACTGCATTGCTGTATCTAATTGACTGCATTAGATTTAAAAAAAAAAAAGCAAGCATAGTCGAAGGCTGAATCACTTTTTAGAGTGAGTGCAATTGTCTGTGTTTTTAACCGTCCGAGAAGAGATTACCTTTTCCTTTTTTTTTTTTTTTCATCTTCCCACAAGTCATCAGTGTTTATAGTTGCTTATAGTAGTATGTGAGCTTTGAATGAACCATAGAGAAATTATTAAATATTATTTTTCATCAGTGTTAGAGCTGCAAGATTCTGTATAATTTAAGAATCACAATTTTTTTACTCTTAAAGGCAGGGTATGCGATTTCTGGAAGCCATTGTTGATATTTGAAATCACCAAAACAAACACGCCCCTGCCCCAAAAGGGTCTTGCCCCTTTGATAGCTCCACCCCACACAAATGTAGCTGCAGAAAACAGAAAACTGCTGTGTTCTATTTGTGATGTGCTTACATGAATTTCAAATGATTTTCAGTGGCTGCTTTATCCCGTCCAGTGTATCTCACCCATCAAGAAGTACCTAAACAACCTCGGCGTCCGATCGCAGGCCTTCCACTCCTTGAGTTCTCTTCAGTGCTGGAAAGCAGATAGTTGGAAAAGCCATTTCTTCCTGCGGGACAATCCGTGTGGGATAAGACGACAGGGGAGAGATCCACAATTTAATTTTGTGGTGTTTATGTAGCACCAAAGTCTTAGGGGTCATTCAGTGCGGTTTGCGTGCGCAAGCTCTTTTTCTCCAATGGAGCAGCGCAGTTTAAAATCCAAAGCACTGGCAGCGCCTTCATGGTTGCCTAGTAACAGCAGACGCTACAGAAGCGCGAGCGCCCAAGCACTTGGAAATAGGTGGAGGAAGTGATGCGCCTCGCGAAAAGGCATTTGCCTGCACTTGTTATTCCAGCTGGTTTTGCCTTGGGACCCACCTCAGAAAAAAAATAAATAATAAAAAAATAAAAAAATTATATATATATATATATATATATATATATAGAGAGAGAGAGATTTTTTCTTTTATAACCAGTTACGAAAATAACGATGTAATAATGTCACTGACAATAAACCTATCAACTAGGGATGCTGATTTCGGTTATTTCTCGTAACCGACAACCGACGCTCGTTAACCGATTATTAACTGGTTAACTGACAACATTATTTTAAATGAGAATTGAATTCAA
>JAUMHQ010000019.1:2947796-2963064 GCA_032361165.1 Enteromius paludinosus | reverse complement strand
GTAAAATACTGAAATAAATAAATAAATAAAATGACCCTTTAAACCATTTAACTGATTGTATTAATCGGTCAAAATTCAAATCGGTCAGTTAACCGGTTAAAATGAGCATCCCTACTATCAACATCTCATCTAATCATGGACACTAAATCGGGACTGCTCGTTTTTACTTATTAAACTGCATCTGACAGAAGAACGGCTTTCATGCACGTCTTTTAAAATAAAAAAATCATAACATTTAAAATTACTTGTGCTAGTCTTCTACAATAACGACATAAACATCACATAAGGTCTGTCTAAATTAGTATGATATAATAATGTTACTAATTTAATAAACACATTTTGTTTACACTAAAAAAAGTATAAATAGAGTATTTTTTCTGCAGTAGCCTAAATACATTTTAAACACTAAAAATAACTTTACAGTACTGCATTTACAAATAGATGGATAATAATAAACTATGCTTAGTTAAGAAATAAAGCAGAACTTACCTAAAAATTAATTTGTAGTGATGGAATACATTCACCTTATTTAGTGTATGTTGTGCACAAACATTTATTACTTTTAATCGCAAACACGGATAACTAATTTATGTGAATGTGTTCTAATAAAACAAACAAGTTAGCCGAAGCTGATTGTTTAGCTGCATTTTGCTAATTTTTTTTCTTTTGCTAAAGCTGCAGTCTCTTGCAGCCTGCCTGTAACCACTGTCCATTATTTTACAGGAAAATTGTTGTTTATTCTTTTGTTTTACAATTTGTTTTGTTTGTGTAATATTTGCCCAAACAGTGGTGTTTGTTAGGCTACAGATTATTATTTTACATTTTAAAAAAATTATAATTAAGTGTTGTTATTTCAGTTCTCAGTTTTTTTTTTATATTATTTTTATTTTTTTATATATTAAAAATACAACAAAAAGTACCGATAAGAGTACCATTAAAGTACTGGATCAATAAGTGGTATTGATAAAAGTAGTAATACCGTTAACTACCGATAACTACTTCTATTATTTAATTACTGGATGATTCAGTGTTTTTGAACGATTCTCATGAATAAAAAAAAAAAAAAAAAAAAAAAAAAAGTTAATTGTTGCCACCTAGTGGCGAATGTGGTGTTGACCGTTAGAAATGAGATTGCTTAGGTGTTTCAATCAAGATTGTGATCTGTTAATGATTAATCGTGCAGCTGTAATCAGTGTTCACTATCAGCCCGTGTTGTGTCAGGGACATTTTCTTTCTAACATTGGCAAATTATAATAACATTAATGTTGTTACAGATTATTGAACTATTTTTGATTTTTTTTTAAAAACAATTTTTAAGCAATTTGTAAATGAAACATTTGTGAGTTCGTAAATACATGAATTTAAAATGGAATATAAAACCCAGGGACTTTGCTTCCTCATATGCCTCCTTAATGGCTGTATATTTGGCTCCTTGAGCACATGGCATGTCTATTTGTTTCAGGTCAGACAGTTCACCTTGGGCTATCCAGCTGCATGGCTCTAAAAAATTATGACTTTCCTGTAAACAGGAGGACCCTAAAGGAGAACGCCCAGAGGCCATTATAAGAGCAAACTGGCGTGATGGTGATTATGATTTATTGAAGTTGTGATAATCTCTAACTGACCAGCAGTGAGCTGCTCTGGTTTGCTGTTCCTGGGCTCTGTGGGGTTTAGTTAGGCTGTGGGTTTGGTAGTGGATGGCTGTCACGAGCATCTCTCCAGTCCCACCACTATAAATAGAGAACACAACTCTCTCTACACTGCCATTCCTGGGGGGGGAATTTTCCTCACCACATCATCCTCCTTTGCTAGTGTCTCTCCACTGTCAGCTTGCCTATCCGTCCCTCTATTCATCCTTCCATCTGTCTGAAACATTAGCGCTAAAGTCTAATGTGTCTTGACACGCATTACCCCCAGCCCCACCTCCCTATGCAGAACACACACACAGCCCCCTGTACTTTTGATATGTACACACCAGTAAAGCTTTCCGTGCCTTTAGCTTTTAGCTACTTATTTAAGAGATCTATTTTTGAGTTTTAATTTGAAACTCTCTTGAAAAAAGATGCATTATGTCCGAGATGTTCCCCCTCTGTCATTTAGTTTTACGTGTGATGTCGGTCTAATCTGCGAGAATTAAGTCTTCGTTTAAGTCGAACAGTGATAATAGTCAAGCACTCATGCATTTGTAGTGTGTGTAATGTATATTTATAGTGTGATTTAGCTTGTGTTCGCTGGAGTGTGTCAGATTCAATTTGTAGGCTTGAGGTGCGGGGGAAATCAGATGCTTACTTACACAAACTCCATCAAAGACCAACAGAGAAACTTCAATATTCGCCTTGCAGCTGTCATCCAGAGTCAGAGAGCATCAACCAGTGAGACTTTAAACCAGCATTCACCCACTGAGTGACAGGTGCAGGGCTAAATGATGGCTCGACGGAGCTTCCATTGAATCCACTCCCAAAAAGAAAGCGAATGAGATGCGAGGAACATCGAGTCTCGACAGCCCGAAGATCTGATCAGCCCACACCTCACCTCAAAAGATGGAAAATGCCACTGCAGCATTCGTAGACGTTTCTGGAGCGAGCTTTAGGATTTGACGCAAACATGCTGCTTCAGGGGAGTTTAAAATAGAACTTGTACATTCCTTCCACGGGGTATCGGAGGATGACACGGTTTCTCAAAGAACGCAAGTGGAATTGGGAGGAGAAGCGGGCGATGTCTGCTTGCCGTAGTGACCCTTTGTTGACCTCTCTTTGGAAATTGCATTGTTCCGTCACGTTCATTGGGTATTCATCTCACCCTGCATCTTTTAACTGCTGTCTTCCTAGATGTGTCCTCAAATGTGCAGAGCCTCTGGCTGTAATATATTTAAATGGTATAAAGTAGCTCATTTTCCCAAGGATATGCCCCGGATCCCTGTTCCCATAAACAAGCACTTAGAATACAAATGGCAGAAATCTGGGTGAATACCTCGGAAAACATCATTCGTTTCCCTCCTTATGAAGCGATTCTTTTTCTCACTGAGGGGTGGAGAGTTGCCCGTTAACTCAATTGTAAGTGAAAAATCTAAATAATGTGCTTTGCCAGGGATGGCCTCAAAAATAATTGCTATCAAACTGGATGTGTGAGTGGGAGATGGGGAGAGCCGACGAGATAAGCTCGTCAGAGAGAAGAGCCATTTACCAGAAGTGACAGAAGACAAGATGTTCTCCCGTGGGTGTGTTTGCCACACTCGGAGACCTTCGCTGCTGGGGGTCCAGTAATTACAACAATTAAGATGGATATCCTTCATGTCATCTCAAACGGGATGTAGGCGCCGGTTCGTTATTGTCATGACAATTTTGGCTTTATTTTTATTCACAGACTTCCTTTTTCTGGTTTCGCTGCTTTATTGTCCTGCGCAACATGTTTAATTGCCCCAGAAAGTTAAATGCTACTTGTTGGAAGGAAGTGCAGCTGTGCTCCAAAGCCGATAAAGTGACACGTTTCAAAAGTGCAGTGTCTTCACACCCTTAGTTAGTTGTTTTGATGCCTTTTATTGTGCTAAAGAAAGACTTTATTGTAATTTCCTTGAAAAGAACATTTTGAAAAGAGTCTCCAAAGTTGCGCACTCCTTTGTTTTCTCCGCTGAATTCGGTGTAGCACTTTATAGAATGAGATGAGCAGCTGAAGGTGCTTGCTCTCAATTTCGCCGTAACATCCTTTTGCACCCTCACTTTGTCTTATCGAGCTAATTGTTTGAACAATGACTTGCGATGAGCAGTGACTGGAGTTAGAAGGAGGGTGAAGAGAAAGTAATGACTGGAGCTTTTTCAAGCCCAGCCAAGACAATGGAGACAACAGCATCAATAAAGAGTAAACATTCCCCCACCTCTCCACACAGTCTTTAATGGAGATCCCAGCTTTTGGCGGAGATGGATGAGGGCTCATTCAGAGCAGGGAGTAGGTAGATGTGGCTATCGGTTTGGAGAGGAGAGTCGGAGACCATACAGCATTAAAGGGTGTGTGATTTAAGGAGTACATGTGATGGAAAACCAGGCCCTATTGACATGCCTTTGTCTCGTCTTCCCGTAAGTCCCTCTGGGCTGCGCTAGCTGAGAAAAAGTGTTGCAAGTGGATTCAGAAAAGTTAAGGTGATTGATTGCTTTGCAGCAGTTTCTGTGCCTGCCATTGATTTCACCATCCAACTTCAGAGATGGAAGTCTTACATTTATATTACTGCTAATCATTATTCCCTTGGCACTTTGTCAAGAGCAAAAGGTGATTAAGACGCCGGTATATCATTAATTTGCGCTGGCCGATAGGTTATAATTTTGTCCCTCTTTCCTATACCTTCTTTCCTACTTTCCTACCTCTACTTTTATTGTTCCTGAACATGCACCTGATCACACCAGATCTTTAGGTTGCAGTCCGATAAATGCAAGCAGGTATACAAGCCGTACACATGTTAGCAGCAGAGCAAGAGTATGTTAAACTCGGTTACAGCGGTTGTGTGATGTTCAGATTTTAAAGTCTCAGATGTGCTGTCAGAATCGCTGGTCTTCTCATCAATGCTCGGATCTTCTGACACTTCAGAGGTTCGCTTTACATACCTGTCATCTCTTAATGCTCACTTCCCTGTGCCCGCCGGAGCGCCGTCACAGACTTATGCTCTTTGTAGGGGGAATGTGTCTCTCCTCCACCACCTTTAAAACAGTAAGTGGTATTGAGTGAAGAGACTTCTCAGTGCATGGTTTAAAGATGAGTAGCGAAACTTGATGCTTTGGAGGGCAGAGTTTGAAATACAGGACCGTTTCGCCCACAGAACCTCGTCAGCGTCTTTGTTCTAATCCTTCACAGAAACAGGCGAGCAGAATCGCGGATGAGCTTTCTCCTGCAGTGCTATCTGCATCCAGACATTGAAGAACACATGAGGAGATGGTGTCCTAGAGATGCTACTGCATAATTTCGCTCTTGTCACTGGCCTTCTCACAGATGTCTTTGTTCTGCGCTCTTTGTTCTGCTGAGGAGTGAGACTTCACACACAAGAGCGAGGGTTTGATTAGCATTTGTATGCAAACCATAAATTTGCTAAGACTTTGTGCTATGCATATACACGATACATTCTTTAGACATTTACAAAGCAGTACAAACAACTTGTTTTTCCTCTTCCATCTGTGCAGCTGTGGCTTATTTAAAGGCCAAACCTGAAGAGCAGTGCCTGGCCTTTTACAAGAGATTAGATGATTGCATTTCTTTTCTTTTCTTTTTTTTTTTTCTTTGCACACTGGCGGTGCAGAAGTGAAATACTATAGTTTTGTAAAGAAAAGGAAAAAGTGAACTTTTAGAATTTTGGTGGTAAATAAAGAAAATGTTTTTAAGATTGTGCATTGTTTTAAAGAGAATGTAACTGAACAATTAATAGTAAATGACAAAAATAATAATAATTATAATAATTTTTTGCTACTACTACTAATACACATTTACATTGTTAGAATTATTATTAATCATATTGTTAATTATTTATTAATATTAGAATACAGTCTTAGTTTTGAGTTAAATTCTTACATTTACAAACAAAAAACATTAATATAGAGGGGATTGTTATGTTGTTTAATTTCTAGATTTAATTTAGATATGTAATCCTGAATAAAATTTTTACAGTGACCTCAGACTTTTGAACCCCATATTGTGTGTGTGTATATATATATATACATATATATACGTATCTATATATATATGTATAAATATTTGCACAGCAGCAAAAATAAGAAATGTGCATGACATAAAGCAGCATATTTTTTACATTTACGGCATTAGGCTCAGAAAAACAATGCAGAAAAATAAATAATTGTGCAATTTTTACACCAGCGAAGCGGGGAAGCACTGGGTAAACATGTTCAGTCCTGCAAGGGCTCTGCTTTAATTGCATCATGTAAGGAGTAGTGGTGTGATTGCTGAGCTGTGTAGCAATGTATGTGGGCCTGGGTGCCTGGGGCCTCCAAGCGCTTTCGTGAGTGTGCGTACTCCCACACTTACAGACAAACACAGTGTGGGATGGTTGGAACCTGCTCAAAGGAAAAACATACACAGTACAAGGAACAAGTTTCTTCCATGTTTGTTCTTGGATGTTTGTGATTTTATGACGGCTCTGTGTGTGAATAAGTGAACCCATGCTGTTGGTTCAGATGCTCATCTGTATGCACATGTATGTGTGTGTTTGAGCGACATGTGAATTGGCAAGGGATCCAGTGAAAGCCCTGTCTGAACATCCTGTGTGTGGTGCTGTATTATCTGGGCAGCTCCTCCACATCTGGCTGACTGTCAGCTTGGCTGCCGCAGCGGGGGGATCCTCCGTCTCCCGTGTCTGAGCCATCATAAGGCGATGTGGTATTTACACGGCCTCGCTTGTTTACCCTGGCAGCCTGAGAGAGAGGGAGGAGAGGGGCTGGCTGCAGCATGGGATTCCTCCAGCACTGGAGTAAAACACACCTCATTGCCAACACACACACCTGGAAGCCGAATGCTCCAGCCAGGGTGGGCTACGGCGGGTGATTGTTCTAGCACTGGCCCTTCTGTGAAGATCACACTGGGACTTGTTGTCTTTTTATTTTCTGCTTACACTGTTAGGTCCCAACAGTATTTGCTTAGGTTAAGGGTTAAAAAGTAATCAAATGACATTTCTGTTTTTTCCAGGTGAATGTACGAACAGAAACTGCTGTGGGTCCAATAACCGAAATATAAAAACAGCATGTGAACTGAACATGTAGCAAATTGAATTGCAGTTTGTCACATTAAATGATACATCTGCTTAATTTAATATGTGAAGCGACGCAAACAAAGAAAATCAGATTATACTAGTTTTAATTTTGTTCACAGTATCCACAACATATTCTGCAGTTTACGTTCATGTTTTGTAGTTAAGCATGCAGAACGTGCACCGTAATCAAAACATTTTTAAATGCATATTTACTTTTTAGTTTTTCTGCATGTTTTAGGCCTCTTGGGTACCGGCTTAGTAATAAAGAGTGCTTCTTTTTCTCAAAAAGACAGCACAAATGCACATTTCTGCCCTTTGCGTTAAACAGGTGGTGAGAGATTAACACAGTCTTGTGTAATACCTTTATTAGGTGCAGATATATTAGCTACATATCAGTTTGAGCATTATTTTGAGGTCTTTGTGTTTGTTGTTCTGCATAATTAGTGCATTAGAAAGTAAGATATTTGCCTTGAATAGAGATTGTTTGAAGTGGTTATTGCATTGATCATCACTGTCACATGCATAAGTAATTTTTTTTTTTTGAGCTGTGATTTAAAAATGGTGAGAATCTAGATGTTAAGTCCCCAACTGAAGGAAGAGGTTGAGGTGGAATTGATTTTTTAACCACAAAAGTACAATTAATTCTTAATAAAATCAATTAATGAAAAATTGTATACATGAAATTATTTAAGCATATTTAACAGCCCCCCAGGCTGCCATTGTTAATATTTCACATTGTGTTCCTTGGTTATAAGATTATCCTTAAAAAAAAAAAAAAAAAAAAAAAAAAAGTATTTGTTTTATATCAGTGGTTTTTAGACTGTTTAATGACCCCTGTTGTGTAATGAGATTTTGACCTTTTCAGAGGTGTATTAGTTACTCTTGATTGAACTAATTAATTTTGCATGTTAAATAAATGGGGTTTATATACAATGCTTTTTTTGTGTGAAAAACATTTAAAGAAAAAACCCTTTTGGGATTTCATCTTGGGAAAAGAGCAAGTCTCTTTAAATTATTGGTTTTATCCGTATGCAGAGCGTGCCATATTAAAATCTGTTATGTGCGACAGACAGGATTCCAGTCGCGTAGATTCTGGAGTGGTGTTCTGAAAGTTCTGCTGAAGGAAACTTTACTTCATTATGCTGACATTAAATGATAATTTTTCTTTTATTTTGTTTTATGCTGGTCACTGTTTAAATTGGATCCACTGACCATTTAAATTGGACGGAAAAAAACAAAAAAAACCAGTTGGGGACATTTATCTTCTCCGTAAACAACCTACATCCTTTCAGATGAGTTTTTGTGGTCCTTTTCTGCAGCACTTGTTTTGGGACTAAACGTATTCAGTCTTACGGTACCTATTTTGTTAGACCTTCTCCTTTAATAAAGCGATCTCTGTGTTGTAACATTATCCAGGAAGAATCTCTTCCCAAGGTTTTGTGGAATACAGATGGCAGGTGCTGCACATGTCTTCTGCAGATAAAGTTGAGTTTAAGATTCAGAATTAGCATAGCGATAGCCGTAACATCCTTCAAGAGGCCCCGCCAACCTATCGATTCTGCGCTGGTTTCGGGAACATAAGAAATCGATCGTTGGGACAGATTGATTTTTTTTTTAAGTAGCAGATTTTGTATGTGCTGGTTTTTTAATGGCTGCGTTTGATGGATGTTAAGGATATAGTGGTCAGAGCGCCGGAAACGTCCACGGCAGCTTAGACAGGATCTGCCGGAATGATTTATGCATTCCTCCCTGTGATCACGGCATTATGGATAGTAAGAAAAGGTGCAAATGAAAGCATCATTTACTTCTACATTTCAGCGTGAACTGACAGCGGGTGGATATTTGTTTTCTGAACTGCACCAATTGTGTTACACAAAACAAGTTTTGACTTTGTCCTTGAGGAAGTTCCTTTACGATGTTCTTTTCTTTTGTAGGACACTGTTAATTTCCTCTTGCGCTTCCCAGATCATCAGTCTATATTACAGCTGATAATCGTTAAACAATTTTCTCCACTTTAACTTTCTTTTTGTTTTAGTTTGATGAATTACAGTTGTCTATTTTGGGGTGTTTGTTTTCGGTGATAGACAAACATAAAGCGCCCAGGCAAAAAAACAATTTCCTCACGCCATGTTTCAGTCACTTAAATACCCATCATTTCAGCCTGACAACTTAATGTTTTGTTTCCCTGTTTATGGGGCGTCATGTGGGCACAATGTGTAAATGATTGTCACTGTTGTCGGAGCCATTAAGTTGCCCACAGTTCTCTGTTATTAGTGCTCCCCTAATTCCGTCAGCTCCACGGCCATCTCCAGCCTTCAATATCACCCGCGTTTGTTTATTGGAATCCTTTCCTGAATTTGAGCAAATTAAGATCCTGATTATTTTATTTGCCGGATGAGGACTTGTTAATGATCTTTCAACAAATTAAATAACCTTGGGCCATGCTAGGATTAATTAGATAATAAGAATCACATCTCTTTTTTTATCTTTTTTTCCCTCCACTAAATGCATTACGTCTTGATGGTACTAAGATCTAAATTGGTTTTCATTTTAATGGCAGATCCTAAAACTAGCTACTCTCAATCTCAGAAACTAAACTCGTTCGCAACTTTCAAAAGAGCAAATGGCTAGGGGTTAGTTAAAGAGTGGTCTGTTCCTTCATCACGCTCGCATCACATCCGTCTTGTCCAAGACTGAGACTGATTTATTGCACCTTTTATTTAAGGAGGCGTTTGCCAATGGTTTGTGATGATGAGAATATATCACCCAGCCATGTTTCACTGCGTTCCCCAGAGCGGTAAAGTTTGACGCTTACACCCCAAATTAAAGGCAAGTCAGGAAGAGCGCTGCGGAAGTCGAAAATTGTGCGAGCCTTGCCTTACATGTGGGAATTTTCCTGTAAAAGTTTTTTTTTGCTAATAACTAAAGAACAGGAAGAGAAGACTCCCTCTTGGTTATTTCTGGATTGACAGAGTGCTTTTTGAGGCTACAGACACCAATTAACTTGATACTCGAACAGGGCTGCAGTTTTACTGAAAGTCAAAGAGGCGATCAGGCCTCATCCGTCACTCCGAATGGTGATTGTTTATTTACTGTAGGTCAATATAGAACAAAGACACACTGTCATTACATGGTCTAAATCCAGACGTAATGTAAGAAGACCTAAAGCAGCGAGATAAAAAGCTTTCACTGAAATAGAAAGAACGATACAAATTACTTTAAGAGCTGGACACCCAACAGTCTTCCTGTTGTTGTTGTTTTCATTTATTAAATACTTTTGTTAAATAATTATTATTACCTTTATTATACACGACATACACACACGCATAAATGACTGTAGTTTTACTATAATCGTAACATGACATGATTTTTTTCCATTGTCAAGCCGCAGCGTATATTTCTTGCAATTATTTACAGCACTCCTGAGGAAGGTCATCCTCAAAAGCACTGCCTTGGATGGGTTTCTATGGCCTTTTTCTTTTGACTTCTATTGAAGTGTTCTTTCCGGGTTTTCTTTAGCCTCTTCCTAGCCCACGGCGGTGCAAAGACACCTGTTCTTTCAGGTGGAGCTGGTGTGAATGGGGTTTGAATACGAGAACTGTGTTTGAGATAAACAGGAGGGTTTAAAGACTCGCTGTACGTGCCAATACAATTAAAATGAGCTGCACATAAATCCTATTAGACGAGTGTCAGAGAATTAACAGCCAAAAGGAATATGAAGAACGTCTGACCTGTATTTATTAGACTCCGTCAGAGGGAACTAAGGAGATTTGGGGAGCTTGTATCAATCATGGGCAGTCTACAAAGATAAACCCATTACTTGTTCGTTAGCAAAGGGCTGCAGAAAATTACAGCTGCTCCCATTGGTGCAAAGCGGTTCGACACATTGTTCAAAGATCCCCAACACAACGTCGCTGAAAGCTGATTAAGTGAGATTTTTAATACTGGCACGTCTGCTTCAGTAAATGAGCCAAGTTAGTTGTTCCTTTCTTTAGCTGTACCTTCAGTGAAATGGTGCTTAATTTCATAATTTGCCTCCAGTTTGATTCTTTGGCTCAAACCTTCCAGTGTTGCTTATTTCTGTTTCTCTGTGCACTTCTGCTCCGTCCCTCACACGTCACGCATTACTTTGGCATTGGGGTCTGTTGAATCAATATTTATTTTCTGTTGTGTTGCAGAATGAGGCCTTAGGGATGTGTAGTGGAAACTGGAAACGATGGGGACCTTGTGGCAGCAGACAATTTCTAAATCACGTTACATTGCCCCTCTGCTTTGAGTGGCCAGTGTCCCCGCGGTGTGGTCTCTCATTACATGCAGCCGCTTGCACATTGATCAGCGTGGACCTTTGAGCCTCCACTCACCAGCCCTTAACCTCTGTGCAATGTTAAGCTAACATCTGTAGTTTGTACAGAGTTTTGTCTGGCACTCTTGATAAAGACATAAAATGCAAGTGCTGATTTCTCAATGCTTAGCATTTGTATAATTTTTTTAGGAAATAGATAGTTTCCTGGACATTTCCGTATTACAAAATAAATCACATTTTTAACCTTTATCCACGATGGATTCATTTTGACCACTTAGACAAAGTCGTACCAAATCACAGCAATAGACTGTTCGCGGCTTTTGGTGCTTTAAAGCATTTGTCTTCGGAATTAAACCCTTGAGGCGCACATACTAATCGGCCTTTGTGATGCTCGCTGAATCCCACATTGGCTCATCAGTAAAATACTTCACATTTAATTGCAGAAGTAAGAACGGAATTGGCTGTGTGTTCATGTTAAAAATGACTGGGGTTGAATGAGAATGGGGGACTGGGTAATCAGCTGGGAAAAACTGTCGGAAAAGTTGCCGCCGAGTTGCAAGGAAGCCTCCCAATCCTGATAATTAAGTGTTCGGTGAAACAGTGTGTACTCGCCTGATCTTCTGACAAGAGCAGGAAACAGTCCAGTGACTTGTGTTAATGACCTCTTTGCTGAAAGTGTTATTTATTAATTGCATTAGGTTGGAAATATTCCCCATCTCCAGTCTGCTTTATGCACCTCTTGGCACCCAACCGATATTAACACACAGGATACGATTTCTTATAGCCACTTACTGTAACGGGATGGTTTTGGGTTTCATCATAGATCGCTTGCCTGACAAAAGCATCTATTTCGACTGCCGCTTTCGGCGAAATTACACAATCAGCCCAGTACATTGATATTTATGTGTTTTTTATTGCGAATTAATAACTTCAGGTTCTTAATCAATTGTAATTTTAGATGTCTGCATTTAGCCAATCCTTTTGTATTAAACATGCGGCTTTGTGCATTTGTCTTTTCATGTTAAATATTCCACAAGAGGAAACTGAAATCATTACAAAAATTGCATCGTTACACTCGCTTGCCAACTCCAATTAGAGGCATTTACATACACAATGAGCTTTTGGATAGCTTTGCCACAGAGTTAGGTACGACCGGCGGCTACAGCTTGACACGTAATTCATTTTGGCTCTGAGGAGTCCTGTAGGCGAAAGTTAATTTCCTAAAATTAAACTTACCATATTAGCTGAAAGATTAATGCTAATCTGACCGGTAGGTCTCGGCAGCCTCACATTGGTAGAGTGCTCGTGGCCGAGGAGCGAGTGCTGAGAGACTGGGGGAATGTCAGGGTTGGCCTGGCTATTATTAAAATCCACTGGGGCAAACAGACACTGCAAAGGTACTTTTGGTGGGTGTTTGTCCAACTTCGTGTTTAATTGACACGATCGTACAGATCGATGTTGGTGCACAGACTTTGCAGGGGTGTTTTTTGAGAAAAAAACAAAATAAAAAATGTTTGACCTTATTGGGTATATCTGGCAGGATGCCCACAGTTATGTGGATAAATTTGACCTTTAATGGCTTTTTGAGTTTGTTAGGAGTGCAAGGAGACTTTTACTCAATACCTGAAGCTGGAATAGTATAGTTTTCGGTGTTCTCGGGTGGCATTGACAGGCTGTTTGTTTTTCTGTGTTTGTGTCTATTTATAAATATGCATGCACACATATATGCATACATTTACATTCATAAGAATATAAAAATGAGTCTTTGTTTCTCCATTATTATTAATAATATAATTATTTAGTTAGTAAGTAGATGTGTACGTACAGTAGTATGTAACCACAGTGTAAGTACACATTAGTACATAGTATCTACAGCTGTAATGTTTGTATAACTACACACATGTAACAACCGACTAATTGGTATGTGTAAGTACAAATGTGTAACAGGACATTGGTAACAAATATGTAACAGTATTAAGAGCACTTTGGTTATATTAAGTAGATGTTACACAGCAGTTATTCTTTGCATATAAACTGTGGTTGGTGTCAAGAATGGTACTCTTTATATTAAGTATCTCCAAACCTACCCGTTTCCACCCCCTGGATCCCACTCCACCTGTAAACCTGCCCATCTCCACCCATCGGGTCAGATACATACTGTTGTTACAAAATCTAGTTATACACGAGTACTTAGTGAAGTCAAAAAAAAGTGTTGTTATCAATGTCCTGTTACATGTGTGTAGTTACAGAAATATTACAGCTGAAGATACTTATATTGTGGTTATGTGCTCATCTATTTACTATGCAAGTACACAGGTATTAAGGACACTTACATGGGTGTGTGTTAGTATGTTAGTGTCTTCTTTTAGATGTGTGTTTGTAAGTACAGCATGTCAGCCACATCTCATGTGGGCAGAAGTGATGAACTTTTCTTTCTAAGGGTGTAGGATGAGATGGCCGGTGCGGAGCACTGAGGTTTGGTGAGAGCGGGTGAGATTGGTGCTGTTTGCAGATTGCAGCATTAACTAGCCGAAGGCAGTGGAGCTGAAAGCTAGGGGCTCGGCCCGGCCCTGGCCCCTCCACCGGTCACCCCACACAGCAGGTGAACATCAGTCATCACCCATCCACCTCAGTCTGACGGCCTTCCTCAACTCTGGGCTCTCGTCGTAGTTAACAGCCTCTACAACTTTTCTGTCTTATCGACAGTCATGTTTGCGCAGGCCTGCAGGGCTTTGAAAGATTTATCATACTTTTGCACAGATTTCATGCTTTGGGAATGTTGAAAGGCCCTGAAATAGCAGAGTCCCTAGCGAACAAACTCCTTTAATAAGAAAGCAGCCAGCGGAGTGCAGAGAAAAGACAAAAGCTGCAAAGCAGACAGGACATTTGTTAGAAGCGGCAGCCAAAGTGGTCGTAAACAGACAGCGAGCTGGATTCTTTCGTAGAAAGCGTTGTGACTAAAAAGCTGTGACTGCGCCACGCTCGTCCGCAGCAGTCGCGTTTGTTGTGCGAAAGTGCGATCGTGGGGAGTGTGGCATCCGTTATCATGCTTGTCTCCTGACATTCCCTTCCGTATGATCTGCCGTTTGTGTGCATGGATGTCAGGAGGGGGCAGGCAGGCGTGATGGAGCGACGTCAAAACAGAATCAACAACTTCTGCCGACAAGAAAGAAATGATTTCCCCCCTGTACATGCCTCACATCCAAAAACAAATAAATTTGCTCCCTTGTGCCTCATAGGGAATGTTTGATATGCACAATATATAATAAAGCAAGTGACAAAGGAAAAAACTGTGATTTGGGGACTGTTTTCTCATGTTGTTGTTTATAGATATTTTCTCTTTTGAAATGTGAGAATGAAGTGTCAATCTGTGGCATATGATGTTGTAAACCTTTTGTCTTTGACAGGGTTCATCCTTTTCGCCGTGGTAAAGTGATCTGCTAAGTGTGTTAATGTGGCTTCCTCAAACTGACTATTGTTCAACACAAGAATCCTTTGCTTACACTCGCCCTCGCTCTCTCTTTCACACACTTTTTCTCTTGCTCTCAGATGCAGGATCATAATGTAGGATGATAATGTAAATAAAAAGCTTGCATACTGAGAGATCGATCAGTTTGAAGTTACGTCCTAGCAGGCATATGTACCCGAGAGAGGCAAACAAAGAGAGAGGACGGCGGTTTAGCTTAGCTGTAGATTTATTCACAGTCAGAGGGCCATTACAGTTGACCTTGCATTGCCAGAGAAAGCTTGTGTAAACCAAGACCTAATAAATCAACTTTAACAAGCTCACTCCCAGCCGGCAGATCAGCCATGCAATGCAGAGCCAACCCTGTGCATTAATCCCATTCTTTCCACTGAGAATACCTGTAGATTAGATTTCCCTGATTGCATTCCATGAGACAGCAACACCATTTAATTGCTGTGTAGAAAGCATCTCGTCACTATCCCTTCAGCTATACACGCATTCATTTACACAGAAACCTAACGAGGTCATCCCATAGACATCTATTCTTATTCTCTAAAGCTAATTAATAAATGAATAATTAGTAAATAATTAATTAAATATTAATAATAGCACTGTGCATTTTAAGTAAAGCTAAATAATTTTAATTTATTTCTTTACATTTGTTACTTTATTTTTATTACAATTTAAAAGTTGTTAGTTAACTTTATTTATTTTTTTAAGTTTAAAAATATTTTTTTCTTATTTAGAAAAAAAAGGAAAA
>JAUMHQ010000019.1:2927169-2947685 GCA_032361165.1 Enteromius paludinosus | reverse complement strand
ATTAATGCCTGTGTTGGAAAAGCTGAATTTTCAGCAGCTATTTCTACAGTCTTGTATTATTATCAATGTCTCTTCAATTCTTATTGATAATAGGAAGAACAAAAATTTCAAAAGAGCAAGATTAAAAAAATGGTGTGTGTGTATATGAAACAGCAACATAATTGTAATTAGATTTACATATTAGTACATATTATGCATATATTGCATAGTTAATCACAGACATAAGTTAATCACAGACATTTATGGATTGGATGAAGAATGAAATTACTCATTTAAAACATTCAGATGTTTGATTTTTTTTTATTTTTTATTTTTGTATTTTGTGCGTATTGCTCAGTTTTGAAAAGTTGTAGTATGAAGAAAAAAAAGGGTAATTTTTTTTTATTCAGTTTGTTTATTTTACATTTTATGTATGTCTTTTTAATAATGTTTTGTTCAGTTCACTGTGATGCTGGTTTAAATTATGAGTTACAGTACTGTGTTGAATTGCACTGTGGCTTTATGATAGACAGAATAGATAGATAGAAAAAGCAAGCTATAAACAGGGATATAGAAAGCAGAAAGAGAGAGTGTTTTTCTTTCCCTGTGCACGTCAGTGATTTGAGTGGCTGAATAATGTGGAACAGTAATTGTGGGAGAGGGTGAGGTTGTTTTGGAGGCAGGTATGCCGGCCTGACACTGACAGCCAGTCACTCATACATGGAGGCTGCTGTTGACAGGTGGTCTGTGGAGGATAGGGGATCTCACACACATACAGTATACACGCACACACACACACACACACACACACAAACCTCCCTCTACGCTTCAGCCCATCTCCCAACCCACTGTAACCCGTTCATTATCGCACCCTGGCGCCGTGACCAGTCTTGAGGACAGGGGTTTGGCATAGGAATATGTGTGTGTGCAAGTAAAGCAGCTCGGAATGCACAAGGTGAAGTTATCCAGATGTCACATTGCGGGGTTTTGAAGCGGAGCACAGCCGAGGACGCCAAACATCAGTGTGTATGGTGTGCTGGTGACGGGGAACGGAGTTGACACGCTGTCACCGAGTGATGAAAAGCACTGTAAGGTGATGTGGCGGCACTTCTCCCAGTGTCCATGCGCAAGGGAGGGGAGAGGAGAGGAAAGCAGAGAATTGGTGGGATGGAGGTAGGTGAGCTTTATACACTAGACAAGTGCTGCTTAGAGGCCTAGGTCCCACATGCCCAGCCTGTGTTACACCATCCCTCCATCAGTAAAAGACCAGAGCTCTCCAAGAGAGAGAGAGAGAGAGAGAGAGATGGGGGAAATGTAAAAGAGAAAGCAAGTATGTAAACTGGAAGCGCAATGGATCCTGTAGAGAATGTGATGTGGAGAGACCGAGATTGAGCAGGAGGTTTTTTTTCACCTTCCTGCTGGTGGTTGCGCAGCAAGAGCAGGCAGGAGGGAGTTGGGAAGGGATTAAAGCTAGCTTCTTTTACTCTCTCTGCTATGTCTATGACTGAGACCTGCCGGCTGTCTCCAGAAAAGCTTTCCTAATGTACGGCTTTCCCTACGGACACACTAGAATCAGTGCTGGTCACTTGCTCTGCGCTTTCCATCCGTTCCTCCATCCATTCCTCTCTTAAATTATTGAACAAAGGACATTCAGTCAGGGAGCGGGCCGAATCCTGCCTGGTGCGCAGTTTTTTGTGGTATGTTTTCAAGCACACAAGCAGAATAGATTTTATGTGAGATGTTTAAGTTTATATAACTGCACCATTTTTGTTCCAGATTTCACGCAAGCAGTCGCATTGATTTATTTATTTTTTGTCTTCCATGTCTAAAACCCATATTTCACAAGCTTTTATGCTGAGTGTAATTTAAGCTCTGTGCACATTCATGCCTGCTGAAAGAGAGAGGGGTCGACACGAGGCCACTAGTACTATGGAACGATGACGGAATGGCTCCTGGGTAGGTCAGCTGACTTGCGCACTGGCAGCTCGGGGGATTGAACCAGTGACCTTCTGGGTAGCTCTCACTCCTCTGCCTTCTTGGCTCCTGCCGCCAAAGATGAAGTAAATCAAGCACAGGAGATGCAGTGAACCGTGTTATAGAAGGCATGGAAATAAGTACAGCGCTTGGTAATGGGCTTCCTGAACTATGTGAACTCTCTTAACTGCAATGTGTTGTTGACTCAGTGCTTAAGACATCTAGGCATGCGGCTTGTTAAGTGTGTGTCAATTTGCGTCTGTGCAGACACGCTCTGCCTGTCTGGGTCTGGCAAATAAAATATTGTTTTAAAAAAAGATTTTCACATAAACAAATAAAAATACATTAAGATATTTAATAAAACAATAGCTTATTTTATAAAATTATTCAATATAAAAATATTCACTTCTGGTAAACATTTGAAATATTTTGAAAGAAGTCTCTTATGCTCGCCGTGGCTGAAAAACACTAATATTGTGAAATAAACGGTTTAAAATTGCTGTTTCCAAGAAACAGCTATTTTTTATAATTGTTGAAAGCAGTTGTTGCGGTTTAATATAAATTTTTTTTTTATGAAAACTGTTTTATTCAGGCTTTCTTAATCAACAGAAAGTTCAAAAGAGCAGCCTTTGTGTTTACTGTCATTTTGATAAGTGTGATAATGTGTCCTTGCTGAAGTATTATTATCAATTAAAACTTTTTTACTTCACCCAGTATTTCGAATGGTAAAGAAAATTGCAGTATTCAGCATTGATACTAAGTTTTTTATGTTTGTTATGTTTTTTTGAGCACCCAATCAGCATTTGAATTTCTGAAGGACCATGAGACACTGAAGACTTGTTAAAACTGTTAAAAAGATAAAATATCTAAACTCATTCTGTATTCATAATTTACTTATAAAAGCACTTGATGAGGGGATTTTATACAAGCACTGCCAAGTGGATTTGCAACATGTCAGGTCAAGGATTTTTACCTGATCAGCGGTTTCTGTAATCTGAAGTGTAGTTCACTTGTTGCAGTCATGACGATTTCAATATCAACTTAGTTGAGGAGTGGTTTTGAGAGTAGTCTTATTGCAGTATTTTCTCCAGATGTTTGCAGGATGCAACATGTCAGTCCTTTTGAAATTCAAAATAAACTAAACCACATTGTCTTTTGACACTGTAGCTTTCTTATGAACTATTGTTTGCTTTTTGTGTGGCTAATTATGGGCACAATAATAATCTGGCTCAACCAGATTTCTGTGTGGAGCACTGTTTTGCATCAGCATGTGTGTATCTCTCTAAGAGCTTAATGAGGGCCGGCGTTTGGAGAGAGACTGACTAAAGGAGCGTCCTCCGGTTGTCACATCCACTGGTAATGAAAACATCTCACTGTCGAAGAAATTGTATTAATATACCCACATGTCTATTGGAAAACATAGCTGAAACTGGCATGGAATCATACCACAAGTCATAATGAGAGAACTGCAGCAGTCCGTGCTGAATTATATATTGCATTCGTGTGATTGGATAAGGTGAGGCCACTAGAACTCAGACTTAATAATTTAGTGGTTGCATTACTGTGGAGATGATTGCGTGGGCAGGATAACATTTTGTTTATTGTGTATAAGGGAGGTAAACAGAGTGCCACCTGAGGGTATAATGTCTCGAATGAGACACCACGGCATATTGTGAGTAAAAAAAAATAATTAAAAGGCAAGTTGCAAATTACAACGTTTAAATGCATTTTTTATTTATTTATTTAAATGCTCAAGGTCATAAAGGAATGGTTTCCTCAAGGAAAACTGTCATTTGTGACCAGCCTGACCTTGAAAAGCATCAAGTATGATGAATAAAAAGAGAATGTGTCCGTTTTCTCATCTTAGAATCATTTTTGTACTCCAAACCATCATTGTCGTTTAAATATTAGCTGCCACACCTATTTTTGGGGGAACTTTAATAGTGTACATCTATATAATTTTTCTTTTTTTACGCATAAATTCCTAATTTATTTAGATTTTTTTACTTTTTCGTTATACTCTTAAGAAAAGTACAAATTGCATAAAATGAAGGAATTGTCTATATTGATTATGTATTGCATTGTGTTTTGATTTAGGTTAAAGAAAATATGTCTGCAGACATTACCAGTATTGATACCTACTGATTTTGTTCTAATAGTGTGACACAGTTCAAAAACCTCAGTCCTCACCAACTTCAGTTTTAAAACCGTGTGAACGGTCTGTCCAGTATCTTTAATATTGGTGAGAGTGAGTAAATGATGACGGAATTTTCATTTTTGTGTGCCCTATTCCTTTAAGCCTCTGCGGTCTCTCATAAAAGTAATTAGTGGTCCATGGATTTTGTAGAATTAGCTCATAGAATTCGAGGACTCGGAATGCTGAGTGACACTCTGCATCCCCATGGCAACAGTGCACGGACTCCCCACACAGAAATGGCCCCATTCACCCCTTCCTCATTTAGATATTTAGTGCTCGTAGGGGGCTGATGATTTAGCCCATAAATCCGCAGCCTCCTATACTATGAGTACACAAGCACGCACATCACTGAGCCTTTTCTCAGCGCACACAAACATGCCAGCTTGGTTCCACATTCATTACTGCGCCGTATGTGTGTGTTTTCGTGTATAGGAGTTTGTGCGTGTGTGTCTTGGAGTTCTTGAGTGTGAGTGGAATGGACACGGGTGGACGGAAGAGTGTATGTGTGCTGTCCAGTCAGGTCCCAGGGGCCGCTCTTCATGCATGGAAAAGCGTGCTGGAGTGTGTGTCTGTGTTTGTGCGTGCTGAGAGTCCACATCTGTTAGCGTGGCACACATTGCTTTCCCTCAGACAGCGCTACTGAGAGACTCTGGCACTGAGTCGTGATGGAACAAGCTCATTATACCAAACCCTCCCTCCTTCTCCTGGTAACACACGAGAAGTGGGCCGTGTGTGTGTGTGCATGTCTCAGAGGCTGGCCTGTCATACGTGTATGTGTGTGTGCATGTCGTAGACAGATTGCTTCTCCACCAGACCCTAATACAGAAAGGCACGCAGTTAAGTTGGGCGTGCAATCGTGCATTTGAAAGGTGTGTTTTTCTCTCTGTCATGTCGTCCGAACGCATGCCTTTCCATCGCCGGGCTAGGAAGCAGAGGCAGGGAGGTGAGGGGAACTTTTTATCCAGTTCAATAGTAAGGGAATTAAGCATGAAATGACAGAGAGCTGGATAACAGCGAAAGAGCCGGCTCTGCCTCTGATGGAGTGAGTTTTTGGCTTTAGAAAGTGAGACCAAAGGCAGTTTTTAGATGAGTGCCCGTTACTTCCTCAGCCAGCTTGGATTTGTAGAGGAAGATTCAGCTGTACGGCTAAGGACTGGGCGGTAATGCAAAGGTGATCTCTGTCATTTATAGGGCAGGATGACCATTGATTTTTTTTCTTCTTCTTTTTTTCTAGGAAATCGAAAAGACTAATGTTATTCATTGAAATGATCTTTTTTTCATCTTTCCATCTTGGCTGTACGCCTTCATTGATTTGCCCGTTCTTGTACGTGAACAATGTCTGTGCGGGTGCAAATGAAATCGGAGTCTGTTTCATAGAACCACCGACTCAGCCTTGGCCGCAAAGACTTTCTTCAGCGCCTTTTCCGTAATCACACGTTCGCCATTGATTATGTTGCCGCCAAGTTATTGGATAAGACTGTATCGCATCGCTTTTTCCTTTACAAATTCTTGTAAACATTGTAAGTCAGGCTAACTTCCAACTCACAAGCACATCTTTAGCGTAGTTATCATGATTGGAACCCTAAAGAGAGTGGGCATTACAAAGCTGTAGCCCACAAAGACGTTGCCCATGAAGCTTATTTATGTCTTGTCTGTTTCACTAGCTTTAAAAACAAAATAATGAGGCTGTGCTCCACAGATGATAATAAGAAAGCTCAAAAAAATAAGGAGAAAAAGAGAGATTGGGAGAGAGGAGGGGTTGAAAGAGAGATGTTATTGCTCCAAAAAAAGAGAATAATCTGGCAAACAGGTTTAAATGAGCTAATGAGAACATCTCATGCAAAACTAAAGAGATGTTTGCTACTCAATGAAGTCTTTTCACTGCCATATTTCCACCACACATTCTCTTAATAACGTACACGCTCAGGCAAAAGATTTTGTGAGGCTGTAACCTAGAAATACAAATAGGAGAATTTGCAAAAGTATCTCCATTAACACATTCCAGGTCACAGTCAGCTGCTTTTATTATGTAGGTGCTCAAAACAGTCTCAAATGAGCTTGCGGTGTTTCAGCAGAAGCTCTCGTAAAAACACTCGATGCTCTTATTTGAGACCGTTTTAGGACTTGCAGTCAGATGTAAAATGTGTGTTTTCTTTATATTTTAATAAATAAGACGAAGTAGCATATATTCTATAGATTTAAGAATCTCGAAAAAAAATGTAATCCTTATTTAGATTTCGTTTTTTAGTGACAGTCTCATTGACGCGATGCTGTAGTCACTGTAAAAAAAAAAATTGAATTTGTAACCACCAATTAGAATTCTGTCCTGTTTTTCAGGCCTGGGTGATATAAAGCCTTAATTTGCATGGTGTTTGAGCGCCGGTGCTTGCACTTGTCGGCTGGATGGCCAAAGGCTTGTGACTTTTTCCCCCAGCGTGACAGACAGCTCTGTCCAGCTTCAGTCCGGTTTTAATTAGGACAGCCCATCTGAGATTAGAAGGCGTGGGGCCCCAGGGGCTCCCGTTTCCAGCCTGTTTGAATGTTTCTCCCAGATGTGAGTGCAGCACAGTGCCAGACCCATATCTTTAGTCTCAGCATGCTCCAAACAGCACCATGCTCTCCCTCAACACCTTCCTCCCTTAAAATAACCCGTGCAACTCTCTCAAGCAACACTTATTAATGGAAATGGGGCTAGGCCGGGTGGTAATGGAGTTCGACTGTGGTTCCGAGGTTCCACCACACTCTCTGTGGTGAAATTAAGAGAACTGTCACTAGTAATTGGGTTGCTCTCTGAGCCTCGGTGTAATCTTTTCTCACGCTCTCAAGAGCCGCGCCATCTTGAGCCTAACTGGGCCAGACTTTGCACAGTAGTCCGTCAGAATCTCTTCTGAGGATCTGAAATAAAACAGAACTTCAAGGGGGCAGAGCCATGCCTTGGGTGGAGATTATTTCACTTTTGTCTGTGTCTTGCAGAAAAGCAAATCATCTTCCTTTTTCTTTGTTTTTTTGCAATGAGCAGATGACTGACATGTAAAGCTGTATTGTTGTAACAAAGAAAAGTTTTGTTTGATGGCGGCGTAGTGTTTTGTGGTGGATAAGATGGCTTGAGATATCTGCAACTCAGACATGAGTTTTGACTGCTCTAGAGATGAAGAGACATGCTCTTTTTGTTTGAGGATGGGTTTAGCTTCAACCTCTCCATCTTTTGATCCGCCCCCTCGCCTTTAATCTAAAAAACATAACACAGTTATTGCTTTATTTATTCCCCTCCTATGTGGGGAGATTGATTTTTCTTTTTTTTTCTTCTTCTTCCTTTCTAGTAATTGAGAAAGCGATCTGTTCCTTCCCTAAGGCCAATGACTTGTTTTTGGCTCATGCTTGGGAACAGTTAAATTTTGTAAAAACCATTTTCTGTCTTATATTAATTTGCTTTTATAATGTTTTGTTTCCCCCTGTTATACCGAGCAAAGAGCCTCATAATCAAGCTATTACCATTATTATTATATTTATATATTTCACATTTAAATATGCTTATTTGTCATCTTTGCGTAACAATCCAACACCAGTTTTTACCTTCATTCTCTTTGGTTCTGATGCAGGGATGGTACCTATTCACACAAAGATGTGTTTCAGAGGAAGTAAGACTCTGATCGGATCAGGGAAGCTTTTTAGAATTGCTTGGTTAGATGGATGCCACAGCGCATTTGAAACAGGAATGTCAGAATGGGTTCCCTCCTCTCGCTCCTTCCTGTCACCGCAGAGCTGATTAAGAAAAGATGGGCTACTGCTTGAATGAACCTCACACACAGCCCTGATGCGCAACACGCGACAGGCTCAACTCAATTCCCCACTTTTAGTGCCATAACATCCTCACCGTAAGAGATTTCTTTAGCTGCGGATTGAGTTCTGAGTCACATTGGTTGTCCTTGAACTGTAGCCTGTCGTCAAAATGTATATCATGTCCTTTGACATGATGCTTGTGTGAACAAAGCACAGACCTATTTTAGTTCTACATAATATGTGTGTGGCTTTTATAGAGCAGGTTAATTTGACTTAAAAAAGTGAGGTGGAATATTGGTGTACATTTTTTATCTTTTTCAAAGATTTTTATTATTGTAAATAAGGCAGCAATAAATATATATATATATATATATATATATGTGTGTGTGTGTGTGTGTGTGTGTGTGTGTATATATATATACACACACACTCACCAGCCACTTTATTAGGTACACCTTGCTAGTACCAGGTTGGACCCCCTTTTGCCTTCAGAACTGCCTTAATCCTTCATGGCATAAATTCAACAAGGCAAAGCTGGATTCCAGTCTTCAGTGTCACATGATCCATTAGAAATATTCTCGAACATAAGAAAAAAAAAATTTCTGACCACACATTTTTTAATTTTTGTGTATGCACATTCTCTGATTCACTGACAGAAACACAAAATATCTGGTCAGACCTAATGTAGTTACATAGCATTTTGCTGAACACTACCAGAGCCCATGGACACTTAATAGGATCCTTGTGAAAGTCTGTAGTCCCAACGGTGTTTTTTTTCTAAGGTACTGTTGTCTGCTTGAGCAACTGCTCTGATGTTTATTGATATGTCTTGCTCATTGATTCTTCTACTCCCTGGACAATTATGGCTTCAGTTTTCTCTACACGCTTAAAAGGAGTAGCGCTGAAACATGAGGCCCATTTGTCACGCCTGGTTTCTCTGTTCTGTTGCAGTTGTTACGGATAGATTTTATTTATGCACAAAATAATTCCTGTTTATCCATTTTGAATAATTGTCTATGTATATTGAACCGAATGGCTTTTCCTTCTTTTTCTTTTTGACTCCCATCACATTTGAAGGCTTCTGAAACGTTTCAAGTGAGCGAGCATTAGAAGTGTGCGGGATCGATGCTCTCTCTTAAGGGGCCGGATATTCCAGCCCGACATTACGATGGTGCATTAGAAGATTAAAAGTAATGTCTGAACGTGTGTGCCACCGCTTAATTGATTCTCCGGCTCCTTCTAGACGAGGTGTCGCCATCGATCCGCTCTGCCAATTTCTTGATTGCAAATCCTGATGTCAAAGAATCCGGCCTAATGCCATAATCATACACTTGTGATGACGAGGGAGTTGTTTCTAATCAAACACCACGGGCTATGCCAGTAGTCATTTTTTCCAGTCAAGCAATCAGTCTGTTAAAAGTAGTACTCAGAATGTTCCTTTAGTCTGTCCCCTTTGTCTTTGAAACACTATTGCATGATCGCAAAATCCCTCAAGATAGCCGCTGTCGCCCCCCTTCGCTTTGATTGATTTACTAATTGTTGTTTACATGCAGGATTAGTTTGCTTGCATCCCTCGAGAGTTCATCCATATAAAGAATTAGTTAATCTCGGCTGACACTGCTTCGGCAAACAGTTGCCTGAGGAATAATCATTAAAGAAAGAGAGCGTACATACGTTTTTATATTACTTCACTTTTCACTTCATCGATCCTCATTCAAAGGAAGGGAACGTATAGTGTATTGCTCAGGCCGCCTTAAATCTCAGCTTCTCTAAGGTCAGCATTGCTAAATTGGCCTGTTTTCCATTCAAGGCCTCAGATGCAGAGAAGTGGGTTAAGTTGGTATCAGCACGGTAGTTTATTAAGTGTGAAAACACGCCAGTTTGATAGCAGGAGGCAGTCTCTTCTTGGTGCTCCTCTAGAGCTCTGTTTTAATAAGGAGAATGCGCTCTTTAATTGTTGAGTGAGACTATAACAGATGCTTCACTTCCATATTAATGGAGAACCGGGAAGCTGGTGTTAAGGGGGTGGCAGCCGACTGTAATGCCGAAAGAATGGGGGAAAAAAAAAGATAAACAGAGTGAACTAGCGCAAAGTGGGTGAAATTTGAAGGAAAGTCATGCAGAAAAAGACTCCTTCATTAGTTTGTTTTCCTTGTCCTGTTCTCCTCAGCAGATGATGTTCTCAGAGTTTTTACTGACTTTGCAAATTAGGATGCAGTGGCAAGCTTTTCCAGCCAATATAAGCCTGTCAATCACATTTGTAATGCAATCGAGAGGGTGTTGATGTTCCTCGCCTTTCCCTTCGCTCCAACCTGTCGGGAACAGTAAATAATGCTGATAGTTTAGGGAAACGCAACGTGACGAGAGTTATCCCGGCGTGCCACGGCACACGCCACTGAGGGACCAGGAAAATGGCTCTGATTATGTTTTGCATATTAACTGACAGCATGGAAAATGTCTAAATTGGCTGTCATTTAAGCTTATGAAATGGATATGGTTTTTCCAAAATGAAATAAACATCATTGGTGTTATAGCAACACCCCCCCCCAACACACTTCTATATTGATAGACAAACTCAATTTTTGTGTCAATGCTTAGCGTTCATCATGTTTGGTTATGAGGTTCCTGTCACAAACACCTGCAGGCAAGGAAAACACGTTTTATCCATTTCTCTGTTTATTTTAGCTATTACGAGTCACAGAATTTAAAAATAAATGAAATAAACATCACTCTGCAGACGTTCGCCTTGATGAATTTCAGTTTGTTTGGCCGTCAGACAATGAGTGCAGTTGTTTCACCGGCACATTCTTAGGTCAATGGATGCTGCATTTGGATATAATGTGAAGTTATTTAGTAAACCGGATGCTGTGGAAGTGTTCTTCGCCTGTGTTTGATCACGACTGCACAGTAACTGTTCTCAGCGGTGTCGCTTATTGATGGCGCTCCAGTCTTGTTGATTTTATGGTGGTGATGTCATCAAACTTGACACAAACAAAGATTTCTGGTTTGATGGTGGCCGTGGCAACAGTCACTGGAGAGGATGTCCTTGCAACTGCAATGACATTTGCAGCCTTTTCCTCTGACCTTTCTGTAGCACCGGGATTAATCCAGTCCTCCTACCCTGTTGAGCAAGTGGATGGATGCGAGTGTTGCGCTCAGAGCCCATAACTGGATGAGGAGCACTGTCATCGCCAGAGATTTTGATATAAACGGTCACCCTGAACTGTCCTTTTGCTATTTCTCTCGCTTTCATTTTTGGTTCTGTTCTTTATCTTGATTTCTCTCCCACTCTCCCTCCCCTTCTCCACCTGCAGTTCACCTCAGTGTCCTGCAGAGGGCAATCCGTGACTGCACTTGACCGTGAGCTCTTCACGCCGGTCGCTGAGCTGTATCGGAGAGCTATGCGTTTTGGATTGTTGTATAAACTATGCTATATCTGATGAGGAAATAACAAGCTGTGGCAGCTAGCGGACCTGCGTCCTTGCCCTGAGACTCAGGCGGGGGGCCGTTGAAGTCTGCGTGTCTATCGCAGGGGTACAGGATAAGGGAGCCGGGGGATCAGGAAGGGAAAAAGCACAATAAATGATTTCTGGCTTGTACTAATGGGATTTATTATTAACTGCTTGTCAGCACAGATGCACATTGATCCTGTTTTTCACGGCGGAGTGGGTGGCGGGATGTTTTTCCTTAAAAAACACATGCTTGTGCTCTGAAAGCCTGATATCTAACATGATCTGGAATAAGGCCTGAGTTACGGATGTGAAGTGCAGGTGGAAGAGCATTGATTTATACCAGCAGGTTTGCCAGGGTTTTATAGGATTGGCTAAATGTCATTACTCTGCTGGTGGCAAGGTGATGAACTGTAATAAACTTTGATGTGGGTGGGCGGGTGTCGGGTTGCCAGTCACTCGTAAACCTCAGAAGCATGACAGATTTTGAGAGATTGTTTAAAAAGTGTTCCCCAGCCGGCACTTTGTTTGAAATGTGTGCTTTTTTATTATGCTGGTATGAAGTTGTATCGACACTGCTATTCAGAAGTTTGGGGTCTGTTTGATTTATTATTTTTATTTAAACAAAGAATTAATGCTTTTATTCAGCCGGGACACATTAAAGTCACAAAAGTGACAGGAAAGTAATCTAAAATATATATATTTCCATTCATGCATTCCATTCATCAAACAACCCTGAAAAAGTTTAAGGACACAAAACATCAAACACTGTTTTTACCATTAATTATGAGAAGAAATTAAGTCTTGAGCGGCAAGTCGGTGTATTATAATTGATGATAAAGGATGATTATTTGACCCTGAAGAAAACTGGAGAAATAATTCAGTTTTGACATAACAGAAACAAATATGATTTTAAAATACAAACTTATTTAACTTTGTAATACTATTTCGCAGTATAACTGCATTTTTGATCAAATAAAGGCAGAGATGGTAAGCATTAGAGACTTCTTTCAAAGTAAGAAGTCAGACCCTTGTAATCGAATGGTGTGTTGACTCTAAAGAGTTTGAACGTGGAGCAGACGGACTCTTCCTCGGTCTAGTTGCTCCAAAGTCTAGAAATACCAAGCTTGTCCTAATCCTCCACTCTTCCTCTCATCCCACTCTGAGAGCTGATTAATTCATTCATTCCCTGCTAATCTCACATCAGCTAATGTGTTGCAGTCTCCATCAGCATAGGGGTGTGTTGTTGTGCACATTGAAGGTCAAGTCCCTGCCTCTAATTAATTGCTTTTTGGTAATATTCTCAAGTCAGGGGTATAGATAAGCCCGCGTTTAATATTCAAGGAGTCTGTTTATTTTCTACTGTATTAGTTCTGTTGTTTCTTCCGCTACTTCACCTTCAGGTTTTTGGCAGAAAATTTGCAATCGAATATTCAACTGGGTGTCTTCCGGAAGGCTCTGTGGGGCTGTTGTCAATTATTTCATTGTTTGGGAGGCAGAGTCTTCATTAGGGAATCAGGGTGCGTCTGCTGGACTAGGTGGGAGCTCAGGCTGCACTGGCACTGGAGTGTGTGGCCATCGGTGGGGAAATCTACAGCAATACTCACCTAGATGAGGAGAAATTGGTGAAAATCTTCAATAGAAGATTAATGGCATTAGCGAGGAGCTCAAGCAGAGACATTTGAGATATGAGTTTGCAAATTTTAGAGGACTTTTTAATTCTTTCACTGGGTTTTCTTAATTCTCTGCATGTTAATTATTTGATTTCTTTCTCTCGCTTTCTCTCCTGACTGACAAAAACACATTTTCTTCTCATTTATCTCTTCCAGGCTCTTTTATTTGTTAAATTTAGTGGCACTTTATTATTTGAGCTGCTTATTCGCACAGAGGAGGTATTTATACCTTTGTGCGTCTGTGTGTTTTTAACTTTTTGTTCACTGAATAAAGAGTTGGCAGCATTTGCAATTCGATAAACTCTTTTTGCCTGGACACTAACCAGCTTTGCTTCTCCAAAACATTTTATGGACTTTTATACAGCCCAATTTACTGTGCTGCTTGGCCCATTGTTGAATGAGAGTGTGATGCTTGTCTTACCCTGAATGAGATAATGTTAGTCCTCCTCTGAATAGGCTGGATTCCTCCACTGCTCTTTGTGTTCAGGTGATTAAATTCCTGGGAATTTGTGTCCATGGAGGGGGGGACATCATTGTCGGCAATGGTGCATAGCAAGCAGACAAACCTTTTTGCATGTTAATCTCAGAGCTCTGCCTTAGTGTACAAAGGCACAATCTGAATTGGCGCAAATACAAAGAGACACAGAGATCATTTTACCAGCACTTAAGGGAGAAGTATGAACGGCGTAACTGAATTTACACAAAGCCTGGTAATTTGCTGTAAGAGTTATCAGATTGCGTATTCAAGATTACTTGCATGTTTGGATAAAGATGTGAGGATGACTTCATTGCAAACTAGAGTGGCTTTCAGTTTTTGAGCCATATAGACGTTCATTACACACACACATACATATATATGTGTGTGTGTGTTAGTGTTGTCAAATGATTATTCACACATTTTATATATATATATATATTTTTTTTTTTTCGTAACATTATGTTTGATAAAAAAAAATAAAAATCTGTTTTAATAATAAAATATTTTTTTCTAATAATACATAAATGTACAATAAATAAAAAATTATATATAAAGCTTGAAATGAATAAGTCTACGTTGACCCTTGAGACAAAAAGTAAGTTTGGGGGTAAAAAAAAAATCCAAATATAATCTCTCTAGACAAGAGCTGTTTTTTTTCCATTTTATTCAATTTTTGGGAAGTATAAAGAAAACAAGAAGCAACAGGCTTTTCTTTAAACATGTCAGTGTCAATACAGATTAAATAATCCAGGTGACGTTAATAAGTATAGTAAGACATGAAAGCATGTCATGCCATCTCTGATACCTCCTCCGCCTCCACACTCCTTGTGAAAAAGGTTTTAGCAGCTGCTGTGGCAGACAAGTCCTCGTCAATGTCTTTAGTAAACGCTGCCTCCCGCGCGGCCTGTCACAGCGAAGGTTACCGCGATCATCCCTGCCGTTCACTAGTGACTAGTGACATCTGTAAACACTGCAACCTGCTCTCCGGCTGGTGGCTGGGGGTGGTACGTGTGTCTTTTATATGTGTGGATATGTTTATGGTTATTAGAGATTTGGGAATAGGCTGTGAGAACAACAAGCAAGAGGGGTTGCAGTTTTCCATACACTACCACAGAGCTGAAGAGGTATTAGGACAGGGGGACACTTGTATTAATATTTGTGGCTATTGATCAATGGTTTCCGTAATATAATTTCCTCATTCGTTTTCCTCTTTGCAAATATTGGGGGTAAAAGGCAAGCTGTGGCCAATATAAATCCTTATTTTTTTTTCCCCCAATCATATTTTGTCTTGGGTGTCGGCCCGGAGCTATAAAGCTCTCTAGCTCAGAGGGTTTTATGGTTGGCATTGGGTAGCTCCTGCTTTTTCTTCACCCTTGTCAGTCTTTGGTGTACACGAGCACAGACTGTGCAGAAAAGCCATAAAACACCCGGCCCTGGCAGGAGGCAAGTTTAGAGACTTAATTCTCAAATCAAAATTTAAAGTCAACATGAAATTATTTTTGTTCAAGAATACTGCATGAAGAACTGCATCACATTATATAAGCCAGGAATCTTGTTGAATTTCAGTGCTTTATATACAAAATAATTATGTAAAATAAAAAAGTATATATTTATTACTTTAAGGAAAATATGTAATGTTATTGTAAAATATTACAAATTAAAATCAAAATTAAAAACTGTATTTTGTGTAAATATACGTCAGTTATTATTACAGTCATTACTTCAGTCTTCAGAGTCATGTGATTCTTACTAAATTAAATTAGCTAATTTGTTGTTTAAAGAACATTTCTTATTATGTCAATGCCAAAAGTAGTTGTGCTAAATTAATATTTTATTGGGAACTTTTTGCTGAATAGACATTTCAAAAGAACAGCAATAATTTAAAATGTGTTTAGATTAGCTTAGCATTTTTTTTGTAAAAATCTTATTGACCATCGTCAATCATGATCGTTTTTAAAGGGGGCAGAGCTCGACATTCTTCTTATTCACATTCATCGGACTGGAAAATATTTCTTTTTTCCACACAGAAGTCATGAGTTGATATTCCTCATAATTCATACTTTTTTGTGAATATGTTTTAGTCGTTTTGAGACGGGTGACTTAAATTCTAAGACAAGTAAATGATCTGCTTTACTTGTGCTGAAAATAAAAAAAGTCAACATTTTTTTCCCTCTGAATATTTGATGATACTAAAAAATAAAATGAGATACATAGTGGCTCAGATGAAGGGATATGCTTTTTCATCACTGTAATGTGCTTTAATGTTGAATGAGATTTAAGTGATAAACGGCTAGAAATGGTGTCCTCTAACTTCAGCATGATTTGTTTGTGAATGTAATGGAATGCAACACCTGTATTCTTCTTCTCTTCAAGATCATTTCCATGTACAGACATGTAGAAAATGAATTATTTATAACCATTACACAAAACATGTCTTGCGTGTTTTTGTGAGCCTGTGTTGATGTGCATGGTCATAAGTGCATCTGTATCGCACGCAGTCATAAAGGAACTCACCTGCTGCTGGAACTCTAAAACATCTGCTCTCGCTTCATTACAGCCAACTTGCTGTCATGCATTTAGAGCATCCTATTTTCTGTCCTTCTCTCTTTCACTCTCTACTTGTGTTTTGGGAAGCGATGTTGAGGGGAAAAAGGAAAACTGAATGATAAACAGATCAGCAACAATAGTGTGAAATGCCAGCCCTCATTTGCTTTTACAAAGGAACTGGCTTGTGTATTCCCTCTTGTCCTCTGCCGTTTCTGCCTCTCTCCATTGTCTCCGGATCTGAATCAAGCTGTGCTGGATCTCTAGATGCTCAGAAAGCCTCGGCGGGCCATGCCGCCCCAGGAGAACATGCTCTAAATGAGCATCCCTCAAACACAACAGCTCCCATTCCACTGCACAAAAAAATGCCAGGACACAGGAGGAGAAGTCAGGTCAGGCTCCGCTTTGAAGCTTCTGTTCCCAGAGCTGCCTATTTGAAACAAAATCGCAATTCTCACAGAGCGTTTTACCCCCCGCGACTCCCGGGCCCTCGGCTTAACCAATTCAAACATGCCAACGGGAGAAGAAGAGACAGACAGATCGACGGTGTGCAGCGCCTCAGAAAATCACAGCTAACCATGCATCGCAGTTTGCCTCGTTAACAATTCAGTTGTTGTTGTCTCTGTGGATGTTTGTCCCTCTTTTTGACGGTGACGTGGGATATTATGGCTGTGTTTTAGCGCAGATCTTTTATAGCCTTAAAAAAGCCCGAAAAACCCAGAGAAAAGAATGCGACTAGCAAAAACTGTAAGTTCTTTGGGTTTGATGAAGTAAATGTGAAGAGCAGAGAGGGCCCTCAGGGTACCTTCAGCTCAACTTACGATAGAGAGGAGCATGTAGTGTATATTTCAGATACTTCCCCCTCCCCTTGGCACTGTGTCTATTGTTTCCATTTGTTGTTTTCTTTTTTATGTAGTTATAGCGCAAACACAATTGAAATTCCACATAGAATCTCAAAGAAGAGAAAACAAAGCCCAGTGGGATCAATGCATCCCTATTGTCAATAGTGTTGTCAAAGGTTTATGAATCTCTAGTAACATACAGATTGAGTCAGTTTGTGTAGGGGGGCAATTAGAGCCGTCTAGGCAAAAACTGAAGTTGTCTCTGTTTTGTTTGTATTGGAGCCTCTGAAGTGTTGTGTTTTCCACCCACTATGTCTCTGCTGGCAGACTTTACTTGTTCCTGGACATCCCTCATTAGCATGTTTTCAGGCGCCAAACAAAATCAGCTATAGTAAACCTTTAGTCTTTGAAATTTCTCCTAATACTCTTTTGGGTCGTTTATTATCGATGTGCGATAGACAGACAGATGAGCAGATGAAATGTATCAATCTAGCACTACCATATAACATTAATGATATGCCAATATGCATTTTTTATTTATTGGTAGTAGGGATGCACAATATTATCATGACGTCATCGGAATCGATAATGGCTTAAAATGTAAGTATCGGTATATTCCCGATATGAAAAATTATGCCAATATGCCTCGGTGATAAGCCTTGTTAGCGATAAGATCACATCAGCAGAGAGGTCATCCCTTTATCAAACTTGAAAAGTAATTAGAATTACTGATTTGCATTGCCGCATTTAATCTAGTAATGTGAAAATTATGCTTCCTTTGTGAGATAGAGTCAACAGTCACTAGCGTGGGTTCATCTGATAAGGCAATTTTTTTATTTGCAGGGCCTGCTTGTAATAAAATGAAATTAAAATACACCAATAACAGCAGAAATCCAATATTGTGTGACCCTATTTGGTATTACTTTGTGTTTACATGTTTAATGTTAAATTAAACCTTAACTTAAGGAGGTTGATTATGGTTATTCCATTCTTACTGGGCATTATAATGTGATAATTTCATTCTAATTCGTTCCATTTTTTACTGTTTTGATTCTTTTATTTATTTTTAGTTAAGGACAAAATAATTATTGGCTTATCATACCAGTTAGAATTTTAATATTGGACATTGTCAGAAACGATGCAAATGAATGAAGCGATGTGCAGCTTTGAATCTTTCAGCGTAGAAATCGGTCAGTTCAGGCACAGTTTTATACAGAAACAAATGCTAAGAAAGTCATCTTGCACATAGTGCTCCAGCACAGCTAACTTTTGCCCTCTCACTCAAACTAATTCCTCTGTGGCAGTTCAGAATCAGCAGAGGGTGGGGTAGATGGGGACACATCATTACCTAGTGTACCTGTGGGCCTGGACTGCCGCCACCGAGGTTAACTGGTTTTGGTTGCTCAACTCCAGTTGGCATGGCTACCGTCTCCAGGGGTAGCAGCCTTCCTCCAGCTCTCGGTCCCCGTGAGCCTCAGTTGCTTTGTGTTAAAAGACAAGCCCACTCTTGATCCTGCCCAACTCGGAATGGAGCTGAAAACAAAAAGCCAGTAAACACGGTACCAGTGGGAGAGGGTTTGCGGTCCTCAGATTTGGCATGGTTTTTGTGTGTATCGAATATTTTACATGACACAAAGCACAGCAGGCTAGTGGCTGGCAAGGATCTTTTGCTCTATCCTTGATGAATGATTCTATCTGAAGGCATTAGGTGATCTATTTTTCATGCAAGTCCTGTAGTCGCGCCGCGTAGCTCGAGGTGCCATGGGGTCCCGTGTGCAAGTGCACATCTATGCATCTGAAGTCCACATGGAGACGAGACGACGAATATCTAGGGTGCAAAGGGAGATGGTCTTGAGGTGAGGAAAGAAGTGCTGGCTTTTGAAAGGTCACACCTGTCATTTCTTAGAAGCTGAGTGGAAGATCACCTGCAGGCCACCACATGAAAGTCAATGACACTCTTGTCTCACCAATGTAAAAAAAAAGCCTAAATGCACAAATTCACTCCCCACGGAGATGTACTACTAAAGAAAGACAGTGATATTTGCCCTCCCACTCAGCATCATGCCTTTCTTCCCTGTCTTGTAGTCGATAAATGTGTGCGATGTGTTTTTAACATTATTTTCTGTCCAGCCCTGACACACTTTTACTTAGCCAACTCAAATGGACGTTCTATTTAAAGCACTAGTAAATTAACAGCAATTTGTGGATTTGATGTGGAGGACGGCTCGTTCGTATCCCTCGTCTCGTTCGTTAACAAATCGCCCAGCGATTTAACAAAGAGTAATTGTCTCACCTGCTTTCACTTAGCCGGGCGGCTCAGCTTCTCCAAACGAGCACCTCCATCTTATTTCGGCGTGTCCTACTTGAGGAGCCGAGAGCGACGAGAGAGCCCCCGCTGGAACTCCCCAGCCTTGCTGCAAATCCACGGGCGGTCCCAAAGCCGCTCCGCGCCGGCTGCAGCACAGGCAAATTGCCACAGCTGAGACAAGTCTCCATTCAACAGGCTAATTAATCTTGCTTTGTAAGAGTAGTCATGCCAGAACCTCCCTGGGCCAGGCTGCTGATGCAGGCCTTCTGAAGTTTGGAGGCTTCGTTTATGGGCAGTTAAAGATCTCTGCGTCTGTTATTAGGTGGGAGAGGGAAGAGTGGCTATGATGAATAGGTATTTCTACTGCTATTGAATGGACCGAGAAGTGAGGTGGAAGCGATTTAATGGTGCGGATGTGAGGAGAAACAGCTTGAGTATGCCCAGATCTCAGGCTGAATGAAGCCAATAACGCTGATTAGGACACCGGGCCTTTAGAGAGAGGCAGAAAGCCACATCTTTGGCTTGCTGTCTCTGCGGCTCACGCTGTCAACATTGTCTGCCGAGGAGCCTCAGAGGTGATGATGAATATCTGGTCTTTAATAGCTTTGCTTTTATTTTATTTTTTTTCTCTCTAACTTGACACCTCTTTAACATTTTAAATTGATTTCTCTCTGTGGAAAACAGTAGTGAGACCAAACAAACATGACCCTCTTTGGGTATGTGAGATAAATAATAGTGCCGTCTACCCGGCGTAATTAAGGTAGGCTTTAAAGATTTTGTGTGCCACTGGTTTGTGTATGTTATAATATAAGTTGTTTGTACACACAACTGTAAACATAGCTTCGATTTTTTGCGCTAGACAATGAGCTTAGGATTGTGGATTCAGGTCCAGATTCTAGGAGGTTCATTGGTGTGCCTTTTTATGTTGCCAAACATGAATTATACATAAACATTTACATGCATATATACAAATTTGAATTGAATCCAAAATAAAGTATATATTAACCCTTATGCGTTGTTCAAATTTACTACCCATTCGTTATGTTCAGTTGAAAACATCCACTAACCCATACAAAATGACTTATTTTCAATATAGGGTTAGAATTTGATATTTTTTACCTTTTATAACAGTCTTGGATATGTGAAAGATTAGTAACAACATTTGCTTTGAGTCATTGTTAGTTTTGCACAGCATCAGGTTTTTATTTTTTCTTCCTCATTTACTGTTCCTGGCTGTTTTTCCCTTCCATTATAACGACATATTTTGAGTGCATGGCACTAATATATATATA
>JAUMHQ010000019.1:2889824-2903524 GCA_032361165.1 Enteromius paludinosus | reverse complement strand
AAACAAAGCCAAACAGCGCTAACAGGTGTTACAGTGTTCTAACTTTGTTTCTCTAGGGCTTTTGGAAGTTACTGTTAAGACAACGCGTTATTTTCTCGAAAAAACAATGAAACTGACTCAAGATACTTATCCACATGATAGATGGAGATGTTGAATATTCTTAAAATATCAATAACTCACTTTCGACAAAAATCGAAGTTACGGCCTTTTGCCTTTGCATGGCAGAAGTATCCATGAGAATTTGTTTTGTTCTGTTCTGTTGTGTGTTTTTTTTTGCTTTGTTTTGTTTTGTTGTGTTATGTTTTTGTTTTGTTTTGTTGTGTTATGTTTTTTGTTTTGTTTTGTTGTGTTATGTTTTTTGTTTTGTTTTGTTTTGTTTTGTTGTGTTTTGTTTTTTCTTACATTTTTTTTTTTGCTTTGCTTTTCTTGGTTTTCTAAACTATTTATTTGGTTAATGCAGTTGATCAGTCATCACTTCAGCAAATTCCCAACTATTTTAAATGTTTAATCCTGCTACTGCTCCTTGCTTTATCATGTTCACACACTTTTGCTACCTTTCGCTATTTCTTTGCTATTTTGACCCTATATTCGTAGCCTACAGTTCTAGAGAGAAGCGAAGCTGGCATTGATGTGGTTTGATGTGCAGTCGTTGTACCTGTATGGAGACTCCTGCTGGGATCCAAATGCCATTAGAGGGAACAGCGGCTCTTTTAAGCGGAGCAGGTTCTTGCCCCAGTGCCTTCCTTCTAAAGTGTGTGGCAGACACATCACAGAACGCTGACACCAGGGATATTGTTCTTCGAGCGTGCCACTGGGTTCAGTCCCTGTTTAACGCTCCAAAACTCAGTATCTGTCATGCGTCAGAAAAAAGCACTTTGAGAAGACGGGCCTGTCCCGTGTCTGTCCACTTCACAATAGTGATGAAATCAGCCAAGCATTTTTTTTTTTCATTCCCTTTTTACCTCTCCATCACTCACCACCCTGCACAGATAATTAAGACTTTTCTTCGGCATATTAATTCGAAGAGACATATCAAATGGGGAGTGATAAACAAACTTTCACCTTGTCATCAAAATAACAACCATGGGATAAACGGAAGACCAGAAAATAAAGTCTTCATTAGAGCAGAATGAAGAAATGTCTGACTGGAAATATTCCAGCAAATATAATTCATTTGGAATGTTGTGGTTACTAAGTTAGTTGCTCATACTTGTAGACCTTTTGTCCTTTTTTTAATTACTGTGTTGAATGTGTAAAATGTGTTGCTGTTTTTCAGTCTAATCTTCATTGCTCGCTTATGTTCACCTTTCATCTGGTTCCTCAAGTATATCATGGCCTTTAAGCACGAATGTGCCTTATTCATGTTAGATTTCACAGTTAACAGAAGACAGGTTAAAAATAGGCTGAAAGGATTAAGTTGAGATCATTCTAGAAGGATGAATGTGCCACATTATAATGGATAACCTCTATTTAAAATTTTTTATAATATTGTCATTCATTCGTTCATTTATTCATTCATTGGCATTTCTGACATTACAAAGAGACTGTAAATCTCTTTGTCTCAGCTTTTCTCAGCCTTGCGTTGAGCCTTCCTGCGATTTCAGCATCACTCAGAGTCATGGACATTGTCATGAACAGCAGAAAGACCTCAGTTGCGATATTTAGTCAGTGACTAACTGTTCTGGTGCTCAGTGGTGGGTTGAAATGTTGAGAGCAATTTGTTGCTAGGAGCAGAGGGCCTCGAGTGGAATAGAGCAGTGCTGAATAGGCCACGGGCAGCCGAATGAGACCATCCATGGCTTAGCCCTAATACAATCTGAAAGGCATTGCTCTCGTAGAGTGTTCTCAATGACACAACACTCTAGAGCTTCTTCAAGTACAATAACAATGTCAGACTCAACAGCCAGGCTTTTGGTTGACATTAGAGGGTTCTGAAAATAAAGGCATGGGGTCAGAGGAATAACCTGCAGTCAACGTAAGACGGTTAACCAACATTTAGAGCGTCGAGTGTTGTTTTGCAATACACTCCTGCTGATGATCATTAATGATTTTTCACGTGTTTGCAGATTATTATGTCATGTTCACGACAGCAGTATAATGTCTCTGTGATTGCAAATTGAATGTCAAACCTAATTATGATTGCACTACAACTTGCATTGTCACAACTGTTGTTGTTTTTCCATTGATTTTAATTGGCTTAATACTATTTTGTCATTGCTAAAGTAAACATGCATATTTCACCAACAGTGTTTATGTATTTCCATGCCTGTTTCAGTTTACCCAGAAAGGGTGTCAAGTGCTGGCTTTTTGCTGCCGTTTAACTCCAGGATTATCCCAATCAATATTTCATGAATAAGTCTAAATCAAATTGTTGGGTCCATGCCATGGAGTATGGGTAGGTCACTGATGAGCTGATTTGACAGGAAATGATGCGTTGTTTACTCAGGGGTTTCCAGGAAAAGCTGACAGGTAAGATGGACTTGCAGATAGACAGGCAGACAGTAAAACAGTGAAGATTATAATTTTTTCTTGCTTATTGAATCTCGAATGTATTAAACCAATGCATGATGCATCTAACTGTTGAGAGAATGCGCTTAAAAGAGTGATAAAAAAAAAACAAAAAAACATTGATAGCACTTTGCGCTGGTGTCTTAAATTTAATCGTCTTTTACTGACATGGTTATCTTTTGAAATAACGATTTCCTCTCATTTTCATTCTTGTTAGTGGCATAAGCATAGATTTATGTGATTTCTTAAATTGAATTTGAATTATCTGCAATACAAGTTTATAGAGCTGTTCAAACCTGGAAGAGAATGAGCGTTTTCGAGCCCTGTGCTCCCTCAGGAATTTCTAATGTGTTTTTCGGATAACATTTTTTTTTTTTTGGATTTACGCATTAAATTTGGTTAACATCTCTTGAAGAGACTTCCATGATTAGGACTGCAGTATAATTTATGCTAAATGATAATTCAAAATCTAAAATCTCGTAATGTATCCTCTTTTCATGCTGAACATTGCAATGTTTTAATGCCTAAATGCACTTTCAGCAATTAAGAACATTTATTTATTTGTTTTTGACAGTATTGGAGACTTGTAAAATCAACCATAATATGAAAATTGGAGGAAACAAAATATGCTGACGTATTAGGTGGTGAGTTAGCTTTTTCAGATTGTCCCTAGAATTGCCTGACCGGATCTATCCAGTGTTGGCTACTGCTCATCTCTCTGTAAAATCTTGTTTGCTTGGTAATTCAGGTTGAGTGTGGTTAGAGTGTTGTTGAATGACATGACCGCTGCGGTGCAATGTCGGTGCTGGCTAAGGTTTCATTGGGTCTCACCACACTACCTCATATGTTTTCAACGCTCATATGCTGCAGACTGAAACCATAACCCACACCGTTGTTGTAAGTGAATTAGACACAGTCAACCACGTCGTTCTTGCATCCCTCATTTCCACCGGCCAGCTCCGCAGCAGCAGCAGCAGCACTGCTTTTATGTTTCAAAGCTAGGTACGGTTGCTCACGAAGATCTCATTTTTCATTAAAGACCTCAAACTGTGCTTTTTCTTTCAACAAACAGTTGAAAAGCGATGAGACAAAATTGGAAACAATAAACGACAAGCCCCCTGTAAACAGATGGGTATAAATTTTGCACATTATACTGTTTTGTTAACTTGTTTTATTAACAAATCAGGCCATTATAATGTACTGTACAGCAAATGGTAATAAGTTTCAAATTGAGTTTGCTGGGTCGGTAATGAATTTTGAGTAATGGCATGGTGAGCCTCTGTCTTTGTAATTTTAGACTAATGTAACTGGGGATCTGTGAAAAGTGCATTTTAGTTTTCCTAAACCGCTCTGGGCTACAGGCCTCACCTCTTGTTGAGGGTCTTATGTGACCATATGGGTTTATACAAATGACTTTAATATGCATGTTGCATTGTGCACTATGATTATCAAAAAGAACGGAATAACTTATTGACTCATGGTCCTTTATTGCAACAAACTACCCCATGTATTTGGCTTTATTGACAATCTGGAGCGAAGAACAAGCGCTGTTAATGGCATACTCTAAATGCGATCACATGCTGCTTAGCTCTCTCTCTCGCTCCCTCTCTCTCTCTCCCTATTCTTATCCCCCCCAGATCATTTAATGTCTCCAGATACATTGTGCTTTATAGCCAATTATCTTACACAATCCATTATCAGTTTTACTGTTATCTCCCATGCATTGCTTTATCTTTCTTTTGGAGCGAATGACCTGCACAAGTTGCCTTAAGGCACCACACACAAAGAGTTCTTTCATTTGCATTTGTTTTCAGAAGTGTGTTAATCAGGTGAATCCATAGTTTTTTAAAAAGTGGCAAAGTAAGTTAACTGTCTGTTTTAATGACTTCAAATTCATCTCCTCGGTACTTGTTAGTGGGTTTATGCATTCTAACACAGTTCTTTGCTTGTCTCTTTCTGTTTTTAGCTGGGTGAATAACTTTGGCCATGAAGGTCTCGGACTGCTTTTGGATGTGCTGGAGAGGCTTCTTGACAAGAAACAGTAAGTTATGCTGACTTTCTAACGTCGTCATCTTAAGAAATTCCCTTTCTTCAGTGCTTTTGGATTGCTCATTCACACTCTCTTATCTTTCTCTTTATTCACTGATTTTCTTTTCCTCAGGCAAGAGAACATTGACAAGAAGAACCAGCATAAACTCATTCAGTGCCTCAAGGCCTTCATGAACAATAAGGTGTGTTTAGAATTTAAAAGCTCCACCATAAGTAGTTTATATCATTTTGTGTCTCGCACGTGCCAAAGAAAAAGAAAATCTCCAAAGCAACATATCAAAGAATATAAAATCATGCCGTCTCCTTACTTGTCCTTGAGAGTGAATCCGTTTGTGATTGAAATACTGCAGTTTTATTAAACAGGAGCAAATACAAATGAAGCTCGTTCAACTCTAGGTAATCATCCGATTTTGTATTTTCTAAAGCTGCTTTCATGCTTAAATGGTATTGAAATTGTTTATACTGTACTTCAGCCATGTTAAATAAGAATGCTGTTTTATTCCACTTTCCTGTAATGTTGTTATTTACTTAATTTATTTACCCCCAAGAGAGTTTACTCTGCGTTCTGCTCAAATTGTGGTCAAGTGCAGTGCGTTACACCCTGAAAGGTAGACAAAATGCAAGAATATGATTATTTGTCCCTGCTGCCCTGTCCTCATTTAAAATAATTTATCCTAAAACATATCTACACCTGCCTAATTGGGTCTTTCGGGAGAAGAAAGCCTAAATGTGTCCTTACACAAGGGGTTCTTTGTGTTATAGGGATTATCCATTGCAAAATGTTTACATTTTTGCAAGCGGTAATAAAATGAGATGTCTTTTGCTTGCAGTATGGCCTCCAACGGATCTTGGGGGATGAACGAAGCCTCCTCCTCCTCGCTAGAGCGATCGATCCCAAGCAGACTAATATGATGACTGAGATTGTCAAGATCCTGTCAGCTGTGTGTATCATCGGAGAGGAGAACATGTAAGATCCTCAGCTCAATCCCATTTCATGTGTTTTTTACTTTACTTCAGTAAAGTACTTTGAGAAGTGATACTACTACTGCTTGTAGTGGTAATAATAATAATTAGATATAAAATATATATATATATATTATATAATTAAATATAGTAATAAAATATAGTAATAATAACTATATAATAAATATATTTTCTTTTCTTTTTAAATATCCTGACCATTATAAAAAAGGAATGTTTGATATATTGTTTAAAACTATATTTAGTAATAATTATTTCATACTAATATCTGTAAACCTGTGCCAAAAAGTACTGATGCTTTGAAATATAGTAATTAGATATTTTGTACTTCTTACAATATTTTCCATAGAATTTTCCACTTACAGCACTTTACAGCAGTGACCAGAAACTGATATTTCTTAGCAAGCATCCATTGCAGTGCAGCTAGGGTGCATGTTACCATGGCCTTCTCCAACAGGCCTGCTAGATAGCCCTTGGCTAAGCGTATGTACTGTATGCTGTGTTAGTTTTGTAGTTGAATAATTAAAAAGCTGAGTTTGCAACCGATCGCTTTTATCTGGCAATCAGCTCCTTCAGCCCTGGGATCTGTTTGAGTAAACACACAAACATACGCAGACAGACTCATGCACACACGCTAAGTGCAGGTTGGATGAATCTGTGTGTGGTAGGTGAGTAGATTAGTGTTTTTTATGGGTGTGTAGGTGATCAGAGAGTGTGCAGATCTGTGTGACAGCTGTAAAAATGCTGATACCTCACTTAGCGCTGAAACTAGCTCCTTCCCCCTCAAACGCTGTGCAGCGACACTGGCTTATGTTTAGTGCTGTCACATCAAAGCCCTCTTTAGGAGTTGAGCAGGTGTAGCTTATTCTGAAGCCATGTTTGAACCAGCATGAAAGACTTTGTACAGCCCACTCACGACTACAACTTAATCACCTGGATCACAAAACACGGATCTTACACCTAGCTATTCGACAAAACTTCTCTCCACAGTTTTTCCACGACAGAGCAGCGCAAACCGATTTTGGGGTACCGAGACTTGTGAAAGTGAACTTAACACCTGGAGCTGATATCTAGTGTGTAGTGTTTATAATATGTTGCATACAAGAGTCAACATGCATTTTGTGCCTGACTGTCTTAATTATAATTGTGATTTTCATACATAATAGATTTCTTTCAGTTTAATCATCACCAAAGGGAGGAATAGGAGGGGAAAAAGGGGCTACATGTTGATGAACTACACTTTAAATGATTGGATTGACTCTAAATAATATACATAATATACAGGTATAAAGATTTTTTTTTTAAATATATAAAAAGCTTAATATTTTTGTGGAAATAAAGATACACTTCCATTCACAAATGTAGGTTAAGTAGCCTACTATATGATAAACAAATACATATACTTTAAAAAAAAAAAAAAATAAATTAGACTTTTTTTTTTTTTTTGCAAAGGTGTGTTTGATTATAAGTTATAAAATACATTTGTAATGTAACAGAAAATGTATATTACAAGTAAACACTGGTCTTTAAATTCAGCATTTTCTAACAAAGGAATCAATTACATTTAAAAAAAAAATATTCAAATGGGAAACAACTGATAAATTGAAAAAAATGTACAGCCTGATAAGAACAAGACTAGTTATATGCACAGTTAATGTACTGTCTTGCATGAGTTTCTTTACTGAATGGGCTATTTTTACTCAAGCTATGATTTGTTCTGCAGTTATTATTTTGTCTATGATGCATTCTGTTATTGTTTTCCCTTAGCCATGGACTGCAATCCGCTAGTGCTTGGGTCAGCAAAACAGAGATGGGACCTTGTAAAGTCTTTAATTTGCTTTCACAACAACATTCTGTCCAAAAGCATCTCTTCGGTTCTCTTATATTGCTGCTTCTGACACAGCATCACATATCGTAGACTAAAGATTTTCTCTTATTGTTACTATGGTTGTACATTAAGCTTGTTTTGGTATTTCCAAACCCTAGCGAGTTATAACGCTACATAAAAGTCTGTGACTTTGTTTCAGTTCCCCCGTGTAAACACCCAAGACTGAGATTATAAGCTTAGACCAACTCGGGTGAACATTCTAAACCGATGTCACAATGGTGTCCTGATAAAAAAAAAAAGCTTGTTTACTTAAATGCAATGTGTTTTGTGTTCTTGCTTTCCTTTAGTCTGGATAAGATCCTGGCAGCCATGACCATTGCTGCAGAGAGGAATAATAAGGAGAGGTTTGCACCGATAGTGGAGGGGCTGGAGAACCACGAAGCCCAGCAGCTGCAGGTCAGAGTTGGTGCCCTTTCCAAGAAAAAGAGTGTCACACTTGCCACTTTATCTTATTACTTTTATGTTATAATTCATTACACTCTTCATACACACATTCACATACACTCTTGCTCAGGTAATCCAGACTTGGTAGCTGTGAAGTTAATACCTATAGTTTCAGAACATAGTTTCGCCTTTTTTTCCTAAAAAAATAATAAAATAAAACCGCATTATCCTTTTTTCATACATTTTGTAAAATATATCTTTAGCTATCTGTTAAATTGAGTTATAGGAGGTCAATAAATAAGACATAATATTTAGTGTTGAAAAGTTGCTAAGTATAGAGAACTCTCTCTAAATAACCTTAGTTGCACCTTAGTTAACCTTTGAAAAGATCATGACCACTGAATACTTGGCATAATTAATTAAATTAAATTATTTATCTTATTTTTTATTATTGAACATTTTATTTACTTTTAATTTCTATATTTTATCACATTTTCTATTGTTATCATTTAATTATGAGGTAATTAAATTAAACTTTTATATTATTTTAATTTTTGTATATTTTAAATTATATACGGACATTATATAAGTTTTTTTTTTTGCATTTTTTAATTGCTATAATCATTTTATTTATTTTTTTAATTTTGAGATAGAATTTATTTTTGATGTTTATATCTTTAGGCATGTTGTTTAGCCTGTGTCTGAATTTAGATGTTGCGTATGTTGTTCTCTAGAACGAGCATGGAATATTCAAGTAGAACACACATCAACAACATTTCTAAAAAAAAAATTCTTACATTTTATATGTCCTCATGTTTTATTTTACTAATTTCAAATAATTAGAAGAATTCTGCTTGCCCAGGGCAGCAGTTATAGATCTGCTCTATTTAGTGTCAGTCAATGTGTGCGGCCTCTTCATTCCCAATGCTCTTTTTGATGCTGGAGCCAGGTAGAAATTGGCACATCTGTCACTCAAAGCTCTTCTGCACCCCGGCTCAGCTTGACATGTAAACAAGTCCCCCTATCCCTCTTCTCAGTGTGTTCTGTGGTCGTCTGTCAACCCTGCCACCTACGCCACAAGACGGAAGCTAGCTGCTGGCTATTCTAATGCAACAGGAGGTGTATTCTAAACCCTAATCAGCCCCAACCAGGTCACACAAAGAACCTAGAGCTCTGGAAACTAGCGACAACAACAACCAAGAAAAAACAAACAAACAAGAAAAAAAAAAAACTTTTCTCGAGAGATGGTTAGTTCATCATCCTCCCGTCTTACTTTTTCCTCTACATTCTCCAGGCTGGTCTCAGAGGAACTGAATCAAAAGGGCAAGGATGCAGCACCACACCTGTATTTATCATTCTATGCTTTCTCCACAGCCTGCAGTGATCTGTGACCAAGCACAACAAGCCCCTCTCACACATTCATTAACCAAATCCCTAATCTTTGTGTTGCTGTTGAGAGAGCAGTGAAGACAACGATATGATACAGGGCGAGCGAGAGGAGAAGGGAGGAATGAATCCCTTTGATTTGGTGCCTTGTTTTCCTCCTCGGAAAAAAAAAACCTTTTAATGAAAAGAACCGCCTCTAATTGTGAAGTAAATTAAAACACCTCACCAACGCTGGCGGTTAAAAGAAATTAAACACTTTTAAAACCTGCGATGGGCTGCAGAGCCTGACTTTTTAAACGTGATTAAAATGTGTTTTGCCGTCACACCATCTCCGTGACGCAAGCACGCAAACCTAAAACCGTCCCAGCAGTGCCATTTTTTAATTACTCTGCTGGAATGCACCTCCGGCACTGTGCTGCAGAAGCTCATCATTGCACACTCAAACCATAAAGGAAAATAAGTTCCTCAACCTACTCCTGCACCCTATCTGCAACATCTTTCCAAACGGGCTGGCGTGTTGATGATGAAATGGATTTGCCCTCCGGAGAACTAGAAGAACGTTCTGGATTCACTCGGTGGGCCTCTTCAATGATTCAAATTGAAATAATTGCTCAAATGGGAATACGAGAAGATTTAAGAACTTTGGTGATTTGGAGGCGAAATGTTGCACACTGGGAGCAAAGTGGGCCTCGTTGCATTTGCCTTCTGCTGCTCTTGGGTAGGCAGGGACTTGGAGAAAAGGAATCAAGAATAGTGTTATGGCTCTTGATGCCACTGGGCTGTTCCTGGAACCAAGGATTTTTTATTTAGTTTTAGTTTTTTGGTTTTTTTCCCCCATTATTTATTTATTTTTAGGGCCTTTGCATCTCCTCTAAATAGCTGCCATTGCCTATATATCCTATCAGCTGTCTGTCCCATGACTCAAGTCAGGTTTCTGTTTTTGTGGCCGATCTTTGAAAGCAGAACAAGCGAGAGTCGGAATGACCCAGCGGCTCCTGACAAATAAACTCATGCATGAGATTAAAACATTTAGGCCAGCCGAGGCCAAGGCTGGTGGATATATAGTAAGACTATTCACATGTCCGTCAAGAGTGATCTTTCCACTCTGCATTGATCAACCAAGCGAAGAGCATTGCTTCTCATCCTGGCCGGCTCCCTGGAGCCACCTTATAGCCTGTTAAGAACCATCAGCACTCCTCCCTGCCCACTCCTATGATCTGATAAATCAATTAAAAATACACATCTGTTCAGCCAGGCCTGCTCCCTCCTTTCATCCCTCCTTCCTCCGGACAGTTTTACTAATCCACTTGCATCTTTTCCCTGCGTTTTTACCATTTTTCATCTCCCAGTCCTTCACAGTGGCAAATGCCTCGTTCCATCCTTATGAATTCATTTTATTTTATGTAATGTGATATATTGATTTTTTTTTTTAAGGTGAGAGATGAGAGCTGTGTGAATAAGAGGCTGTTGCAGGGTGCTACATTTTAATCATTTATTGCCAAAGGGATGATTCTATGAATTTGCTTCTATTAAATGATAATGATGGCTGTGTGTGTGTGTGTGTGTGTGTGCGTGTGTGTGTGAATACAGGTGGCTTGCATGCAGCTGATCAATGCCCTCGTTACATCGCCAGATGATTTAGACTTCAGGATACACTTACGAAATGAGTTTCTGCGCTGCGGCCTCAAGAAGATTCTACCGGTGAGTGTATATATTTAGCTTTTTTGTACTTCATTGCTTTTATTGCTTATTTGAGTTATCATTATTTTACATTTTTATGAAAATGTTTGACACTTGATTTTTTTCATTATTCTCTTTTTAATATAATATGATATGATATGTTCAATATTTTTCTTTTGTGGCAAAGGTAAGTTAGTAAAAAAGTAGAAAAATACTGAAACTACAGATGTACAACAGCATTTTTGTAATCAAATGACAGCTGTTGTTTTTGTAATGAAAGAGTTTGGCTTTAAAATGACGTCAACGAAGACTAAAAGATACAAAAAAAAAGTAGTGTTTGAAAACTGGCTTTACAGAACAAATAAAAACTTTGGAACAAATGAACAACTGCTAAAATGTTCCCTGGTTTGGTGTCCTCCTCCCTGATGGCACAGCTTTGTTTCATAAAGGCCATTCCCCTCGCACATCATTATCAATCAGCACGCAGATCTCTGCCCCATGCTGCCACAAAGCCCACAACCAGGCCCGCACATCACTCACCATCTCATTTATGTGGGCATTTCCTCACTCTTAATAAGTCATTTTGACTGCTCCCCATATTATTGCTGCAATTATTATAATTATCTCAATCTACCCCCGCATATGATGAGCTTATCGTAATTTATGAATAATGTATTTGAAAGTTTAATAGGACAATTAAATATGACATTGTTCTCTAATTGTGAATAATGAGTTTCCAGGTTTTAGTATCCTCAAAATGGCAAGTGCAAAGGGAAAGAAACAAAGTGAAAGACAAATGAGATGCACTAAATCCTCAAGGAGACATAGAAAATGGTGTCTGATGAAATGAAAATACACATTTCTGGAGATGGATGGGTGAGTGTGTGTTTGTGTGTGTGCGAGAGAGACTCAATCCTGCCTCCTACTGCGGCATTGCGAGTGCTCTTTCTCTCTGATTGGCTGTTGCTTTAAGACAGATGGCATGCCTGAAGTATAGTCCACTGATTGATAACTACAGAAATTGGGTTACATTTGGCTTTTCACCGTCCATAAACTACACTAGCAGTGATTCATAGATGTAAAGAACACCTTTTTTATCCCCTCTTTCTTTATGTCTCTTCCTCTCTAAACCCTTTAGATCTGTCGCATATGCTACTGGTGTACATAGCAAGACAATCTGTGTACCGTAGAAAAGCAGATTGTCTCTCAGTGCTATATAACACTAATCAGACTTATGCTTTTAATCGACACCTGAGTTTTAAATCACTTGACAAGCACAGCGTTCAAAAACTTTTTATAAAACAGCATTTTCAGTGTAAAAGGCAAAATTAGGTCTCAAACAAACGTGTTGAAAATTAGCCAATAGGCTGTTGATTGTTTATTAGCATACTGAAGCTTCTAAAGATATTTGTCTGTCACATTTAATAGGCTCTGGTTTCCTCTTCTTTCTTTTTCTTTTTTTATGCATTTCATTCTTAAACAAGAAGTTTAGGCAAAACATACTGTCAATTTTTTTATTGTCTTTCCATTTGAACTTGTTATTTTGAGGATGAGGATGTCACAAAACTCTAATTCTAGGCCTTGTACAGATTTTAAAGTACCTAAAAAGCTTATTTTTCCTTGTTATATTACAAATTTTAAGTAAGGACACATATTCATCAGTCACTCATTCTTCTTATGTCAACCTCTGTAATCACAGGAGCTGAAGGAGACAGAGGAGCTCGACATTCAGCTGAAGGTGTTTAATGAAAATAAGGAGGAGGATTCCATCGAACTGTCTCACCGACTAGATGACATCCGCGCAGAGATGGAATATCCTTTTTACCGCTGCCTTGTATATGCGTGGAGCCACGAGGGCGCCCGATTCGGCTCATGGGTCTAAAGCCAAGACCTCCAGTTCATTCGGAAGGGATTCGAGAATCAGCTTTTCTTTTTTTTTTCAATTCCAGTCCAGCCTCTGGCAACTCTGGTGGTAAACAAACCTCTTCACATCAACACATGCACGCACCGCACACATATCCCAGCATCCTCCTCTGGCCCTGAGCTCATTATACTCACATTCCAGAGACACAGAGAGCAACCTCTACGCTCACCTCTCCTCTGTTTCATTCCCCCTCAAATCTGCGGATAGACTATGCTACACAGCTATGGAAATCCGTCCACACTTATTTTCTCCCTGTTTCTACATCTGCATCTGACCCTTCAGGCCACAGGTGCGTACGTGGCAGCCATATGCAGTAGCTTCTGGATTTGTGTGTATCCTCACAGTACCCTTTATAAAGCAGCTTGGAGTCATTTGCTGAATTAAAAAAAACAACACATTTTTAGTGCTGATTTTGTTGATGGTTTTTATCGTTTCACTCTCTTTCCATAACCTCTCAGAGGGAAAGCTTCGTTGAAATGATGGAGAAGCCAGAGTTTTAGTTCAGGCTGTCTGGACTAATGATTTTCTTGAGCAGCCAACTGTGTAAGAGACACAACATTTGTCTCTAAGGACAATTTGGCATTGATCTGTAAGTGCCTTGTGTAATATGCGTGTCTAAGCAACGGTCTCTGTCTTTCTCAGTCCTTTCCCCCTTCTTCTCTTTCTAAACAACAAACGTCTTTCAGTCCCACCCAACCGTTTTCTCTCTGGCTGCTTTAGAAATATACTCCTACATTTACAAATAGAGCTAATATCTCTATAATTTTAATATCTTTTTAAAATGTATTTATTTACAATCTCAGCACCTTGTAGACACAGTCTCAACGTTGGTGGACGGCCATTTTTAGGTCTCTCCAGAGATGCTCAATTGGGTTTAAGTCAGGGCTCTGGCTGGGCCAT
>JAUMHQ010000019.1:2853783-2882368 GCA_032361165.1 Enteromius paludinosus | reverse complement strand
AGCTGCTGTTCAAACTAAGAAAATGAAGATTTGTTAAACCAGAGCTAAATGATTAATAATGAACATCTGATCAGATATAAGGACAGGAAAAGTTGAGATGCGTTATTCGAATGCTTGGCTAAAAAGATGCATCTTTAATCTAGATTTAAACAGAGCGAGTCTGAACACCGAACGTTGGAAGTTGTTAAATGAGATCAGTGTTGCATTATTTATTAAATAATCTAATATTTATTAATATTCTGAATATTTTTAGTTTCCAGTTCATCATAGTATTTTTAGGTGGTTTTTTTTATACATATTTTTATTTTATAAATATGTTGTTGCTTATTGAAGAAAATATTTAATACTAAATCATATTTTTATGAATTCGTTTTCAGTTAATTTGAGTGTTTTTATACTGAATAAATATTTAAATGTAATAAATATGTGTTGCCTTTGTAAATAACTGAAGCAAAATAAGTATCTAATATAATAAGTGTTTTAATAATTGCTGTTACAGTTAACATTAACAACAATGATCAAGGAGCATCTGAATGCTTGAAAATGATTTAATGTTTTTTTATTTGTTTATTATCTAAAATATTAAATGTGTCACTCTTTGTGGCTGAATTTAGCAGACATCTTGATTTTCCTTATTAGCAGCACACAGGCCATAACAGCAGCAAATAAAACTGAAATATGATCATAAGAAAAGTGCAAATACACACCTGTCGCTTCATTTATTACTTTGGGTCAACAAACTCTGCCGTTAATCCATTAGCTTATCTATATTCCCCTGCAAATATTGTTTATCAAACAAGACTGTTTGGAGATTAAAAAATGTAATGCTGTAGAATTAAGTGGCTTTAGCTAAGAGTTGTGGTGCAATTATTTAGCACAGAGACATTTTTAAAGTCATGCTCGTTCATTAGAATTCAAAAGCTTGTTTTGTGTCGAGAAGCCAGGAGAAGGGGACGACGCATTTCTGGAAGGAAAATTGAATACCTACACGAGACATTCAAGGTCATGCTTGGAACATAATTATTTGCCACTACGGAGCTCGGCTTAAGTCGACATTGTATTTGTTAAATGTCACTTGCAATTAAATTTGGTAATATAACTTGGAAAAGGTCACACACTAAGCGCCGTGGCAGTGTCTAGTCCCAGACCCATTTACTTCCCGTCCCGTCATTGTCACCCCTCCAAACACAAGGCCGTGTTTTCCCTGCCATTGTGCGACTAATTACACAGATTACACTGATTAGATTTGCGTCTCAGGTTTTATTGCTGCCCTTAATTGCCAAAGATGATTGCAAATTAGAGGGGGAATCATGGAGACCCGGATGTCGGTTTGTCTTCACCTTGAATGGACAAAGTCACCCAACCGCTTTCCGGCTGCACACTTTGCCGTTAGTGATTTCATTATGTACCGAAGGAAGCCTTAATTCAATGCCGTGAAATACCATTAAAAGATATGTCTTACCAGATGATTTATGAAGAGCTGTCCTCGCAGGAATGCACCAGGCGGTATTTTATATGAAGTTAACGGCTTTGTCTCTTGTCATACTCTGCCCTCTCACTCTCGCTGTACTCGTTCTTTTTATTACAGGCCTCAGTATTACAAGGTGATTGAGGAGTGTGTGTCCCAGATCGTCCTCCACCGCAGTGGGATGGACCCTGATTTCGCTTACAGAGAGCGTCTGGATGTGGACTTCGGTCATCTCATCGGTAGGTCTGAGATTAGGTCTCCTGGGTGTTGAAGAAAACGTCTTTGCGTCGAACACAACACTCGACCTCAGCGCAGTTCCTTTTAAGTTATTATTCACTGGCACAAGTGGGCTATTCAATTCTGTCTTGAACTGTATAGCCATTTGATAAAGTGGCCAGAACATTTCGAAATGAATAAAAAGGAGTTTCATGTTTCGGTAACCAGGTTTAGGTAAAAGCCAGAGCAGTATTGAGTTAAACCACTTCAATGAAATCCGCCAGAAAGAATTTTGAGGCTTAATGGGATGTCTAGAGCATGATTATAACAATCCTACACTGGTTCACACTACATTCTGTCTCACATAACTGTGAAATCACGCTGAGCTGAGGAAGGCGCAACTGCAGTTGATAAAACTTTGCCATTTCCTGGAGTAGATCTAATTATCATTCCCCGGTCCCCGTGAGAGCCCTGTCTGAAACACCTGCACTCACCTGACACATAAGATAAGGTACACTCATTGTGCATAAATAAAACATTACCTGCAAAACCTGGCTGGCATGTCATGTCTTATAAACGCAACACGACTTCAGCTGTACCAGATATATTTGCAATACTGGACTTTTTTTCCCCCGTTTGTTTTATGATTCAATTTTGTGGAGCAAATCATTTGTTGCCAATTGTTTTGTCATCCAAGTTCGTGGACACCAAGGGAATTAATAAAATAAGGGTGATTTAAAATTTTGCCCCTCTTTTGTGTTTTGTCACTAACACTTTCGTAACTTGCCAACAAAGGCTCATTAAAAGTTTTCAGACCCATCTGCAGAAACACTTCTTCCCTTACTTTAATGAGTTGAAAACAGATTTTGTGGGGCGCCGTTTTTAAATTTACATCTCAAACCTCCAGAACAGAATACAAATCTCCAGAGGGGGGGGTGGGGGGAAATGAGATACTGACAGGTTCATTTTATTCTGTTCGCTTTTTTGTTCTTTTGATTGTTTCATTCGGTGTCTGATGTGGAATCTTAAGCATCATGTTAACAATGCACCTTGTAATTTACATTGTACTTGTGTGTTTTTGTGCGTTTTCATGTACCCGGCTATTTTTGTGTGACAGATCAGTGCGTGGATAAAGCCAAAGTGGAAGAGAGCGAGCAGAGAGCGGCTGAATTCTCCAAAAAGGTGAGTCTATTAATCACCCTGGGTGCCGCTATTGGTATGCAACCAGGCTGCTGTCACCAAACTTTTCTCCCATGAGCAGTGAGACAGCACATCGATTGTTCTCGTCTGATCAATAGCTGGCAGCAGAGCAACATGATCTGTATCAGTGCAAGCAGAATCAATGCTGATGCTCCAATCTGCAAGCTATTTACAGGCACCATTTCAAATAGTCCAGCTATTTCAAAAAGGCCCCAATGAACAATATTGTAATTTTTGTCTGTTGAAACATTTCCTCTGGAGGTTTGTGTGGATGCTAACATTGCTAGTGTCAGTGAAGCAAAGAGATTTAAACCACAATGCCATGAGATGGTATACATGCTCTTGCTTCCTGCCCAACTTTGCCAAATGTTAGCCAGACATCCGAAGCTTGCGGTTTAAAGGCACTGTAATAAAAGTACTGTACAACAAATACTACTGGGAAGCTAAAAACACTTGGTCTCACTAACTAACCATGTGTATGTACTGTATTGGATTGCAGCTGTGTATAATTTTTTTATGTACAGATATAAATTTAATAGAGTATGATGCATCTAATATTTATATGCACACTGTCATACATTCAAAAGTTAGGGCTTGGTAAGATTTGTGTTATTTTTTTCTGTAAAGTTTCTCATGCTCGCCAAAGTTGCATTTATTTAATCAAATTAAACTAGTGCAAAACCGCAATATTGTGAACTATTATTATTATTTTAAACAAAAATTTTCTAGTTTTAAAATGTCATTTATTCCTTTAATGGCAACCTAGTTTTTAGCAGCCATTACACCAGTCTTCAGTGCTCCTTCAAAACTCATTCTAATATGTTTTGGTGCTCAGGAACTATTTTATACGGAAGTTTGAAGCGGCCATGTATTATAATTTTTTTTTTCTTGTTTTCTCGTGATCACGACTTAATTTTCTTGTGATCTCAACATAACAAAAGTTGTTTTCTCGTGATCACATCTTAATTTTCTTGTTATCTCAACATAACAAAAGTTGTTTTCTCGTGATCACATCTTAATTTTCTTGTTATCTCAACATAACAAGAATTGTTTTCTCGTTATCACAACCTAATTTTCATAAGAACACCAGGTAGCATTATCTGCACGCTGCTGAAATTATAGAAATATACTATTTAAAACATATTTTTTGTTGCCTTGTTATTTCTATAGGCAGCCTAAAAGGTCTATTTCAATAAAACAATCGAAAACAAATTTGTGTTTATTTAATACGTATAAATCCAACAAGAGGTACAGTAGTGTACAGTCTTCCCCATCTGAGCTCATTATGCTCACTCCCATGCAGGCCAACCCACAGCGCAACCTATTCCTAAATATATAATCAGACTAAAGTATCAAGGTCGCCAATGCATGTGAAATAAATTTGAATGCAAAAAGCTCATTTGTTTTCTGTTTCTCAAACAAAACGAAATAATAATAGGCTAAATTATTATTATTATTATTATTAATAAATCTATTGATTTCTTTCTGTTCGAATTTCGATTTGCTGTTAAATCAAACTTCATTCCTTCCAATGAGTTTTTTAGTTGAGACCAGAAAAAAAACAAACATAATCGTAATAACGAGAAAACAACTTTTGTTATGTCGAGATCTATATGTTTTTATCTATGTTAAAAACAAATGCCAGAACATTTTGTGGAAACCTTATTTTTGATGACTCCAAAAAGAATGGCATTACAAAATATTCGGAAACACTTTATTTTGATGGTCCACTTTAGACAATCTACTAACAGTAAATAAATTTGCAACTACATGTCAACTAGTGGTCATTAGAATATTAGTAGACTGTCTGCTTAATATCTTCTAACACTTTACTTTGGCGGATCCACAAAACACTACATACTGACTATCAGACACTTTGCAAGTATATGTCAACTTATTCTACTAACCTGACAGTTAGTAAACATGTAGTTACAAACTTACTTAGTAGAATGTCTAAATGGGCTATCGAAATAAGGTGTAACCAAATATTCTGAATAGTTTAAATTTAATAATGTAAACATATTTACTTTGATTTAGATCAATTTAATGCATCCAAATGTAAATTCTGGATTTTTTAGATCCATATTCGTCATCATTATATTTGCACATGTTTTAGATCACTTTATAACATAAGCTAGTAAAAGCTTAATCTTGGATCAAGATGTTAATGATAGTAAAGACATGCTGCGTGTGTTGATGTATCCTGTGGTTTATGGAATCCGCAATGTTACGCCAATGTTTTTTAAATTTGTGTTATTGTCTTCAGTTCGACGAGGAGTTCAGCGCACGGCAGGAGGCAAAGGCCGAACTGCAGAAGCAGGAGGAGAAAATCAAGGAGCTAGAGTCTCAGATCAACACCCTTCAGGCCCAGGTAACAACACTTGGACCATAATTCACTGTACAAACTATGCTCTCTCTAATCACCACTTTAGGTTCAGGAGCAGTCCCACAGGTGTGACCATTCGGCTGTTCTGTGCTGTCTACCCAAGGGTATCAACCACAGGTTAACGCTAATGGAAGCTACCACCGATGCCGTGCCCCATGCGTTCACCTTTAACATGCATAGTTTACCCTTCCATTGGCACTGATTGTACCACAGGACCGATCTGAGCTTTGTTGTACTCTCAGAGCCTTCAAATCCACTGAGGTTTCTCTTATCTTCTCTCATGAGAGCTTTGTAGTTCACATTCCCTTAGAAGAGCCCTTTATCCTACAGATCCGTGAAGCAACACACCTACTTTTTCCGGTTTCCAGACTGCCCCAGTTATTCTCCAATGGCTATTAGACTACCAGACATTAAATTATTTGTCTCCATCATAAAACCTACTTGACACCCAGAGTCTCAGCTCATCAAATGCCCTGAAAATGAGCCATACAAGCACATTAGGAATAACTAGTACTTGTTTTCTATGTTGTGAGGTCAGATGAAGCAGTTTTTCTCTGTCTGCTTCAAATGGTAATGCAACTTCTAATGTGGCGGCGATGGGAGAGACTCTGCTAATTTGGTCAAATTGAAACCTTTTTATCTTTTATCGTGAATGCAGTGGTGCTCTAAGTGGGTATTTTAAGACTTGGGGGATTGTATGATTTAATAAAGGGCCAATCTCCCCCTCAAATTGTTGGATTTGATTTTTCTCAATTGCTCCATCGCAGCCTGTTCCTAGCTATTGTATCAACGCTTTGAGGGATTGCGTTACGTCTTTGGCTCTCACATCATCGTTCCTGTCAAGAAAAACCCTTAGTCCTTCTCCCGCAAAATGACTGCTATTTCCTACCAAACCCAATTTGAAACATTTTAGATTTTAGTGCTGCCTTGGGACAAAAGAAGTAGCTTGCTTGCTAGCTTATGGAGTTTAATAGGAGGGGAAAAAAATAAAAATATCACCATTTGTGAAGCGCCATCCACAGCGTAAATAGTTTTCCTGAAACCAAATATATTGCGGTCGGAAAAGCCAGCACTTTGTCTTTCTGTTTACTTACCTATCAGCATTTCCAAGCCCTATTGCCCCCAGCTTCTCCCAACAAGAGCCTCCCTACCTTCAAGCCGAGATGAGTTGCTGTCATTAAGGAACCTGGCAGCTCGGACCACCATTCATTCTCACAGATTTACCAAATGTGCACATTAGTGGAGGCGGGGCTGGAATGGGTTCCTCCCCGTGCAAAGCAGAGCTTCTCAGAGCCCGACACTTCATTTGTGTGCAGTCCTCACCCCTGCACTTCATCTGCCCCGAGAGCCGAATCACGGCACGTTACCCACTCTGCCTCCCTCCTTTCCTCCATCTGCCTCGTCCATCACTTTCTCAACTCCTACACATATTCATGAGCCCAGGCCTCTCTGCGCTCTGCTCCTCATCAGTCACCATCATCCCTCCTTTTCCACACTCATTCATGCCAAGCCATATTGCGCGCACCCAATGCGTCCCTCCTCACGGACACCTCAACCCCGTTAATGACTGCTCACCTGCTCTCTCCTGCTTTGCTTTCCTGGACCGCAGTGTCATTCGGCTGTTGTTTTTCCCTGGGTGTTCTTCAGTCTTACCCCAAGGCGATCTCCTTCTCTTTGAAGCTCAGTCATCTCTAGCACATTAACAGGTAGAGGTGCGAAGCGGAGCCCTGGAGACGCATACTCTTTCCAAATGTGCGCTCTGAAGGCACGTTCAAAGCTTTGGCTCCAGAACATCCTCGCATCAACAGACTGGTGCTTCTGGTAGAGAACATATAAATGCGCTTGCTAAAGAAGCACAATGATATTAGCATGAGAGTCTTGCACATATCCCGTGGGTGTTTTGGCACATCTGAAAGGGATATAAACTCATAGGTTGTCATGCGCAAAGCTGACAAATTGTACCCTTTATTAGACAGCCGGTGTAAAACTCTTCTCCCACTACAGTTTCACAATGTTGTCAGGTTGTGGGTGCACAACTCATCACCGTGAAAACTGACTACGCTCACCCACACTTGAACCCACTTGCTGACTTGTTGTTCTTTGGTTGTCTGGTACAGATGGGAAGTAGAACTTTGAAATGGGTTATACTGTAAAAACTGTCATTTAAATTAATTCTAATAATTTTTATTAGATGTCATAATAACAAAAGCATCAAGCTCTCTAAAATAAGCCTCGCTAGGTCGCATTATGATGCACATTTCAAGAGTTTTGAGCTGACAAGCATGACTGTCAGACATTTGCACATTATTTTGTGTCATTAGGGTGACCACGGTTTAAGGACAACAAAGAGATGAATGCAAAGACATGCTTATCGAAAGATTTGCCTTGAACACATAATTGAATAGAGAGACATTATTCAGAGGAACCAATACAACAGCTCATGCGAAATTAATAGTTGGATGAACTCATCAAAGCTGTGGAACAGAAAATTTTGGATGGACTGAATGTGAAATGCGAAGAATAAAATAATAAAAGAGCTTTGCACTTTCATGTATTTTTAAGAGTTAATGAGAGTGCATGCATTATTAGGCCTCCTGCTCAGTTGTTCTGCCTAGCCCAGTTTAAAATAAGCATGCAACCATATTCTCTCTTTTCATTTTGCTTTACATAATTGCGTCATATTAAAGGCCACAAAGTGCAACATGTATCTCCAGGGTTCCACGTCAATTTTCTCTTGGACATTCAGCACGAAGGGAATAGTGTCAAAGCTGTGTAATCGAACGGTAGCTTGATAGCTTAATAATTCAGAATTCAATTGATACGGAGGGTGAAATATTTTGGAGCACCAGATATGTTTTAGAAAGCTCTGCAGTCAGCTGTCTGTACCAACATGGGACTCATAACATTATGGTGCAGTGCAGGGCTGGACCTGCGTTATATTGCCACTGCCGGGATGGATTTGGCAAGGAATCTGGCAGTAATGATGCCGATAAGACAGCACTTCGCTTGAATCATAGGGCTGGTTGCCCTGTGCCGTTACCATGGTCAGTGTCAGGGGACACAGCTCAGCCGTTCACCTTTACAGGCTGATTCATTTGAAATGCAGTGTGTGTGTGTGCCATCTCTCTCTCTTTCCCTCTCTTTGAGGAAACAATCTCAAGGAATATGAAGATGCTGCTGTTCTTCTTGACAATGTTGAATGTGTTGGCAGCTGTTCTGCCCTTCATATCATCAAAAATAAATTCAGCTAAAAAAACTAAAGTAACAACGCTTACTAAACACTACAAGCAACGACAGCATTTCAAATGTGATCAAAGTTTTCCACGGTCTCCACCATGAAGGTATCCATCTTCTTTTCATTACATGTCTTTAATATTTGATTCCGCCCTACGTGCAGTATGGGGAAGCTGTTCCATATAAGTGTATTTTAGAGGCAGTAGAGTATGCTTCCTCTGAATGAAAGAGGCTGTTAAGATGTTATTTTTCCCCTTTTTTTTTTTTTTTTAAGGCTGCTTATAGCAAGTTCAAAGCGGGAGCAAAGCATCACTGAATCTAAGTGCTTGAGCTAAATTCATTGAGCACATCATAAAGCAGTGAAATGATGGGAAGGACTTCCAAAAGCAACTCTAAAAGATGCACAACAGCCAATTTACTGCATTTCCTACTCTTGTGCCTCGAACTTTCCTTTGAAATGGACGCTGTTGGAACAGAAGCATCACGGAAGTGACTGGAGCTTTGTTTCCAGAAGTAAAAGTTACTGTATGTTAATTTTCTTCATAGGGGACTTGATTGTTAATGCTAACTTGATAACATTACACCACTATTAAAGCGTTACTTCACCAAAAAAATATTTTATTAATTAGTCACCCTCATGTTGTTCCAAACCCATAAGACCTTTGTTCTTCTTTGGAACGCAAATTAAGATATTTTTGATGAAATCAGAGAGCAATCTGACCCTCCACAGACAGCAATCAACTGAAATGATCCCAGATCCAGAAACGTGGAAAAATAGTGGTAAACCGTTTATGTGACATCAGTTCAGTTTTGTCTTCCGTTATTTTAGAGAGTATTACAATGCATGCATACGATTCCCCCTATACGTAAACAACTGCACATTATGTTCAAGTGCGTACTTTCCCCCCGGGCGTAAATGAGGCTGATTACGTCAAATACGTTTAAGAGCGCATATGCGACACATTGAGATATTCTCTAAAATGTCATTAGACATATAACTTGGGGAAGAAGAATGCTTAAATTATTAATATTTTTGTTTTCTTTGTGCACAAAAAAATATTTTCCTAGCGTCACAGAACTAAAGTTGAGCCACTGATGTCACATGGACTGTTTTACAGATGTTTTTGCTACATTTCTGGATTTGGGATCATTTCAGTTGTATTGCTGTCTATGGAGGGTCAGATGTCTCTCTGATTTCATCCCAAAAAATTTTTATTTATGTTTCCAAAGATGAACAAAGGTCTTATAGGTTTGGAACCACGAAGTGATTAATGACAGAACTAACCCTTTAAGCACTTTTAACTCTTTAATAAAGACAAAATAATTTTGTAACTGAGTCAGCTGAAAAAAGCGAGTGGCACTGTTGCGCTCAATTGTGTTCGGAACTGAAACAGTGTGAGGGTGTTTAATGATGTTCTTAATTTATGAATTCACTTCTGGAAAGCTCACAACAACCGCTAATGAAACCCTGTATTACTTCATTAGTAGGCAAACACAGTGTTTTGATAATGTTCAAGTGGGCTGCTTGCATCCAATTTCTTGCTGTCCCCAGGTTTTATTGCCATGTGACCTTCAATAAAGTAGGCAGTCTGCTTTTGCTTTATTCTCCTTTTCCAGCCATGCAGTCTCTCTTTGCCTTACCATTGCTCTGTCTGTCTGTGTGTCTGTCTGTCTGACCCTCACCTGTCCAGTTGACTAGTGAGAGAGACAAGCTAAGAGAGGCAGAGAAAAGACTCAGCGAAAGAAAGAGCAAGGTGGGTGTTCTCCCAACCCTTCCCTCCGCCTTCCCAGCATGCTCAACGCAGCCACCCGCCGACATCTTTGAAAATCAGCATTTTATTTTATACCTTCTAGCAGGTTGATCAAAGCTGTTACCTCTCACTGATCAGCCAAGGCTTTGATTTTCTGTATTGTCTCAAGACTCTCAACAGATGCTGTGCAATCATTCATTACAAATGCATGCTACACGATTAGGCCATAATCTTTACCACATATCCAGCATATAAACCGCTTGTGATGGTGAATCTCACCAAACACAATCTCTATACTATGAATACTTCCAGTTCTTAGCAGCTTGAAAGTATATGACGCAAGCAGTTCCCTTATTTTTTAGGTTGCTAGCATCGGTCCCTTCCACATAAGCTACAGGAACGAGATGGAACAGGCTCCCAGTTCCAGCCAGTTCCAGCTGGAAGGCAAAATGAAACCCCATCTTTCCATTTAACTAGAGTATTGTAACCCTCAGTAGTAACCAAATCTAATTGAATTTGCCTCTTGCTCATCACAGATGAGATTGGGATGGTTTAATTGTGTGTTAGCCCTAGTTAATTACCCAAACTGTGACTGTTTCTACCCTCCCACCCGCAGAGAGTGTAAATGGATGCTTGTCTCCTTGATATTGTCCTGTCCATATATAACAGATAGTTTTAGACATGCTGACTGCTAATTAGTGCAGCTGAATGGTATGGGAGACCCGGCAAGCAAATTCAGGTCAGTGGCCAGCTTAGACCTTTATCAAACTTTTGGGTCATACATTGCTTTTTAAGCAACATAAGAAGCCAACATGAAAGCAGAGGGGGAAAGGAGTCCTAAATGAAACATTTTCCTGTGTAAAATGGGTTTTGGTTGTAAAATTGGTCTAACTGATGGATATTGTTTAAAGAGAATAAGGGGAATGGCTAGGGAAAATTGTGTGCCGGAGGCTGATTAGCATTCCAGAACCGTGGCTGGAGGGTCTGCAGCGCACCACAAGCTGCCACAGAGGGCCAAAGCGATGCGGAAATGACGGTGCTCTAATTTAGCAGCTAATTTGCTTGCCATTCTCTTGTATTAAGCTTAAAAGAGAAAATGGGTCACAACGGGCCGGAGATTGACAGACGCATAATCATGGGACGGGGTACTCGTCAAGGGACCTCAGCTTCCTGCATGATGCTCCTACACCTTTTTAATTTCCCCTCTAATAAACAATCCACTGCCTGCATTGTGTAATCAAGCACTCAGTAATGCATATAAAAATGTGGCTTGACGGATATCATTCTCCTAATCAACTGAACTGAGGCTGGAGCACAGAGAGGGGAATTGCTTTAGAAAATGAGAAACTTTTTCACTAAGCAGTGATGAGAATGAGGCGCAAAGTAAGTTTCGTGATGAAGAAGGAGGGAGAAAAAGGGAGATAAAAATGGTTCGTAATCATCCAAAGGTCAGGTCATATCTGGACTATTGGGACTTCTAATTGAAGCATTTGCATATCATTTGTTGCTAAAGAGACTTGGCCGCCCTTTATCAATGATTCAAAATACCTGTTTATTCTGTCGCGAGCAGAGCAAGGCTGATTTGTCAGGACATTTACCACCTTCTGTCTTATCAGTAACTGGATGAATTGAGCCCCGACTCGTCCATAATGGCTTCTCTTCCTGGAGACCATCTTTTGAACTTCAGTTATCTTTAGTTGCCAGGAAAGTAAGGATGAAAAATATAGAACAAGAAACAGGTATTTGGCTAAAAACCCTGTGGATTGTGACTCAAGGTTAAGAATCTAAAGGATGGAGCAGAGAGGTCGACTGCCTGCCACCACCAGTTGCATGAGCGTTCAAGCCCGATTACTCTTCTCATTACTGCTAAAGGTTCAGGTGGCTGCATCCTATTCATACGCTCAATCTATTAGCAAATTACAGAGGCAATTTACATGTTAATCAAGTCTAATGGTTTACTCTCATCTGTTATGCTTTATGATTAAACGAGATGAATCAGTCTACACAAAGCGCTTTCCATATTTCATCCGCAAACAAATATCGATACTGTCATCTTGTCATTCGGTGTAATCACAGTTAAGTATGTTCCATACGGAACGAATGAACACTTATGTCATTAGGTCTTAAAAAACAATAACAGATGATCATCATAAACTTCACCATGTTTGTTTCTTTTGAGTTATGCCCTCAGTGTCAGTCGCTTTTTCATTCTTCGTTGCTAATCTGAAACTGAAATGGCTTTTAAATTGTGTGTGTGTGTGTGTGTGTGTGAGTGTGTCACGCTTAGAGGAATCCTACAAGGCCCATAGAAATTGGTTATGCTATGCTGCTGCATAATGCCGGATGTTACCTAGAGTTAAGCTTCATGTCAATTTCTATATCTCAGTGTTTTGATTTTGGATTACTCAACATTTCCTTCAACAGGGTCCAAAATGAACTCTTTCCTGACCTAAAGCAAATTGTGGGGTTATTGTTTTTCTAAAGTAATGTAATAGTTGTTTAATATTTTAAATCTAAATGTAAAATATTTACTACTACTACTACTACTAATAATAATAATAATAATAACCTAATTATATAATAGTAGTAACAATAATACTTTTAGTATTAGTAGTAGTAGTAGTATTTTATTATAAGACAAACACTTATTGGATTGATTGATTTTTTTTTTTGTCTTAGATTCCACATTTGTGTGGCACATGAAGTTAGACACAGTATGAAATAAAACACAGTTTTTAAAACTTAAAAAAAAAAATAAACATATTAAATAATTAGTAGCACTTTTTAATTTTCTCACGTTTTATTTGCTTGCCTAATTAAATTTCTACACACTAGCCAAGTACTACTTTTGGACCCTATGTTACAGGATACAGCGGGATAAAAAAAAAAAAAAAAACATCCAGCCTTCACCCAGATAGCCGTTCAATCACATACAAATGTAGACTTGCACACATACTTTACCACTCGTGCAACACTTGTCAAATTGCTCCTCTGAGAGCCCCATCACTTGACAGGTGTGTACATTCCAGAAGAGTCTACCAGTCACATCAACTGACCTGACATTTATTTATTTACATATTCAATGTGACTACTTGCCCCTCAGGAATTGCCATGTCCCAGTTTCCCCAGTGAGAGGATCAGGCGGTGGGCTCAGGCTCCTTTGAGCGCTGGCCCCTACTTGGCTCTCAGGAGGCGGTGCTCTGCGCGCTAGACAGGCAGATGCTCAGTGCTGCTGAGGGAACCGGTGCCCGGAGGGAAGGCCACAGCGGCCCCAAGTCATCCATCTGCTTTTATCAACTCTTATTTAATGCATGCGAGGAGCCCCTCCACCCCTATCTCTCCTCCTCTCTCTCGCTTTCTCTGATTTTTAGACTTGTTGTAATGCACTCTTCTAAAATTGAAAAGTCAGCTGCTGTAAACACTCTGTCTTTTATCCTCCACTCTCCTTTGCCCTTGTCTCACCCGCTAGTTTTGATGGAATAAAACATGTAATGGTGATAAAAGCATGGGCCTTTGGGTGTAGAAGCTGAACGGGAGTGGTTGAGGTGAATGTCTGGTTCACAGTGGTCTCTTAGGATGCCCTTTTCTTGTCTCTGATTCCTTTTAATCCCTTCACAGGTTGCTGCAGGACCCGGAGCAGCCGGCGCTGTTCCTCCACCACCAGGGGGAATTGCACCGCCGCCGCCGCCACCACCACCTCCTCCACCACCACCACCACCAAGTGGAGTCATTCCACCTCCTCCACCTCCTCCTTGTCCTGCATCTTTGGGACCTCCACCTCCTCCACCTCCACCCGGTGTCGGACCTCCTCCACCTCCCGGAGGAGGCCCACCCCCTCCTCCTGGTATGGCTTTGGCTCCTCCACTCGTTGTCCAGCTGCCTTATGGACTGGTGCCCAAGAAGACCTACAAACCTGAGAGCGTCATGAAACGGATAAACTGGTCTAAGGTAAGACAGTGAGCATCACTGGAGCTTAAATGGGTTAAAAACACATGTGTTCTGAGAACCGCATAACACCCCAAGGTCAGCAGTAAATTGCAAATAGTGGCAGTAATTTAGCATTTCCAGCATGTAAGCGGAAGAAGAGAAGAAAGGATGAAAAAGAGTGTTCGGCTTTTTCAGTGGGAGTTGATGGTCCAAAGCCTATGAGTACATGCAGCTTATTAAAAAGAGCGTTGAGCCATGAGACTCACGACTCGCCACTCTGCCTCCCTTTCAAGATATCGGGCCGTAAACTGTTTCATTAGCTCAAGTGCCCTTGCGCACACATTCTGGTCGTAGTTGAATACATTTTTAATTTTTTTGATTTTTAAATTGAAAGAAAACACAAATATATAAAACAATGTTACGTAATCCTCCATCGACTTTAAATGCGATTTCTATGGGTCAACCTCTTCACATCATAGTTTTTCTTTTAACTCTCAATCGTTAATTTACCCATCGCCTTGGGGATTTTAACAGTCTGAAAACTGGATTAATTTATTTGTGTTTTTTCATGCTTCTCCTTGACCTTGTCTTTTAATTCTTTATGCATCAGTGCTGAGAGGATGCACTCAGTCCTATATAAATATAAATATAAATATATATAACAGTTTGTACTGTAACACTCAATTAGCCATCAAAAATGGTGTAAATCTTGGCTACTTAAGCTCAAAAGTCACAAACCAGGATCCGTTTAGCCCCAAGGGCAACACAACCTATTTTTGTAGTAATGCTTTTATATTGAGCAGGCAAGTTGATTTTTTGAGGGTCGAGAAATTAGCACATTTCTGTTTATATATTTTATCATATGTTATTATCATACTTATTATATATGGCAAAATAAATGTTTATGGTTAACATTTGCTTGTTTTTATTTTGAACTTGATCGAGCCAAGAAGTATTATTATTATTATTTACAAATGAATAAATAATTCTGCCATCAGCACAGTATTTTAAGTAAAAGCACCTTATTTACTGTCTTTGGTACTCTCAGACAGACACGGACAAGGTGATGTCATGTGTGATAATGCTTAGATCTCTCAGGTGTCATTAGGCTGATGTGACGGAGAGGATGAAAATGAGAATGCTAATCAGTTTGATTCTTGCTATTTTAAATCACCCACCGGAGACCCCTCCATTTCTCACAACAGAGGGAGATAACAGCCAGACAGTGAAAGCAGCCGGCAGCAGTGAAGTCGGGAAATACTCCAGCCCCTGCACTCCTCCCGATCTTTCCCTAAAGCATGTAACGGACTTTCAAATAGCCACATCGGCGATTGTTGCCTGGAGGTGCTGTAATGTAATTTCTCCAACCGTTAGAACACCCACACAGGGGAGCCGCACTCCTTTATGGAAAAGTAAATGATTGCTCGCATCTGCGGCTAAGACCGTTTGGAGCTGCTCACTTTCTGCCCAGAGTTGGGTGTAGCTGCCCAAGGCGAGAGGAAGCTACAGTATTTCTTTCTGCTGCTTGAGCATGAACAAGGTCACCCTGACTGAGCCTTGTGTTAATTACTTTGTTTGGAGGAGTCACGGTTTTTTCACAAGTGCCCTTATGAGTCAGCACACTAATGAGAACGTTCGTTTCTCACTCTGTCAGTCTCTCTGCATTTTCACTATTCCACTTGGACTGAGATGAAATTTGTAAATACGATCTGATGCTGTCCAGTAATGTGAATCATCAAAATAGGCGCCAGGATCAATTAATTGGAACGTAGTTAAATGTCTATCATTAATTTTACCAGACAGTTTCACCATGTTAGTACATATTCATAATCCTAAAAATTTACTAAACATTATAAACCAATAATTAGACCTTGTTTCAATTAAAAAAAAAAAGTGAAATTAGCATTTTATTGGGCTAGGTAAGACTTTCAGGCACAGGCAGACCACTTCTAATCCTGTAGTGCAGACAAGTGAGAGGGGGTGGCGATGGTACTCAAAGCAAATAGTTCTACAATCAATTTACAGATTTATTTATGAAAACACTTCGTAGCGTAGGCTTATTGAATAACCATTGAATAACACATCTTTGGACTTCCTGTATTCTTCTCCTGTCATGACGTGCTGTATCATTTTCTTTAAATTATTATTGAGGTTTAGGAAATATCTCATTTATAACGAAAGAGAATGCAAACTGTTGTGTTTTTTTATCCATGATGATGCTGATGGTCCCCCGGCTATTGCATGAAGATTCTAATTATATCCCACAGATTTCTTGAGAATGGTGATATGTATGTATATGCTGTTGGATATAGTTTTCTTCACGATGGGCTGCAATTATACAGATGACAACAACAATGCACACTGAGATTAAGAAAGAAATGTCTTCTCTGGTTTAATTTCATGCAAAACGTAACCTGTCATTTTCTTTTCTTTTGGGTTGGAATGATGATGTGTTGATTGCAGAGCAAAAGATTGATACTTTACACCTTGTGACATCTATCTGTCTATCTATCTCTCTGTCTGAAAGAAAAGAGAATCTGTCTTAAAACCATGTAGTTTTGCACCACAAAAGTCTTTCCTTGGTCTTGGTACTACTGTGCTTTGGAGACACTTTACTGAAGATGCTGGAGACTGTTTTATCTGTATGGAGAGTAATTTCAGTTTTCTTTCAGCCAACAAGACAACAATAGCTTTAAAGTCTTAGGTTTCAAATTCTAAGCATGCCGACACCTAATTTATTGCATATACACATGTTGGCTTTGACTGTGACGAGTGGCACAGTTGAATTCCCTCATGCTAGTGCTGTAATGAAGCGGAGAGAATGAGGCAGCGATGATGAGGGGGAGGAGGTTACTATATGTAAACCGTAAGGAAAAAAATACATAGTTTAAACTGCCACCTCTCCCCGGTAGTTTACATCACTTTGATCCTGATTCTAATCCCACATATAAACAGAAACACACACACAAGGGATGTGCAAATATTTTCTAGAATACGAGCAGCATATTTTCGCAGTATAGTTGCAGTAATAGGGTAGTCTGGGTAATTAGTAGACTAATCAATTGTGAGGAAGTTCTGTAAAATACTGTAAAATGCATTCTTCAATTAAAAAGTCAAAAAGACTTCTGACTCGACGTATCAGTATAATGACTGTTATCCACAAGCATTACTGAGCTTGGAAGAGCAAGGATACATTTTAAAAAAAAGTCTTAAAGACGTAAAATATTCCGTAATTTTCATTTTTGGTGTGAACTTTAAACAGCTGTTTTTAGCATTGCTGTTAAATGTATATTGAACATATTAGACTGATTTCAGAAAGACCATGTGTCACTAAAGACTACAGCGTAGTCCATGGATCGTTGCTTGTGTGCATACTGTACTGTATGTGTGTGAGCGTGTGCTTAAGTGTGCAGTGGTGCTTGCTTGTTCTATTCCTGCTGGTGTTTGATGGAGTTTTTCTGTGCTTGCAGATAGTGCCTCAGGAGATGGCGGAAAATTGCTTTTGGCTCAAAGTCAAAGAGGAGCAGTTTGAGAACCCGGAAATGTTCAGCCAGCTTTCACTGTCCTTCTCTTCTAAATCCAGAGGTAAGGACAACCTGCTTTGCCTCTCCCCCTAATCACATAGGCACACGCAGTTTCAGCTTCCCCGATGCCCGCTTTTATACAATCAAACATTGGGAAAGCAATCGTCTCTGTGAAATCTTAATTATCTTCATGAAGCTGTGTCAGTTTCTACCGACTTGCCTTTCCTTTTTTATGCAGTCTCTAGAATCAGATTAAGTAAGCGTTTAGCTCTGTGCCAATTAGCAGAGCTGCAGAGTTGGAAGTGTACTTTACATGTCAGCACAGAGTCAGTTTACAAAGCATCCCTCTTCCTTCACGGGAACCGTACTCTAAGCGGCTGTGGGTTTCGATAGGAGCAGAGGACAGACATGCTTGGTTAGCTTGGCTGCCTTTCCGCTTCACTGGATGCCCCCCGAGAGACAGTGAAGAAGAAAAGAAAGAGAGAGAAAGTTACAGTACAGAGAGTTGCACTCTTGTTTTGGCCAGTTTGTTTCTCCGTCTGCTTCCCTTGTTTATTCACACTGCTGGAGAAGAATAAAGTGGATGTTTCCTTCGGCAAGGCAGTAAGTTGAACCTTTGACAGTGAGTGGCCTCTGTAGATTTTAATGCCTGTTTCATAAAGGGGCATTGCAGAGGGCCTGTCAGACATTGAACACAATTGAAGAGTCTGCTGCAGCGGCGGTCAGATGATCAGTCATTGAAGTGAACTGATCTGAGAGCAGATTGACCACGGTCTGTGGAGTGAGCTAGCGTTAGCCCACTGGCAGAGCTCCAGATAACTCCTCTTACTCTCCAGTATCGACATTATATTGGCCTGTTAAACTCCATCCAGCAACACTTCAAGCATAATGTGGTGGTTTAAGACGTGCAGAAGTGCAGTGCATATGACTCTTGAATACAACTGCCGCTGATTACTACTGGGGTTTGCACTTCCTCTTCTGAGACGCTGACAAAAAACACAGCCTGTTCCTGTGTAGCCAAGCGCCTTTTTTTAGATATAATTGTGTTTAGGTTTCAGTCGTCTACACTTTGTATCGTTTCTTTAGTTTTTCTCTGCAAAGGTGTAGGTTTTATAAGTAAGAGTTGAGGAGTTCCTCAGGGACCCATCTTTGGCTCAGTTCCTATCAATTACGCCTGAAGCATACCCACTGACTCGACTCTCCCCAGGTCTGTTTCTGAACCCTAACTGAACGTCTTCATGAATGAAATATGCTTTTCTGTGTTTGATAGTTGCATCAGTTCTTTTGAGATGAAGCTAGAGTTCTGTGACTCAAGCTTTGAAGTGAGTAAGATGTGATTTTGGACCAATTCTGGGAACTTTCACGCAACGAGTAGAACCTCACTGCCTCGTGCCACTTTTAATTCAAAGATTATTAACAAATGGTAAACCTCAACGCTTCAAGAGCATGGAAGGGAAGAGGGAGTGATGTTATACCATTGGTAATCGTACTGACTTTGAACTGTCTGCCATCAGATGAGTTTACTGCCAAGACTGCATCTCTAAAATATACTTTCATGGCACCAGTTGGAGGAGGAGGAGGAGGTGGTAGGCGGTGTCTTCACCCTGTCTCCAGCGTTTTTTGAGACTAGGTGCAGCTGGCAGTCTCCAGGGATGAATTACTTTATAAGGCTTCGCAGATGCTCGCTTTTGCCTCGCGCTATAAATCCTCATAGCAGAGCTGGCAGAGCAGTCGTTGGTCAAGCTTTGCTTCATTTGTCTGCACAACTGCCGCTTTATGTAGTGGTGAGTGTGGTCGGCTTGAAAGTGCCAGGGAAAAGCACTAAACAGCTAAAGCGTTTATCTGGAGACCGCCAAGTAATGAACAATGAGTCGAGGAGGTGTGAATGTGTTCTTGCCCTCTTTAAAGTATACAAAATGGGCCTTTGTTATCTAGTTTTCCAACCTGTTTGAGATTTGGTATTGATACATGTAGCTGTTCAATTTCAAATTCATCTCTTTCTCTACACCCCAGCATCTCTTTCTCCCCCACCGCTCAAAATGCCTGGTGTTAAATAGCTTTTAACAAAACAAGGATATACTGTAGTGATCAACTGGGATTTTAGATCCAGGTCTTTCAGTAGATACAGACTCCTACTGTATTGAAAAGTAGGCTTTTTGGAACTGTGTACACATAATGGAATATTCATTGAGTTACCAGAGCAGCATAATAATAATAATAATGTATGTGAACACTAGGGATGCCCAAACTCATCAGACTGATAACGGAAATCCTCCAACATTGGCTTTTAAATCTAAAAATCGGCATCTGGCCGATTAAAAAAAAAATTATGCCGATGTGTGTATGCACATGTGCTCAGGGTGCAAGTAATTAGATCAGGCCAACAGTGTGGCTCATTCTTGAAGCAAAGTTTTGTCTGAAAGATGATTAGATTGACTGACTGTTTTGGATCGCTGCATTTAATCTGTGAAAGCACATACAGAATGACACACTCGGTGTAAACTTGGCGTTGTTTCCAAATAAAAGGAAATATATTCATATCGGTATTGGTGTAAACCAAAATTAATTGGAAAATATGTGAAAAAATCCAATATTGTGCATCCCTAGTGTCACAGTAATACTAACATTTATATGAGTCTAACACATTATTTTCGTTGTTTCAAATGTTTAGTAAGTTGTTGTAAAAAAAAATTTGTAAAGCTATGCAGGTTTCGTCTAAAACTTCTCCCAACAGTGTAGAAACACTTGGAACTGCTCTGTCAGACAAGTTTAATTATTTACAACATTTTGAATCCAGAAAAGCTCAAAGGCAGACCACTTTTTCAGCTTGTCTTCAGGATATCAAACATCTAAATGCTCACAGGCTTTAAAGTCAAATGGAATAATGCTTATTGTTGATCAACCAGCTTTTTGAATGAATACATTTTTATATTTTTGGTGTAAGGACTAAAGTTGTAGCTTGTGAACTTGAAGACATTTCAAAACTCTACTAGGAAACTTAAAGAGAATGTTACCTACTCACAATTACTTCTGTCAGAGAGGGAAAAAACAACAACAAGTTGTCTTGAAGAAATAAAAACAGAACTGGCAAAATAATAATTTCAATAGCTTCATTTGAATAGACATTTTTATTAATCGTGTATATTTTCGGAGTCATTCTTTGTGCCGTTGAGTGCAGATTGGCATGCCACTGTTTGACCTCAGTTTGAGAGAAACTTGTACACAGAAAATACTACTTATTATCTTGTTTAATCAATGGTCCATCCTTTGCAAATATGCTCAGGGCTTGACCTTTTGAGAAATGTGTTCTGTGCCCTTTCGTCCCAATTCGTAGTCTTGGAGATTTGCATGATTGTCGACAGTCACCTTCTGTCAATACAGTACATGCCTTGGAAGCAACGTGAGCTTTTTCAGAAATGCAGTTTAGACCTCATTTAAATCCTCTTCTTTGTCAGATTCCAAATTCATTGTAATGTTGTTTTTCTTGTAGCCACAGTTGCTTGGCCTTTCCACCCCCTCTCTCTCACACTCTTATTCCCTATTTCCCCCAGACTCCCTTCACTTGGTGGTATCAATCAATGGTTCTGCTTGTGTTTCTGCTTGGGGGATCAAATCGGATACACTGGTGGATTGAGTGTGTGGCATGGCCTACTGCATTTGAAAAGCAATTCAACGCCTCCGCTTTTATGTGCCGCTGAAATAAGACGGATGCTGGCAAAACTTGCTCCTCCTCTTGCCCTAATAGGTTTTCTTCACCACTGACATCTGCTCTCAAGAAAATAGAAGTCTGACTCTTCGGCACGGTGATGACATGCATTGCTTGTTGCTTTTGAAATAGAAACCACATCAGCACCAGCGTCTTCTTTAAATGGTGCATCATAAGAATTCTTACCGAAATTTGAATTCGCAGCAGCACCTGAACACTTCACAGATATTCTCTGTGATCGCACACACTCCTCCCTTTTCCTGCTTGGTGAGGAAAGCTGTGTTTTTTGCATTGGTTTGAAGTGCAAATTGATGTTGAATGAAGTCGTATGGTAGCTTTTTTTTTTCTTTGCTCTCACTAGCAGTAACCCAAAATGAAGGAGCTTTTTGGGGAGGCACTGCTCAGCCCCGTTCGTGTTGGTGCTTTGAGTGGCTCAGGCAATAGATGAGTTTGATCCGGGTAAATTAAGTGCAATGGGGTGGTGAAGATAGCTCTTGGCTGCTCCACAGATGGAGCTCTGAAGCGAGATCTAATGAAGATGTATTTTAATAATTGGTGTCAATGCTGAAGTAATTCATGGAGAAGGAGGAGCCCAGGGCAGCACTTGACCTCTAAAAGGAGAACTACCATCATTTTTGTCTCTTAATGACCGGCGAGCCTATGATGAAAGAGAAAGAGTGAGAAAAAGCAATGAAAAGCAAGTGAGGCTCAAGCTGTAGAGTTCCATATATCTCTCACAGAATCAGTGGTAAAGATTAGAGATAAAGAAAGTACAGCAAATGCTAGAATCGGAGCTAAACATGTTTACATTTTGAGCATTATATTGTATGTTAAATGATCAAATTAATTGCAGTTAATTGCATAATTAATATTTGTTGCCCCCAAGTAAAAAAATGGGTCATGCTGGTTTTCAGCATCTTGAAATGCTCAAATAAATCGTATTAAGTCAAGGTTGTGGCTTTGTCAAAGTGCGTTACTTGCAGATGCAGAAAGATTTGTGCTTAATGAAGACATGGAAAAGCACACAACTGGTACTTCAAGGTTGAATTGTGATGATAGGAAAATCCTTCACAATATGATTCTGTGTAAGGGTTAATTGTGCTTGTAATTTAAGTAGGATCACTTTATAATAATGAATTAAAATATTTGATATTGACATTACATTGGTTGCTTTATATTTATGTTAGTGTGATTTAATTATTAAAACAAATGTGACACAGTGCCTTTGTTTATATAAGGATTGTCATTTGTGTACATATTCATATTCAGTCCTTGTGCAAGCATTCAATTTCTGTCTTTTAGATCGTCAGCCAGCTGCGTAATGACAGATTTCACTTTTAAAAACATGGCTGTGACTCAGGACCTCAGCTTCCCTGCAAGAGACCTGGCATGATCCCCATTCATCAGCCAGCATTTGATCAAATTCTCTCTGAACTCTCTGAACAACTGTTTCCACTCTTCCGTCCTCCTTAGTACCCCCTACATTCCTTGTGTGGCCCCGCCAATGCTTGTCTCTAGGGTTATAGAGGGTCCTTAAACGACCCGGACACTTTCACCTATAATGATGGAATGGGGCTTAACCTGTTCGTGATCAAAGGCCTCAGATATGCGGCCCGCTATTCTGTTTCTGTACCAGACCAGGTTTTTCAAAAATAATGCTCGCTCAAATCCCAACACATACTGTTAGATACAAGACAGAAGCACGATCCCCTAAAAGGCTTTTGAGCTTGAATTGCCTTGTTGTCAGTTTCAAGCCTGTAATCTGTAATGACAGCAGTGTTATGTCTTTGAAAAAAAGGACATATAGGTATTACCGCGAACAGACACAAATGCATTTTATGTAACATAACAGATCCCAGTATCAAAGGAAACTGGAATCCTTGAGATTTCCATACTAGGCTTTTTAACACAGGACCACCACCTGATTGGAATTGTGTTTATTTCCATACAAGCCAATCCCGTTACACCCTGCGGCAGATGAATGCAGGACGCAGTGGAATTGTTCTCCAGCCTGGCTCATATTAACAGCTTGGTCTTAATGCCACAGTAAAATAATAAAGGAGGCTTTTGATAAGCAGCATGCTAAAGCGCTTTGAACAGGGGGTTAGATCATTCCACTTGTCTCCCCTAAGGACAGAGCTGTTTATTGCTGATGCTGTTTATTGCGAATGGAAGCATCTGCCAGTGCAGCTCTGTCCACATGACTCTGGCCCTCTCCCTCCTCTCTTTCTCTCTTTCTCTTTCATCACTCCAGAAAATCACTCATCCTCGGACGTCAACATGTCCATCTGGACCCAAGGCTACCCAGTCTTGCACTAAAAACTCAAGTGCACACAACATGCACACACTATTTTTCTCAACACACACTCGTTTGATGCCGTGCTCTTTCTATCATCAGATCACCATTGGTTTTGGCACCTGCACTTTTATGAAATCACAGCTTTTTTCACAGCAAGTGTTTATAGCAGCATTGGCTTTCAGAGATGGTATCAGAGAAGGAGACTTGCTACTGCGTAAAATCGTAAAATTCATGATGCAATCAATGTCAGATCGTATTGCTGTTTTGAAATGTTATTGAAACTTCAGTTTTTCAGTGTACCTAGAAAATAGGTGCCTATGACGATTCTGAGATGTCCAACAATGTATTAAAATGCCATTGATTGCCTTCTTTTTGACCTTGGAGGTTACAGGCTCTCTACATTTTGGCTCTTTTTTTAAATTCTACTCAGCCGACAGCAGAGGGCTGTATCGAACTCTGGAGTGTTCATACAGAAAATAGAGTTGCTTTCTGGTGGCATGCTTCTGAAAAGAAAGCGATTTCTCTAATTGCTCTTATACGCAGAGCCAATTTGTCTCAATAAAGCCAATGTGGCCCGTGCTAATTTTTCTTTGTTTGCCCACTGTGCTCTGCCTCAGCCTGGGCCCACTGTCTCGCTCATTTTTGCCGTTCTCTAATAAATCACATATGCAGGAAAATTAGATAGTTAAATATTAATGGCCTGTAATGAGTTTATTGTGCATTAGAGAGGCCACAGGGGTTGACCTGGATACAGGAGTCTGTGCATTTTGAGAAGGATACCCCACCGTTCTTGGTTCATATCGCTACACTCGGATGTCCCACTGACTTTAATCATCTTATCACAGAGGGGAGCAATTTGGGCAACTACTGCACTTAACAGCCCATTTGAAAATACCACCACGCGGCGCTACCCGTCTCAAAGAAACTCTAAAACTTTCAATGAAATCTTTGCCTCATAACTGCACATTTGGGATATGTTTAAGTGCAAGTTTTTGCTTGCCGTTTATATCGGAGACTTTTGAGTAGGCGGTGGAAGTTAGCGGTTTCTTTTTGTCTACTTGATTTCCCATTTTTTAAGTTTGTTAAGAAAGTTAAACGGTGACATTGTTGTTTGCTAATGCAACAGGATGTCCAAATCCAGTCTAAGGCAGTCTATGGAAACAGCAAAATGATGTGTTGTACTTGGAATAGCTATTAAGTATATCATGCAACTTCCCCAAACTGTTAAGCATAAGATTAATAAAAGTCATATTATCTTAGTACGTACTTGCTAAAAGACAAGCATCCTGGTTTCATTTCCCGGGAAAGGGAAAAGTAGACATTAGTGAAGACGTTCTGATTTGTACAAAGAGAAAACATTCATATTCATAGCTTAATCTCTGTCACTCGACTAGTTTCACATTTGCTGATGTTCTCATGTTCAGTACAGTAGTTTGACATGATTGGACTGAGATGAATAGACCCTGCATTACCTGATCATTTAAAGTATTCCTGTCAGTATGTGGTACATGAATAATCAACATCTCTTCAAAATAGTGACGTTTGCCCTCCACATGCTGCCTAGAGGGAACGAAAACAAGACTAAAACAAGAAAACGAAAACAACGGCACATTACAGAGGCAGATAGTCTCCCGGGCAGACGAGTAGAGAAGGGAGGAGCTTTATTTTCTTTCTGCCGTGGGGTTTGACAGTGAGAGACGATGTATTTAGGCTGGAGTCACATCCTCTCAAGCCCTGCGGGGGTCCGCATCAAACTACTTCCACTACGAGGCATCCCAGACGTGGGCACGGGGACTCTAAGTACCCCAGAGAGATGCGCCCCGCTCACAGTGTGGTGATGGGCATCTTTCTTTTGCTCCTGCGGTTTGGAAATATTCATGTCTGCATATGTTAATGGAACTAGATCCACAGTGTTTCTCATGTAGGCGAAGTTATGACAGAGTACTTGAGAATAATAACATTTGCATATCTTTTGAAATCAATTTGTTTTGTGAATCACAAGGTTGCGTTTCATACTTAAACCAATGTTTTGCAATATTATGAGCAACGTACAGTATATTGTAAATAATTTGTTTAGTGTGAAACTTAATCTTGATTATAATTAAAGTAAATTGTATTCAACTGAATTAATTACACTAAAAGATGTGAGAGACAATTGATTAAAATGTACAGATTACTGCCTTGGAATTATAAGGTTATGTCTGCATTCTGAGTTATTTCGAGAAATCAAGCGTTTGAAAGTTTTTGCATTCCATATAGCAAAAGTCTCTTAATGTATTGCAAATGTGCAATATTATAAGTAATTAAAATGTTACAAAATAATGAATTAAAGCAACAAATTTCAAGAAATACCAACCTTTAACTCGTCACAGAATGTGAGTATGTGAACGAATCTTATGAATCCAAGGTAATGAAATTCGTTTTTTCCAAAATCAACAAAAATAGACCTTTTCTGTTGCTGGAGCATAATACAAAATCATTTACGTTTTATTTACTTTCAGCATGCCTTTTTTTTTTTTTTTAAGTCATGTTATCAGTTGTAATTGCCACCATAGTCTCTTATCTAAATGTTACATTTCCCAGACTGCAAGTTTATTGGCTGTTTGAGCAGTTTGACACCTAATTTCCATACAAATCAAAAATGGTGTAGAGGCCACATCTCAGTGCGATCCGCTCCCTCTGCTCTCTAGGCCTGTGTGGTGACGTCTTATCATGTTTAATTTGTCCCCGAGACTCTGAGGTGGAATTGGTTCAGGGCAGCAAGAGAGTGCAAAGAGGGGTCTGAAGAGTAAATGGGGGGGGGTCATGCTCGCTGCCCGCCCCCATCGCCTTCCCTCGCCTGCCTGTCGAGTAAACAATCCCGGTGCTGCGTGCTCAAGATGGAGCCTCACTGAATATCAACAACACACTCTGTGGTGTGAAAAGCCTCTTCGCCATGGAAAGCTGAGCCGAGAGCCCAGACAACCACACAACAGCCCTCGCCCTGAGTGTAGATCGGCATTACAAGACATTTTGGGGGGAAAAGGGAGTGAATTTTGGAGGGGATTTTAAAAAGTAAGGAAGGGGTGAGCTATCGTGGACATCAGGGAATAGAGGTCAAGAAGAGAAGCCTTGAATGCAACTCAAAGATGGAAGGAAGGTGTAGTGAGATTCAAAGAGATCACTCAAAAAACTGAAATTATCATGTCAAACTTTTCAGATGTTTTCAGATGTTTCCTCTGCGCTTTTGCAAACACTCAAAATAAATAGAGACTGAAGCATGCACACTTAAAAAAGGGTACAAAAACAGCATAAAAGTATCAGAAAGTGGTCCATTTAACTTATGGTTTATATTCCAAATCTTCAGAAACTGTAGTGAGACTATTTGACATCATTGAGTTAACTTGATCGTTCCTGTTTTCAAACAAATCACTCCAAAATATTTTTAAGTAATGAGTCATTGATATGTTTTGACTCGTTAATTATTCATGAAATTGATAACTTCACGCACATCCTAATTGAATCTATCTATCTATTGAGAGAGATCCTGATTGCTATGGATCTTTCCTGCTCAAATCTGTGTCCCTTTCTCCCTCTGCCTGTTTCATTCAATCACCATTTCAGCTTTCTTCTTTGAGCGCTTGTGAGAGTTTTCTTGACCTCTTGCCTGCAAGGATCATCTTTTGAGGTCTTTGCTTGATGTATGAGAGCCATATGGTCTGACAGCTCGACCCTCTCTCTGACATTTTGTCTTATTTGTTGCTGCTCTCCTGATCTCTGACCTTATGTATATCTTGACCGGCTCTCAGCAATGTTCTTTTGGTAGAAAGCAAGAAAGGAGAGAAGTAGGGTATCTTTATTTTTAACATAAAGCAAGATTGCCTTAAGGAAGCATTGCATTGGAGATTTTTTTCTTCCCCTCTAAATTTTAAATGCGTTTTATTAAAAGGCATGCTTTGTGTACACTTTTTCGGATTTTCTGAGCCTTAAGCTTCAAAATTGTAAATGCATAATATACTTTACAAAGACAGCCATTATTAACAGCATTTAGGTAGACTGCATTCTTTTGGAGTTTTGTGGAGATGCATTTTTTGTACACCTGACAACTGGTTGGTTGGATTTCAAACAAGTCTGAAATGTTTGGTGGTATCTGTAGTCTCTCGCACTAGTTGATGATGGGCACACGCTGGGAATTGACTGCAATCTGGGGCTTTTTGTTGCAGTCTTAAAACTTAAAAGAACGACAGGCTTCAGTCTTGTAGTGTACTCCATGCTTTATGAAGATTCCAAGTCGGCATAGCAGTGCATACCTATTTATACTTTCTCTCTCTACCTGTCTCTCTCTTCCTTACCTTTTTTCTCTTTCCAATTTTCGAAGGTGTTGGTCAGCCCTTGGCAGTGGACTGGTGGAAAGTGTTTGTGTCTATGGTGTGCTGTTTAGATGCTGATACAAGCCTCCATCCTGTCACATTTTTTCTGCCTTCGTCTTGTCACTAAATCCATTCGCAGACAGCCACAGGGTGCAATATAGAAAGCATCTCACCATTTGTGACTGTGAATGGGATTGACTCCAAACTTTGATCCAGCAGCTAATTGTCAGCTTTACAGCAGAGACAATGCAGAGAGAGAGACACTGTACTAATTCAAAGTACAATTCTAAATGTATTGGTGTATATATCAACATATAAAATTAATGCTCACTGCTAGTTTCATTCTATTATGCTGTATATTAGTATATTAAATTGTATTCATTAATATTTTGAATTACCATTTATTTTTATCAAATATTTATTTATCTTTTTTTTTTAGTTGCCATATAAATATTTTGAGTATCTAATACTGCTGTTCTTTTTTTCCCAATTAAAAAAATAAATAAATATATATATACATATATA
>JAUMHQ010000019.1:2825806-2837237 GCA_032361165.1 Enteromius paludinosus | reverse complement strand
TAATCTTATTTCCTTTATCTTTTCACTGCAAATGAGCAATTTGCAGCGAATGCAATTGTATGCAATTTGTATGGCAAATGAGCAGACACTCAGGGTTTTTTTTATCTACCTTGTGTGACTACCCTATGCTCTTATCACCTTGACGACTGGAACTCCCACCCAGGCAGATGCCGTCGACCAATTAGGAGCGTAGCACTCCTCGACTTTTCTTGCATATTTTGTTTGCTCTGTACTGTAAGATTTCACTCAGTGATTTCATGACAGCCTTGAGTACTGTTGTGTTTTCATCATACCGAGGTGTACTGATCATGAGTGCAGGGTAATTTACCCCTTGAAAGTACATGGAATAGCAGCGCCAGCACTGATCTACAGTGACAGAGCAAGAGCCGCTGTTTGTGTCGAGGTATGCGAGTCGGTATATTAAAGAGCATGTTTTTGAAATACAGCCCTCAGATGTTGCTGCTGCTATCTCGGAGGCGATGCCGCTCTGAATATCCTCTTTGGAGAAAAGTGCTGTAATTGAATTTAACATGAAGCAAGGTCAAAGTAAAGGGCCTTTTGAAAAGGAGCACTCTGCTCAGCTCTAATTTGTTGCCGGCAAAGCATTTGATTCTACGCTTTTCTTTTTTTCTTCTTTGCCACTGCTTCTTGAAAAGGTGTCTAAGGGAAGCACCTTAGACACTGCAAAAACCACCTTGCCTTTTCCAACTTTGAGATGTGCTGAGCTGGGGGAGTCTGCCTGGCAAAAGTGGGCCAGTATCGGTGTCTTGCATGCACTCATTCGAACATTAAAGCCATCTTCTGGTGGGAAGTTACATGCTCTGAAGTTTGTAAAAGAGGTGTTCCTCTGTATCTTCCGATCTTTCTTAGAGCTCCGACGTGGGCTGCCTCTTTCCTAAGCAGACTCCAGCTAGCTATTTAAACACATATACACTATATAGAAGTGTTGTGATACAGGAACTAAATATTTTGCCATATCAGCAAACAAGCTCAGCCATGTTTATTGCCTTTGAGACATTCTGTGGAGCATGATAATCAGCATTTTCTAAGTCAGTAATGGGGTATTTGCTGGAGTGTAGGGGCATGTAGCTTGGCTTATCTGGAAAGAGTAATGTGGCCATGCTGATACAATCAAATATGTTTTTTTTTTATCCTTTCTTGTCATACTGTATATTATATTATATTATATTATATTTTATATATATGTGTATATATATATTATTAAAACATTTTACAATTATAAAATAATATAATAATATATATATATATTATAATTGTAAAATGTTTTAATATTATATATTTGTGTTTCTTTTTAAATGTAATAACAACAACAACAATAATAATAATAATAATAATAATATATTATTATTATTATTATTATTATTATTATATAACAAATAAAACAACAACAGTGTCAATTAATACTATTTATATTAAAACCAACACAACACAGATTTACTAATCAATTTTGGAGCCTTTGGATTAGAGCATTTTGACACTTTGTTGTGAAACATGTTGATAAATCTCACCTTTTTCTCTTATTTGTGTGAACCTGAGAGGTACTGACTTTGTACATTGAATAAAATTAGCCTTGACACCAGTTAAAAGTCATCACAGAAATGGCTCTGAAAAGTGAAGTTAGTTCTGAGAAAAGGTCTTGCATCATTTGTTTACCGATACCACTTAGTTTGATGTTTTGTTTCTAATGAAATACAGTTTGTGACAAGAAGTGTCAAAACGTATCCAAATTCTTCTTTGCGCCAATGTGCATGTCAGCCATGTGTATTGTATCATTAAGTATCTGGCGATATCCAGTTTTAATCTTAAGATCAGAATGTTCTGCTGCATTTCTAGTATCTGAGTATCTGAGAGATATGCCTCTGTTCCCTCTCCTCTCTCGTCTTTTGCGACTCTTTCACAATGCCATGACAGTCCAGCCTGGTTGGGCAGATGGCCTCTGAGGCTTTTTTTTTTTTTTTCCCTTTCACTTTAATCTGTCAAGATTTCATCACTCATTTATTCAACACCTGATGTATTGCCTCGTTTGGAGAGAGGAAGTGGCTTGATTTCAGCATGCACAGTGCCATGGTGAACTTAGGTGACAGGGAGCTGTGCTCTTACCCCGGGGCAGTTCCAAGGCCCTGTCTTCCCATCTGCCACAGATCTCTGGCCAGAGAGAAGCAGGGCGGCAGACTGAGATGGACCGTGTGCCCTCTGTCTCTGACAGAACATGGGCATGCTCAGAGTGGAGATGCACAAGACACCAAAGGACTGGCTTGCATGATGATAAAGTCTCACTTATGATGTGCTGGGAGATGTTTGATCCTCTATTCAAAATTCATAGGCATGTTTATAATTATTTGGCATAATTAACAAGCATGACCGCTGTGAAGTGAGGGCATAATGAATAGGTGTTCATTTAACATAATCCTTCCTGCCTGGAAACACTCGAACCGTTAAGGGAATACACCGTTTGTTTGTGTGGATTTGACACAAGCGTGGTTGGAGTTTTTATATGGCTTTGGCGTGGAGTATTCTGAAGCCCAAACTTTGTCCCATGATAGCTTGCGTTCTTAGGACCTGTTCAGACTGCGGCAGGGAGAAACACAGATGCAAGATGTTGACATGAGGCACTTTTAAGCCTTGAATAGAAACCTACATGGCGCTCAAGTCAGATGTCTTTGTTTGCTATCTCCCGTATCCCTGTCAGTCCCAATTTGCCTCAAGTTGTGGCAGCACTTTGTGCATTTTTCCTTTCTCATGCATGCAGTAATGCTCAAACTCACTAAAGATGTTAACGCGTCCATCACACACTGTTGGACATGCCCTCAATCTCTCACACATACATCATCATCTTATACCAGACCAAAAGCATTAAGTTTTACCTATCCAGTTCTTGACACTTATTACTGTGATTGATCGGCCTGAACTTGGGGTATGTTGTGCTCCGGTTTCACTTCTCACTTCTCTCCTTCCTGTTTTTCCACCCCCAGGGCCCGGAGACAGGGGCTGATACAGAAATAAACTGCTTGCAACTACATTAATCTCCTTCTCTATTGAAGTTGGAGTCAGAGAAATATCCCAGGGAAGGGTTTATAGCCTGCTAAAAGACCTCGTGCAAATGCCCTGGAATAGTTGTGCAGTCATCAGCTCCAGGTGTGCCATATTTACTCAACGAAATGCCCATTTATGTTCAAACCAAAGAGAGTGGAGTCATCCCATGATCTCTATAAACTGCCCTAAAACTGATTTGTAGGCAATTCACACATGAAAAGAAAAGAAGCCAATTTACAACACCGCAGAGCTGATGGGAAACTCGATTGCTATTTTTTTTCATTCTTGCTTGATCAATCAAAGATTGCATTCAGATGCAGATTGCTTGCAAACATATGGATTAACATACACACACATATTCAGCATTTTGGCATTCCTGTAAACGACAGCCATGAGATTTCATTTCAAGAGACACAAATGACTTACCCAAAATAAAAAGGTTGTTGTTCATGAGTCTTTCTGACTAGATACATAGCCAACATAGGCTCACAGAGCTGACACTTCAAAGCTTATTGTTCAAGAATACATTCTGGAAAAGAAATGTTTATAACAGTAGAGTTTATTATAGTTTCACAGTGACACTAAAAAAAAGGACACAATCTCTTTTGTTTTTCATGGGTTTAGAATGATTTGTAAAAATAAGATGATTAGGTAAAAGTAGCATTATAATTTGTTTTATGATTACATATTCACATGCTTATATAGGCAGAATTATCAGCATTACCTTGATTCTGTGTTCCGTTCACTTTCACATTCTCTCTCTGACTCTCTCTTTTCCAGAGATACCTTGGTCCGTATGTTTTGCAACACTGTTAACTTGTCTGTTCCAGCATTCTTAAATCTGCATGTTTTTGGATGAAAGCATTAACATACGGAGGAAGTCAAGGTTTTTTTGGGTCACTAGTTCACTGTCTACATTGATCTGTTACTGAAGACAGAGTAGGCTGCATCTGTTACTGTATATACATTTTGACAATGACATGTATGGATGATTGTAGCTTTGATAATGTTAGACTAGTGTTCTTCATCTCCATGATCAGCATGAGGCCTCACTTTGAGCTCTTTGTTTGTATCTTGTACGTGCAGAGCTATCTTTATGCACTGCTTTATACCAGATGACCCATAAAAAAAAAAGCCAAAGCTAATGCATTCAGCCTCTCAGGATGTTTTTATATTAAGCCACAATCTGTAATGGGGAAATGGTCCTAAGTTCTGCAGGCTATCCCGGTCCACGTGGATGCACTTGCTCGTGCTTTACAGCGCACATAAAAAGAGACAAAACGTCTGTGCCTTATTTTAGCTAGCTTTTTATTGGTGCATCCTATGGGGCAGCTCTGTCTGAGTGTATAGGAATCTCCCAAAACCCTTTGCAGGGAAATTAAAGAACCCAGAGGGAGGGATTGCATTAGGACCACCACATTGAGCTTGGAAACCCAGGGCTCAAACACCACAGATGCTCCTGTTCCCTTGTGCTCAAGAATGTATTATTTCATTTCTGTGCAAAGACTAGAAACAAACATGTATGCGATCAAACAGAGCAGTACCTCGACACAATGGGTCTCGTGCCAGCCGTCTTCATATTGCATCTTGGCAGGTATGACTGCTGGGATTTCTTACCAGAGCTCTATGTATTATCCCCGTTTATGTGCATGTGAGCTTTTAGGACCTATGCTAAGCTGAAATATGGTAGCAGATAAACATCGCTCTCAGTTTGTATGAACCATGACATGTTGGAGCTGTATGATGAAGAATCCTCTGAGGAGTAATAAAAGAGTAATAGCTAAGGCACAGGCTGTTGGGGTTTGAGCACTTCCTCTGACTGCTTTTAATCCTGTGAATAAGAATGCCAAGGGTCTGTGTACTCGCAATATGAGCTAGCGAGAGAGAGAGAGAGAGAACGATATCTGCTGTGCTCTGCTGTGATCCAAGCCTCATTGTACAACTCAAACATGGTCTAAATCGCTTCTAGAAATGTGATCTGACTTAGTTCCCCCGAGTGACTTTTCCCATCAAAATCGTCTTACTTATGCTAACATGCTTAGCATTGCTTCCTCCAAAATAGCTGCAGAAACAAGGTCTGTGCCAGCCTCTTAACACGTTTGAGAGGCATGAAGTGACATCCCCATTTTCAAAGTCAGGCCCACTGTGAGTCAACAGCTTTGTCAGATGAAAAAAATTGAGAAATGCGTGCAAATACACTTTCAACAACGCATTTATTGGTTGGTTGGTTGTTGTATGACATATTCATCAAAATATGCTGATTTGTTGGTCGAAAAACCAAATTCATATTTCCTTTCCTTTTTCCACTTTTTAAAATATGTAAAGGTCTCTGTGAAAGTTCAAGGTCAACTGGTTTAAGTTTGATACAAACCATTGTGTTTGTAAAAGTATAGAAAGAAAACATCAGCCCTCCTAGTGTGATACAACATATACTTAGAACCTGAGTTCTGCTGGAGATGACATTTAGGTTGTTTTGTATCCATTCTGAAATACCAAAAAAGGTAAACAACAGTTCTTTTAAAAGACCTCTTCACTAAATCGTTGGCTCCCAAAGACATTGTTTGGATTTCTCAGAGTTATTAGAATATGACTATCCTGCTTCTGATGCAAGCTCTCCTCACTGGCGTTTATTTTCATTATTTGATCAGCAAGGTTGTATAATGTAGCAGCAATAAACTGAGATTTGAAATGGAAAACTCATCAATTAGCAGTGTACTTGAAATGGCACAATCCATCTACAGTAGCAGCTGATGATCTTAGCGGCTGCTTTTGGATTTTCATCACATCCTTCAGTGACAGCAGAAATTAATTTCAGCAAAAAAGTTTTGCCGAGTATCTCTGGGGTCTTCTCATCGGAGAGCCGGTTGATGCTCTGCCAGAGATCTGTCTAATGTCTAAACTTGTGAAATGATCCATTCATCCCCTAAAGCCAAGAGTAAAAATCTGAGCGCCCTTTATTTTCTCTCTTTTCTGATATATATTAAACCCAAATCATTCACAGCTGGAAAGGTTTTAATTTTGTTTTCATGATTAGGGCATTAGGGCCTCAAGCTAGTGCACGTTATTATATCTATAAAGATTACTCTCTATCCGTGTGGTATCCGACTGCTTTTATTCTTCCCTTAATATCCATTGACTCCTTCACATGACTTTTCTGTAGATGATTTATCTTAAGCCGCAATGTCAGGAGAGAGATGGCCTGTGTATCCCAGCATGCTGTTCTTCCTCTGTAGCCTGAGGCGAGACCAGAGAGTGTCAGTGTCCACTGATGGGCTTTGCTGCAGGGAGAAGGTGCAGGGAATACCAATCTACCACACTGACTGTCCAAATCAGCAGGGCAGGTTTTGATGGACAGCGTGGAACAGAGCACGATGTCCCACGGTCCACTCCCCTGGTAAAAGAGACTGTGTGTTGCCTTAGGACAAGTCCAAAGCTCATCGACCATCGCTTCCAGAACCACTATCCTCCTCTCCTTCACACCCTGCTGGCGCTCTCCCTGGAAACGGTTGAGCCAGGCGCCGATGCAAATGTCCAGCATGTTTGTGAGGGTATTCATGATGCTACAGTTACAGTTGCTGCTGTTTACTGCACAGTATGTCACCACCTGTTCCATGATGTGTACTGTGGAAGGTTTCTGACCTCTGACCCATTCCCAATTCCCTCCCTCTTCCCCTACCTGGCCAAGCATTTCAAGGTTTGCTTGAGGCACACCATTTTTTGTGGACTTACTGCAGAGCCCTTTCAACACATTTGATAACATTTCATCTGAACAAATGTTGATATGTGAGATTAAGTGTGTTTGTCGTTGGATTAGAGGGGTACATCTTCAATTATATGAACATTTTGACTGTTTTATAACAGAAATGCATACTAATAAAAATAACGAATATTAAATATTCTATATTAATATGTAGTCTTAAATATATTTAAATATTTCAATTTTAAATGTTATATATATACATCCACTGCTGTATCTGTAATCTCATAGACATGCATTATATATTAATATCAAAACAGAGAGGGGGATCAAAGAGAATATCCTGTTCAACAGATCTATATGGACACATGGTTGACCTATAGAAGAGCTCACTTTACTCTTTTTTACAGTGTGCTATGTGGCTGGGCTGCGGCTCATTCTGCTTGGCCCCTGACCCTGCTTTCCAAGGCAAATTGCAGGAGCCCCTGCTCTTGCTTGATGTAACTAGCTACCCCCTGATATTTTATTCATGTTCACACTGGATTTTCATGGAAGTCCAAACCAATTGTGGCCTATGTACGTTTATGGGAAGGCATTCATTGCTGTCATTGCAACCAATGATTGAACAACAGGCCTGACCCTGCTTGAAGGATATGCACCATCAGTATTAATCCTCATACACAGGCCGGGCCCCTCTGATAGATTTTCCATCGAAGCGGATTAAGCTTTCATTTCTTATGTCCAACTATGGACTTGAGTGGGGGAGATTGAGAGAGAGAGAGTGGGCGAGAGAAAGAGAAAGAAAGCCTTTGTTCACTCACAATTAGTTACCCGTCAATCAATCTCTGCCTACCATTACTTTTAGTCATACATGCTTTCATTCCCAGGCTCCATGAGGCTTTTATTTTAGCTCGGTGCTTTTGCTGCAACTTATACTGGTACTAGCTGCTCAACAGACCCTGGGCTTTCTTTTTAACTCTTCCATTTATTCGATATCCTTTCACTCAAAGAAAGAAAAGAGAGAAGAGAACACAGATCCACATAGATTTTTTTCACAGACAACAACAAAAAAAATGGTTTCTAAGACCTCCCAGTTTCGAGAAATATTTACCAAATCTATAGTGACAGGCGTGACGTTGACGAGAATGGCAGGTTGTCAGGCTTTGGCAGATATTTTGTTTGTTTGCTTTTCAAGGCGGCGAGAGCCGTAACTATACATATTAAAAGCTGATTTCTTATTTGCAGTGGAAAAATTGTACACTGGGTTATTGGTTTTCAGTGCTCAGCATGGTGGCCAGCTGCTGCAGTAGGAATTGGAGGTAAGCTCTGTGGAGTAACACATGAGAGCAGGAAGTGGATTGAGCTAAAGTCGATGCTCTGGCATCTTTGCACAAAGCCTCAGCTCTTCTCAAACTTTCAGCCCTCCAGACAGAGAGAGATTAGAAGTAAATCTTTATTGTTCTCCTGAGGGGACTCACCAGTTTGTTACACTGAATTAGATTCTCAAATTTAATAGGCGGCAACTAGGTATGATGTAAGAATTTGTTTTAAGCAGGGGTGGAAATTTTTAGAGTAATTCAAGTAGGGGAATTTAGTTCCTTGATGCTTAGTTTTGTACTTTTGATGAAGAAATAGTTGGGCTTTCAAAATATGAATGAAAGAATATTAAACAATGCTTGGTTTTTACATTGTAATTGCATATACATTTTTAATGGCTTTTTTATGTTTTATAAAAATCTGCTGTTAAATTTCAGAATCATGAACAGCCAGTGAACTATATTTAATTTTATTTCCTTATTAACAAGAAAAACCGAAACAAAACAAAAAAATCCTTTGATTGAGGATTGATATGTAATGTGTCTGATGCAGTTTTTTTTAGCAGCCGGTGTGAGATCATTGTCTTTGTTTGTGACCATTTTATGTAGTTTTATCCCAGCACTAGTGAAAGGAAACAAAGAGAGACTGCATCGAGGTGCACTCTTGACCTCTGAAATGACACTTTGTAATGTGTCAGGATGCGTCTAGGCAATTGTAGCACATAAAATGATTTGGCGCTGGTGGGATCGGCGGGGATGGGGGAGTGTAACCGCTTCAGGATTTATCTGGGTGTTGTGAAGCGCCAATAAAAACAGTTGCCCCCTTTTATTTTGCAGTTAGCATGTGTCACAGAAACCGCTGTGCAAATATTGGCTATCCGTTGCACCTGCTGCCATGACGAGCTCCTCCTCCCCTCCGCCGGCCTATTGATAGTCTCTTCATTTTTCACTTCACAAAAGAAAGGCGGCCACACAATAGGGTCGCGTTCCAGTAGCGCCCTGCCAGTCTCTACCGCCCATACTGTGGGTAAACACAGGAGGGGTTTACCGGCCACAGGGTCTGCCCCTGTTTACACGAGGACCTAAGTTGCAAAAGCAGCACGGGATTACTGGACTATCTAGACAGCGACTCACGCCACAGCAACCATACAAACCCCCACCTTAAGGTCGGCTCTTCCTTCTCATTACCATATTTAGAGTTCCCCAGCCGCACCGAAGAATGCTGTGAATGGGATTAAGTCAAGCATCCCTTTCACTGTCTCGGCCGCACTCTCGCATTAATTCATGCGCTCATTTGTCCCTCTTCACCAACTTTAAATCCTGTTAATTCTTGGTTTCTCATCCATATCAATTTCTCTGCAGCATCAGCCGTTTTCTAGAGGGTTAAGGTAGCTGACAAAAGCAAAATAAAACAAAATGTGGAGACTTAAGAACTTTCATAAAAAAATTCATAAATACAATAAAAACCTCAGAAATGAAAGGTTTGCCATGGTTTACTCAGTGTCATGTTGTTTCAAACCTGAGTGACTTTATTCTGCCTTGAAGCACTAAGGGACTGAAGGTGAAGTGGTATGTTCAGTCACTTTAGTCACAGAAAAAAAAGAAATGAAAATGAGTGTTGGTCCCTAACATTATGCTGTACCAAAACTTACAACAATCTTTCTTTTGTAGCACACAAAATATAAAGTCCGTGGCAGAAATTCGTGTGCACTGCACCACAAGTCAGACGGATTTGAGTTGCTACAGTATTGTCTGATTTCATGTTTATGATGAATTAGAGACCAAATGATTTAGTACAAATTCAGATGTGTAGTTTTGTTTTTGCTGTTCCTGAAATCTCAATAGATGCACACTGCTGCAAAGTCTCTGAGGTCTGCTTTTACTTGAAATTCTTCTTGACCTCAGAACATTCTCCTCTGACCTGTGCTGACAGGAACAGATGAGTGTTTGATGAAGAGGCCCAGCTTATCAAAGCCTAACAGCATGCCTCTGTACGAAACATACCGAAACGTTAAAAAATGTTGACATTAGGCTTGCTAAAGAAAGAGAGATGAATTAACGTCACAGGGGTAACCTGAAATGTGTTAATCTATTAGACACTGTGTGTCATGCAGAGAAAAGAAGCTTGTTGGGAAGAAAGAGTGTTACTCAGTTCTTCGGGAAAATACTTTCCTTAAAGGAGTCGTTCACCTAAGACTCATTTTAAAACTTAATTTAATGTCATTTTATTTTAATGTAGTACACATATCATATAAACTGCTTTTGTGGTATTTTGTGGTATTACACCAATAACTTTTTTGTACCGTCCCAAAAGATTGCATCTCACTGTTCGTGTGAAGTTGAAGTACGTTTTCAAGAGGTTGTGTTGTTGTTGTGAGATCAATAAGCACTGCTTTATTTTTCTGAAGGTCGTTTTTTTCTGTACGTAAGTAAGGCTTCATTGAAATGTAATAGTGTCCTATGACGCTAATAAACACTTGTCACATTATCTGTCCTCTCAGTAGAAGCTTTCAGTCCATCCTCATTTGCCCTTCTAGTGTGCACTTCTATACCAAAGTCCATTTAGAAATAAACAAGGCTAATACTGTATCTTTTTATCACCGTTATATAACTTATTTCTATTACTGTACTGTAAGTGCTTTTTGCAACACAAAAGTTCTTTTTAGTATTACGAGTTTCATTAAATAAGATTTAGGTGCTTCAAATGGCAAGGTCCCTTTATATATATTAGGGATGGCACGGTTCATGAAAAAAAACAAACCATTCGGTTCGCTTGTCTCGGTTCGGTGCATGCATGCGTTGCACTGTTCGACGGTTCATGACATGCGCAATGTAGCCTCGTGCCCCGTACAGTATGTGGCGTTAGTGTGTTTACGTTTAGCTGCGTTCACACTAGACGCAAATTGCACCGCAGGATGTCTAATCGCGTCTTTGCATTGACTTAACATGTAAATCACTCGTGCTTGATGCTTCATTCGCATCCGGTATGAACGCAGCATTTCGCGCAAAAGAATTGAGGTGTCTATGGTGTGGAGTGAGTGCTGCAGGTCACAATACTGTACGTGTAGAAATGGCAAGTGGGAGAGAAAAGGAAAGCTGTCCGGTGGTGTGTGGGAACATTTTGGATTTTATGTTACCTTTGATGACAGCGGAAATAAAACAATAGATAGAACTGCGACTGTATGCAAGTATTGTGCAACACACATCCACTATGCTTATGGCAACACTTCGAATCATGTCTTTCCTCTTGCTGTATCAAAATCTCACCTAGCTTTCCTCAGAGATGCTCCCAATAATGTGCTTTAAGTCAAGTCAAATTCAGTTTATGCATGATTACATGTCATGATATAACCTTTTTAATACT
>JAUMHQ010000019.1:2800056-2815563 GCA_032361165.1 Enteromius paludinosus | reverse complement strand
GTGGGTGTTTTTATATATATATATATATATATATATATAGAGAGAGAGAGAGAGAGAGAGAGAGAGAGAGAGAGAGGGAGAGATATTGATATTCACTCAACAGATAATTTTTCTGCTTTGGATTCATTCAGATGAAAAACCTATAAAAAATTACAGTGATTTTAACAGGAAAAAAAAAAAACTATTAAAATGCTACAGTAAAAACCTGTTAATTGGTTAACCGTTAGTTCCTGTTAAACTTACAGGGAAAAAATCTTAAATTGACGTTCCCAGAATTCCCTGCATTGCATTTTAAATTTTGTTTGAATTTGATGCTTTTTCTTTGAAATCATTGTTTCTTCAGTTGTGTTTTTTTAGGGTTATATGTTACATATAATGTTGTTAAATGATTGTTTATTGCATATTTCAGTTTAATGGGTCTCACCATGATGGTGTTTAGTGTCTGTGTGAATGACACGGAGCACCCATACAGTATGTTCATATTAAAAAAGCTATTTGTGTTGGACTTTGGTTCATCATGTGACTTTCTCATCACCACGTGGATTTGGTGGTTATCAGTGTTTTTCAAAGGTACAAAACTTAAACTAATAAATACAAATCCAAAATGGCAAAAAAAAGCTTTATTTACATTAACAAAATTATTTGTAAGTTTTTCGTTTAATATTTACAATTGATTACATATCAGTGTCATTTCAATCAACTAAAATAATTCTCATTAGTCTCAGTTTTAGGTAACAATAACAACAACCAGTGAACATCATAGCAACGCCTTCATCATGGCGGCAGGTTTTTCACAAGCAAGGACCACTCAAATATTCTTCAGAAAATGGCAGATCTTCTTTTTTTATATTGCAGTTAAAGCCAGCAGTCTGAGTTTGATTAAAGTGCTGCGCCATCGTCTACTGAAGGGCTTATCTCGCACAAATACTGTAAAAGTACCCGGCTATCTCTCTGTGCTCACAAGCTGCTCTTTTACAAAACAAACAAGAGCAGGAAGTTATGAGCGTAAAGCCTCATAACTACATTTACTGGCATAGTTTATACACAGTCCAATCCCTGAGTAATCCAGACAGCGGGTAACAGCGGGTCCCATAAACATCTTGTAATCCAGCCTGCCGGGGAAGCAGTTGAGCGTGCGCTTTGGATGCCGTGTGCATGGACACACTAATTTCAAAGTGAAGCAGGTCACAGCTTACACTTTAAAGTCCTGTCAGCCCAGTAATCACTATCTGAGTCAAACCTTAGACGGCACACAAAGAATGAATGCTCACCCTGTGCTCTATCATTATAACTCATTATGCTTGACTAGCTTTTGTCATTAAAGCAAACATCCAGGGTTGTAATCAAAGATGGAGTCTAAAGGATGTAACAGAGGGGTCCGGCTTTTTAGGAAGGCTGATCAGAAATAATTGGCTGTTAGGGAAGAGTGCTTTCTCTAAGCTATGCTTACAGATGCTTTATCTGTATAGAGACTTCCTGTTTACCATTGATTCTGCTTCTGCATCCACACAAATAGTTCTTTTCATGCAACCAGAAGTAGTTTTCGTGATGAAAGGAATCCAAGGTTTGGCTCGAGCCAGATGCTCCTCTGACCCCCCCCCCGAGCATCTGGACCGGGGTCATCCCATGCAGCGTGAGTCCGAGCCAACGGAGGGCTTTCAAAAACAACAAGCTGCTCTTCTGCGTTCCTAGGGCTGCGATCCCTGGCTGTCTCTCACATGAAAATGTTTTCGTAGAGGGTTCTGTTCCTCCTGCCCTCGTCTTTCACTTCCCCTCCTCTGGATCACCTTGCAACTGTCCCGGCTCTATGATCTGCTGCGTATAATGAAGCAGATGAGCACAGACACTCGTAATCAACCTGGTTTCTCTCAATGAGGTGAAATGAGTACTGAAGCTGTATTTGGATGCAATTCATGACTGGGGTCTTTCTGTGCTGTAGTGGTTTTAATCAGACTGCTTCCACGTATCACCTGTTCGTGCTGGACGTGAGCTGACTGAGAAACGGTGACGTGGGGGGGAGGGGGAAAAGCTTATGAATCCACATGCATGCATTCTGGAATCGTTTACACTCGACAAGCGGATTCCATAGGTCTGTGAAGAGCGGCAAGGCATGAGTTTCTGCTGCGACTGCCTTCGGTGGGATTGTGGAGACTTCTGTGGAATTACGTTGTTGATACCTTCTGTGGATTTGATGCTGATAGATAATAGTGTCTTGCACTAACAAACGTAATGCCAGGCAGCCTTAAAGAAGAAGAAATTTTATTTATTCTACTTTTTTATTATATTAGGGTTTAGTTGTAACTAAAACACCAAGCCCCGCCCCACGACTGACAAAACAGTGTTCACACGAGCAGGTGAGAGAGGATTGAGCGCAGGAGTGATCGCTCACGAGTGCTTGACTTGCGCGCGAGGGTTTGATATGAGCTTGCAGCCCCATTTCTTTGCATGTACATCTGTTTTCCTCTCGCGGAAATCATTTACCATGCTCGACAGCATCAGTTGTGCGCTCGCTTATTAATGGCATAGATTTGCCACCATAGATTAAGTGTGTTTTTCGCGAGCTGGTTGATGCTGTTGCGGAGGGGGCAGAGCATGGCGATGCCGGCTCAGCATTGTGATGTCTATCGGCCATCGGCTATGGACCCAACCCTAATACATTCATACATACAAGCATACTGTACATGCATGTAACTCTAAATCAGTAAATATATCAGTATATTAGAATGCTTTCTGAAGGATGATTGCGCACCGACTGTATTATTGACTGAAAATGTAGCTTTGCCATCACAGGAATAAATGACGAAAATGTAATATTATTTCACAATATTCTTTTCAAATACACTTTTTGCTATCGATTATTAATTCACATAATTGTGAACAACATTTTAAACATGTCATGGCCATATGACTGTAGAGGTGAGGTTTCTATGCCATTTCATGTAGGACTGGGCGTTTTAATCGTCGATTAATGCATGCGTTTCACATTAGTAATGCCACTTTGATTAGTGGTAAATCTCAATCAGCTGTTTTTAAGATGTGCTGCAGTTGATACACAGAGCCGTAGATCACTGACAAGCTATGCAATTTTGCTTTCAAAATGAATCGCTTCGCGATTGTGCATTTACGCGAAATTAAATGTACATTCTGTTTAAAATAAAGCAAACAATGAGCAACACTTTACTGCATTACTAATCTAGGTTGGTTTCACCTTTGCACTTTGCATATTCAATTTAAAATTAAACAATTTATTTTTAAATGAGTAAAAATGACTATTAGTCAATGGATTATGAAAATGAATTACTTTACAATGAACACTGTATGTACGAATAGAAATTAAACGCTGTAATAAGTTTTTTTTTTTTTTTTTATCTAAGACATCAAACTAATGTTAACAAATGAAACCTTATTCTAAAGTATTACTAATAGCTCCTTATTTGCTTTAGAGGTGCACCCTGGGAAAGGTCAGTGAGAGTTTATGCACTAAAACTCCCCACTATCACTAAGATAGACTGTTGTTTTGTTAGATAATAGATTCTTTCTAGACACTAGAAAATAAACCATTTGTTGGCCATATGCCTTAGGGATGTGCTTTCAGTACAGAATGAAAGTTTGGTGGTTTAAATGTAATTGGTCAAACCAGGCCTTAAACCAACCATCTTGTCTCGTAGCTCATTGGCTGAGGGCCTGAATCCAAAGGGCATGGCTGTAAAGCCCTCTGCAGCCAGTTAACAGCCCTGTGGAATGACTCTTCCCACACTCTGTGTGCTCTTGAGCTGCCTAGTAAGAAATGAAAGACACGGTTGGGTCTTGGTACTGTAATACCGCAGCTTAGAACTACAACCCATTCGTATTCACACCGCTGAGACGTTTCTAAAACATGATGTATTTCCCTCGCTCATTATTTCGGCACTTCCTCTTTGTTAAATCCAGGTGATATGGATTCTTACAAATGACCTTACGATAAGGCATAATGTCAGTACGATCCATCGTCTTTCATTGACGCCTGTTTTCATTTCACACAAATGTGATCGTGCGAATGTAATATGAGAGATAACCTATTATCGTCTTCGCCCGCTGCAGCGCCATACTATAGGAGAGAGCTGTTAGTGCTGCTCTGCCAGATTACCGTATGAATGTGCGTGCTAAGTGAGCTCCAAACCAATAAAAAAAGCCATGCTTGAGCAAGTCCCGCTTCGAATTAAGTGGAGGTTACAGCATTGTCATTTGGCCTAAACCCATTGGATGCTTCATGATATGAGTGTATTTGCTTCCAGATTGCTTCACATTTTGCGTTTCCCACAACCACAGAGGTTACCGTAAACTAAAGTTTTCTGACATGAGGAGGAGAAACAAGGCTTGGCAATCCTCCTGAGCTCTTATCCAAGTCCAGCTGTTAGTTTCTCAGTCTCAGTGTGTCTCTCACTCATAATGAAACTGTTAGAGAGCCGGGTATTATTGGGTCAGGCTGTGACCTTTCTAGCCTCTTCTCCACTTAGTCTCCACAGGCTACCAGGAGAACCCAGGGTGAGATTTGGGAGTGTATTAGCGACCCCTGCACCTGGTCATGCTTTGAAAGTCTCTCAGACATATCACATCGTCTTCAGAGGGAATCAAGCTTTACCTGCCGTCCCATCACAATTATCATTAGCGCTAACATCCCCCTTTTCCCTTGTTATCGTTAGAGATGATGATAATTGCATGGATGGGAGAGCACTGCCCTCTCCCCCAGCTGTTTTTCTGTGCTGTTCACCTTGAGGCTAGACAGCTTTGCCTGAGCTCCCCAGCACTGTGAAGGTCAAGATTGAGGAAAAGGGGTAAGTCATTATAGGAAAGATGCCTCCTAATAACCTGACATCAGAAATCTGTCAGAGAGAGGTTGAGTTATACTCATTCAGACAAGCTTCCCTTGTATTTATGGCCCACAGACGCAAGAAACTCTCGGGTACTTGAGAAAAACAGCTCGAATCACTTCACTATTACAAATGAATAGCTCCAGACACTAATTTTACAAGCACATCATCAAAATGCACTCACCTGTTCCGCTGCAAAATCTCCACCCCGAATTTAGAGCGTATATTAAACACTCAGTGCCAGAACCTTCGTTATGCTGTGCTCTGATTCAATTTGTGTGCGTTTTTTCCTTATTGATCGGCCTTATCCGATCAATGCAGGTTCAGTTGGATGAAAGAAAAAGAAACTGTTTCAGGTTTGTCCCTAAAGGATTTCTTTCTCTGAGAGTGTGAGCATGCATTTGAGAGGCTGGATGGTGTGAACGCAGTGGTCGGCTTATATCCAGGCAATGAATTGGTTGGAGGATTGAGAATAAGACCTCTCTTTAGCCTTAGTCACTGGCAGAAATAGTCACAGCTGTAATTGTCCAACACAAATAATGTTTTTAAACCTCAGTTGCGTGTTTGAGACATCTTGTAGATCTGGCTTCTTTCACATCAGTACTTTCTGTATCTTAATTTCCTACCTTCCTTTTTTTTTTTTTTTTTTCATTTCATTTCCCTCACTGACTTCCAAAAACTATTTTTAAACTTGGTGTGTGCTCTTTGTTTTGTAGAGTGAACATAATGATGGCACAAACTTAGTTTTCCACTAAACTTTCCTTTTTACCATACTCTAATTGTTGAAGCAGTTTTCACTCAGGCCTGATTAAATTCCTAAAAGAATCTGTCTGGTATTGATTGGCATTGTTCAAGTTTGGACAGTCGGTTTTGCGGAGGTAGATGAGTCAGATTATTCCAGACAGATTGCGCGTTCCGACAATGCTCTTCCCAGCAGACAGTCAGACTCCACGTTGTCTGCTTCGTCTGATGCGTTGCCGGGACATTGAACACATTTTAAGAAGACCTGTCATCAGTGTTTTCAGTCCTCCGCTCACCATCTCGAGCTTTATGTCTCCATGACTGCTCTTGGGTGAATCATTTTGGTCCGGAAGCGAACATGTGGTAGTATTTAGCTTGCTAATGCTCAAGGCTTTGGCTGCCTGCGGGGAGATATCACATGGACAGCTCCCAGCAGAAGGATTCAAGTCCAGTAAACAATCTCTACGCCCAAATGTGAAGAACTTTGGAAATGAGGCGCTCCCATGGGCTGCCCTCTGTCCAAAAATCACAGAAAGGGCTTGTGTGAACTTGAGTGTGTTTTTCTGTTGCCTTTTTTATTGCTTTTCTTATTGTAAGTTCTATTATTGCTATTGCATTTCACCTCTCATGGCCGCCAAGAGCTATTCTCTCATCCCTACATATAACAATGGTCTGTGGACTCAACACACATGTATGTGATTACGTTGGCAGGAGCAATCTTGTACCGCTAATGTTTTACTAACATTTTAAAACCACCTTCCCCCTGAATACCTCTCGACTTTGTGTTTTCCTTTTAATGGATCGCATTACTAAAGCATCACTCTGAAATACTGCTGTTTTTATTGCGCCGAAACACCCCGAACATAATCAGTCTTTCACGGTCAGTTAATAACAAAAACCACCTGGCTTTTTTTTTTTTTTCATCAATAGTTGGCTTACTTATTCAATTATTTATTACTTTTTCTTGTATTCACTCATGTTATTTATGTCCTCCATGTACACAACATGTCTTGTATTGACTTTAATTTCTTTGTATAAATGCGATCCTCCATAAAATCTTAACGAGCCATCTGTATTTGTTTCACTATACACAGCCTGTATCCTTGTAATGCTGAGGCCCAGTTTATTTTTTATTTTTTTACTGTATTTAACACAAAACGAACTAAAAGGTTTTATCTACACCCAAATAAAACTTTATTTCTCTAGAACTTTATTATGGAGTTTTAAGGAAGCGCTTAATGTAGATCTTTGTTTCTTTTTGCTATTCAACTGTGCTGATTATTGGTTTTTATCCTTTAAACTGTAGACTTTTAAGCAAACGGTTTAAAGGAATAGCACAACTGAAAATGTAAAAGTGTCGCCATTTGCTGACCCACATGTGGGAAACATTATTTATTCTGTGAAATAAAAAGAATACATTTTAAAGAATTAAATAACTTTTTTTAGGTAATCAATGGCAGGAACCATAAAATCATAAACACATAATATACTTATAATAATAATAAAAATGGCCATGCAAAGGAAATCAATGGGGTCCAGTGTTGTTCTGGACAATACTATTTTTCTAACTTTTGTGAAAACTTTGCTAAAGGGTCTTTTATATTCCAGCATGACTGTGCCCCAGTGCGCAAGGCAAGGTTTATAAAGACATGGTTGGATGAGTTTGGTGTGGAAGAACTTTACTAGTCCTGACCTAAACCCCATCGGACACTTTTGGGATAAACTGGATTGGAGATTGCAAGCCAGACCTTCTCATCCAACACCTGTGGCTGGCCTCACAAATGCTATATTGAATGAATGGGCAAAAATGTACAGACATACGAAATCTAGTGGAAAGCCTTCCCAAAAGAGTGTAAGCTGTTATAAATGCAATGGGGTAACCAACTCCATATTAATTATGTATTTAGCAAGAGATGTCATCAAAGTAACTGTTTGTTTTAATAGCCAGGTGCTTTAAAATTGCAATAAAGATTTTAATTTAAAAAAAAGAAGATAATAATAAAACAATAAGTAAATAAATAAATGATAATCCAGTTTTGATACAAATAACAGCTCATCAAACTGAGAAGCAGTTTTAGCCTCTTGGAGAGGTGGTGGACACGTCCTGCTTTGTGAGTCTTTAGCTTGTGTCAATACACTAAGCATATTCTAGAGGGTAGATCAAGAGGCTTAGCTCTCTTGGCTGTTACAAATTTAGTCTTGTTTTCCTAGCATGCAATTTTTCTTTTTTTGGCAGAAGCCCTGTTCCCATCTTCAGTGATGGACAGAGGGAGGAACTGTAGCACATCGTGCAGTGTTTTGTATTACAAACAAAGACATGTCCTACTCATCTCTGGTTATTCATTTCTGCAAGATCACGCTTCCTGTAACACTGCAAAATGGTTGCAAGCCAGCGGATAAAAAGCTCTGCCATAAACAAGTAGTCGTGGAGTGTAATTGAATCAGCAAGCCTGCTGCAGATACAAAACAAAAACTGCCCTTTTCCACCGTAAGATCACATTCCTTTTAGCCCTAGTGATGGGCTGAGCTGTGCCTGTTTCTCATTAATCCAGCACCGCTCGGACTGAGGAGGTTGCAGGCCTGGCGGGCTGCAGATTTCTAGCAGCTGAAGAGCCTGAGGATGTGTTGAGAACATCCTGCTGAGAGCGTGGGCTACCCAGGTGGGAGAGCCAGCTGGTGGAAGGGTGTGACAATGCGCCTAAGGGGGTGGTGGGGGTATCTTGAGCTCCACAATATGGCTGAAAGCTGTTCCTTCACCTGCAGCCCTTCCCCTTAAATATTGAGATCCTTCGGGAGCCCTGTTTTCTGATATTTTATTTTTTATGGTCTTCAGATTTTTCAGATTGCATCATAACCATCTATCTATCTGTCTATCTGTCAAATTGAGCCTGGTATGGACTCATGGTGTTATCATTGTGAGACACATTTCAAAGACACCAAAGTAAGTTAAAGCAGAGAAAGGTCATAATACTGTAAAACTTCCAGCTTCTAAAATGCACTATCAATCCATAGCACTGTTATCAGCTTATGAAATGTATTCATGTCATGACAACTCTCAGAGGGACTGGCATGGTGTTATGTACATGACGATGTTGATGTGTTTGATCCTCTACGCAGCTGCAGCAGAGTGAGCAGTGTAAGCTGTGTGCAAGAAATACTGCTGCTGTACATATAGCATATACTGTAAGAAAGACCTCCACCCCTTAGCGGATCTATACAGGTGGAGCTGGGAAAGGTTGATGTTTTCCGAAGTGCTCTACTACTGCCAAGAAGATCATTGGCTACACAGATGGAGAGAACCAATAGGCTGTGCCCTGTGATAATGATGTCATTATGTCAGATTGATTTAGACCTATCGGAATGCATCTAGAGTTCCATGCCAGAACTTTGGATTAGATATACTGTATTATAAATACCGGTTTGGAACTGCAAGTGCTATCAACTGTAAGGGTGTTTAATGCTCATACAAATTAATGACTTGGTATCCACACACCTGAGTTTTTAGCATCAAAATAAATCAATAAAACAAACTTGCAGAAGATCTGACTCACTGAGCAGGCTCAGAAGAGTCATCATTGCTTCCGGTCCAAAACCGACATTCATCAGTACCACAGTGCAATTGACACAACAGCAAAGGGCCCGTAGCCAGCAGCAAATCCACCTGCTTAGGAGATGCTCCTGCTTTGATAGCTCCTTCACATATGCAGATTTCTTGGGAGAGGTTTGTTTGTAAGCGATTTCCTGGGAGACTTCCATCTTGGGCTTAAATAAATAGCGGAGTTGTGATGATTAGCGCTGAGGTGCGCTCCTACTCCCACAAGCAATCTGCCAAACCTAGGCTTCTTCTGTCTTTGTTTTCACCTGAGCATTACCCAGAATCTCTCTTTCTCTCTTGCTCGTTCCCTCGGGTGGGTCCCAGAGCTACGGCCCTGATTGCGCTCTAATTTAGATAGTTGGTAGTTGACTGTGACAATGGTTCGGCCGAGGATTTTGCTGACACATTATGTCACTCTGGGAGAGGCTCTCTTCAAGCAGGCCTCAAAGGAAGCCAGTCCCTCGAATACTAGTCACACACGTACGGAATTAACGTTGGTTCGGGGCTGTTCCAAGCTGCTGTGCCGGCTGCTCCTTAGGATTACAGAAATAACACAATTATCTCCATGGCTCTGAGCCGTTGACAGAGCAAGCCCTGTGTTTGTCAATAGCAGGCCCACAAAATCTCCCTTCAGTATACCGAGCAGCGCTGTAGTCACGCGCCGATGGTCTCTTTAGCACGTTGTCTCCATACGTCTGTATCTCTTGCTGTTTTTCTGTCTCACCTGTCTCTCTCTATTCCTTTTCCATTTTCTCTTCTCATCCCTCCCTCACCTCGTTTTTTTCGTATGTCATGCTATAAAAAGGAAGCCTGACATGCATCAGTGTCTTGGTTTAATCGTGACACATCTGCCATGATCTAGCGTTTCTCTGTCCTTATGCTTTCCACCCTGGATCTGTTATCAATGTGCCATATGTATAATTACCTTATAGAGAGGAACATATGTCATTTTTATTGCTACAGCGGGAGCTCATAAAAAGTGTGGTCCAAAGCACAGGAGTCATGCTTTTCATTTTGGTTAGCCGTATGACAAGACCACATCAAAAATAGTACAGTCCACACATCTGATACAATGTTTAGGTTGTTTTTTTTTTGTCTTGTATCATTCCATAATCATTTGACTGACTTTTTGTGGAGTGCAAATGATGACTTGATTATTATTTTAATTTTTCATTTTTTATTGTGCGATTTACCAAGCACCTAGAACACCTTAGCAACATCATAACAATGTACTAAGATCCACTCAGTATACTGTGGTCATGGTGGTTTCTTCTAAAAATGCAAAAATCTAGTTCTTTTTCCTATAATCACAGTTTGTGTGATCATTCTGTATATGAATATTGTCTAGAAATATCCCCCTAAAAAAAAAAAAAATAAAAAAAAAAGATGTATTACATTAAAACATTACATTATAGAAAAAAAATAAATAAATACAAAAAAAATATGCGTATGCCTTTAATGGTTTTGATAATTAATGCTTACCCTCTGATTCTGTTTTTTTTTTGCTTTTAGTAAAAAAGGACGTGGAAGAAGCAGATGACAGGATGACACAATTCAAGAAAAAAGCAAAGGAGCTGCGAATTTTGGATGCCAAGACAGCCCAGAATCTGTGTAAGTTATCAGTATTCCGTATCATCTGTGTCCCCTAACTCCAGATTTTTTTTTCTTCCTTCCAAAGAAGTTACATTTTACTCTAAAGAATTGTCTTTTTGTGTTATTTATTATTATTGATATTATTATTATTATTTATTTTATTTAGAGAAGTCCTAGGTATTTTTGCTCCATACTGAAAAAGGTGGGTTTAAGTGACTTTCTCTGTACTGAAAACAGTTCAGGCTGCTGAATCTATAGCTACAATGTTGTCAGGCTTTGACTGACACTTTTCCTCTGTTCTCTCCTGTATGTTTGTTTTCGTGTTCCTACATATCATGTCAACTTTGAAATTCCTTTTATCCTCTTGTGTTGTCAAGCAGCTTTCGTCAGTATTTGCTCTTCCTGCAACAGGTTTTTGGGGATGCTGTTTTTTGATAATGGATTCTACCCGATTCCTCTGATATCGGTTATATCGTAAACACAGGAGGATACCAGGAAAAAGGACAAAGCATTTTATTTGTGTCTGCCTCATCTTAGCCACAGACAAAGCAAAATATTCTGCCCAAACAAGGCTACCTATATCTAGGACATAGATTGATTCATTCTTGTCCCAGTTTGTAAATAAAAGCCAATGGTCAGTAGAGTTTATTTCATTAAAACTCTTGACATTTATTTATCGGTTTGATTAAATTTGGCCATTTTTATAGTTCTGCTTTGTCTTCACCCCACGACACCGACTAATATTTTTGACCCTCTACTGGACAGAGGGAACTACCTGTTGATGTTACAGTTTGAACTGAACACATCTTGTTTTGTAGCCTGTATTGATCAGCCTGCCAGACCATCCTGTCATTTAGTAACTCTATCTCTCTTTCACTGCCAATTTTTCTCCTGCTCTTGAATCTTTAGGGAGAGACTGTGTGTGTGTGTGTGTGTGTGTGTGTGTGTGTGTGTGTGTGTGTGTTTGAATTCATTGTGTTCTCAAGAGTGCCTGCGACTCTTTGGACTCTGATTGATGAAAGCAGCATGAGAATGCAATTTTATTCTTCTTTGGAAATGTTGGCTTCTTTGTCTTGGAGAGGAGAACACCTTAGATATACAATATCACACTTCATGAAATATTCATAGCAAATGCTAAAATAACCAGCCACCTGAGTATATGTTCCACCCATGCTTGTTTTCATCCTAGCCGGAAGAGTACTCGGTATTCCAATTGAATACATCAATGCAATTTAAATGTGCGAATAGAGTAAGATGAAGCTGCAAGTCTGGCTACACACGGCTGCTGCTGAAGAACATATTTTAAGACACGTTATCCAAATTTTGGTTTAACGTGGATAATAAAAAAAAAGTAGGAATGCACATTTTCAGACAAAAATTGTGCTTGTACTTCTCTATAATAATTCTTAGGTGGTTGCTAGAGCATTTCTATACTGGAGTTGCTGAATAGATGGATAGATTAATTAAAAAATTAATACATGCCAACTTTTTTTTTTTTTTTGTCAGACAAACATTATAGTCTCATTGCTTAGAACAGTATTAGCACACTTCTTTTTTAACAAAGCTGCACGGTGTACTGTATGATTCATATATTGGAATGTGTTATTCATTGAAGACTAATACAATATGTAGCATTAGAATTTATTCCAATCCTTAACACTTACTACAGAGACGCTTGTGTCAGTCGATACTTCAGTACTAATGCAACAAAAAGAGTGCCATTTTCATGAATCATGTAACATGCTCATATAACATGCAACAAGGGTAGATGACATCAAGGTCAGGTTTGTGTGTGTTTTTCTTTTTTCTTCTCTACTTTTCTTCTTCAATTAGAGCTGGAGCAGATGGAGATGGCCCTAACAGAAAAGATGTCAGTGACATTTCTCTCTTCCTTTCATTCACTCACTTTCACATTCTCGTTCTCGCTTTCTCATTTCTGCTAGTTCTTTACCATGTGACACACACACACACACATACACACACATCACTTCAGGCTTCGGAGTAACTAATGCCAGAAATCGAGTGGGAGTGCTGTTACACATTCACTTCAGCCACAAATCTGTCATCTCTCAAAGAGAAAGGAAAGGGGAGGTAGGACAGACAAGGAGAAAGAGATTGTATAAAAGATTCTAAAATGCCAAACTATTTAAATGTTTGATACTTATTTTATTTTATTTTTGTGATCAGGGGCTTCGAAGACAGGGTTGATCTAGGGTAGCAAAAATGACCCAAGGTGCTTGTGCAACTCAATTCAGCTCTTTACTTGGATAGTTACTCATACCCCCAGGTATCTATTGCTGTCTTCCCCTCATGCTGAGAGTACAGTCTGTGGGCTGAGTGGACAATGCCCACACTTTCATTTTTTTGGCCATAAGATTCTAGGAAAACTTGCTGAGTTCATTGATCCTGGGGGCCTGCGAGCAATCCCACACATGCACACACGATCCCACACATCACTGTGAGTGTTAAGAGAAGCTGGATATTTGTTCTGCTACTCTGAACCCGGGGCCCGGGTGTGGCTCCGTGCAAAGCTGAAACAATAATCCAGTTGTGATGAGGAGGCTGTGGATCTCACGAGTGCAGTTAACGTAGGAGGAACCGAGCGAAGCAGACAACCGCTACATGAAGTCATGCTCCTCTATTAACACAGGGATACCCAGCAGAGCTCTGTGGTCCATTAGCATGTTTAACAATCCCAGCATTCTGTTCCCTTGCTTGGTCCAACTCCAGAAGAGTCACATCGGCCCTCCGTCAGCAATCCTTTTTTTACACATATAGCAGACTGCCTTTTAAAACAAAGTGAGAGTTGCTATAAATTTGCCCATGTGTGGAGGCGGTTTAGTACAGATAGCGTTTTTATATATGGGACGGAAGTGCTCTCTTTGCTTAATGCTTGCAATTTGGCGGACTTGCAAAGTTTTCTGTGTTGAAAAAAAAAAGTAAATGTGACTAAATCCCCGGGCTGATGAGTACGAGTGGATATGAACGGAAATGAATTATGGGATGCATCTGTCACGGACAAACTTGTTAGAGGAAAAACTCAGGATAATTCACTCACTGTGAATGTGTAAATTATGCTAATGAATCAACAGATGAGGCGAAAGCATTTGTCGTCCAATTAAATCTTTTTTTTTTTTTTTTTTTGCAGCAAATATGATAAGTTCTGACTGGGGGTTGTTAAACTCGCCATTCAGTGCCTAACCATTTGTTTGTTTATTGGCATGTGATACTCTTGATGATTGGCTCATCATGCTACTGATGACTGCTTCATTAGCATATCCCTATAGCCAGACTGTATTGTGTTGTTAGGCTAGTTTTAAAACCTCGTTGTGCGTTTTGGCACATCGAAGCTCCAATAAGAATTCCTTCCTATGCCATTGTGTCCGGTTTTTGCCAGATGAGCCCCCTGCTTTGAAATGCCGCCGTGTTTGCTCTACCTTCATCTCCTGAATGAAATAAAGCACAGAACTCTCTTTTCTCTGAAGAAACCAGCATATTGTCACACGCAGATGGCCGACTAATGAATTGCAGAAAATACAGCATAGTTTCACAGAGACTCAGTCAATCAGCTGGTGGGACTGGTAGTTTATTAAATCACTGTTCATCAGAAGTTGGACCTCGTTCACCTGCACACCAGAGGGCTGGATGGTGGGGTGAGGCAGAAGGGCCTTCACATTCATTGGCTGAAGCAGTTCAGAGAAATCTGACCAAATAAATACTTATTTCAGAGAACTCTCACGTGTCATCTTCAGTAGATTCACTCAGCCATGCATCCCCATCAAACATTTGCTGAAGTAGCTCGGTGGTAGGTGGTACAAAACATGAGCAGCCCCTTGAATGCTTTCTGTGCTGTGATAATTTCCCAGAACAAAATCAGGTTGTGCTCGGCATTGTTTCCAGACACTGGAATACTCTCGACTGTTTTAATCTGCGCAAATGTTAAGGTAATTTTAACCTCAATGCAGTGACTGCTTCAGACAGAAATGTACAATTATGTTCGGTCCCCCACTGATGTGCTTTAAACTGCGCACTATAAGCTATATGCTGTAATTACAGACTATTCTTTCCTCAGAAGCGGTGGAGGTTATCAAATTCAGCTGTTGGGTAAATTGCACCTGTGGTTCTCTGCATTTCAACCTGGGTGAAAGTTTAAGATGTGCAGTCATTATCTGCTGATAGGGCCCCAAATCTGAGGCTATTTCAGCTGCTTTTATTGTTGCCAGAGAATTGTGTTTCTCTTTCACTTCCAATTGCCCTGAAGTGGAACTAACACTCAAACAGTGTTTTTACCATCCACCTGAGAAGTTATTGACATTGTCCCATGGTCATTTCTGAGAGGAGGCCATGTTGAACACTCTAAACTACACGACCAGAAAATAAATTTTTTTTTTCTACCCCCTTTTTTTTTCTTTCCAAACAGCTATTTTCCTGGGATCATTCCGACTGCCTTATGAAGAGATCCGGGATATCGTGCTGCAGGTGGATGAGGAGAGGCTAAGTGAAGCACTAATCCAGGTGAGTTGTGTGTGCATAGGCACTTTCACATATAATGCTGCTTGATCCCCCATTTGAAACTTTTATCCACTCACAGGGCAATGTATGAAATGTAAACGCATCCTGGTCAAAATCTAGTTAAGGTCCAGCTGGGGTCATATATATATATATACAGGTCCTTTTCAAAAAATTAGCATATTGTGATAAAGTTCATTATTTTCTGTAATGTACTGA
>JAUMHQ010000019.1:2775984-2797858 GCA_032361165.1 Enteromius paludinosus | reverse complement strand
GCCTGCCAACTCTCCTGACCTGAACCCCATAGAGAATCTGTGGGATATTGTGAAGAGAAAGTTGAGAGACACAAGACACAACTTCTTCCGTTGTGTGTAATGAATCTAAAATATATGAAAGTCTAATGTTTATCAGTACATTACAGAAAATAATTAATTTTATCACTATATGCTAATTTTTTGAGAAGGACCTGTATATATTAATGTGTAAAAGTAAAAAAAAAGGTCTTTATTTTAATTTAATTAATAAAATGAGTCTAAAAATGATTAATATAATTTATTCATTTCATTATTATTAATATTTTAGTTAACAGGCATTTCATTTTTGTTAAAAAGAAATTTCAGATTTTTGTGTCACTAAAGGGAGTGTGTGTGTGTGTGTGCGTGTGTGTGTGAGAACTTTTGACAGAAACACGCTGAACCCCCTAAACAGACAAATCTGTTTTTTCAAAAGCCAGACATTCATGGGAATTTTCTGAATAGCATTTGTAAAAACGTCCTACGTTTGTCTTTGCTCAGAGATTCGTCATGCTTACAGATGACTGTGTGCATTTGAAAGGCTTCGTTAAAGAGATGTCTTTGATGCCAGTGCTTCGTGTACAATACTCTTGCCTGCTTTCATTCACCAGGCCAGTGGAAGCACCACTTTCACTCTCTCATAATAGCTGCTTTGGGACAGGACTTGGCAAAACTCCTGCCGCCCCACCCTCCCTCCCACTGCCCTTTGTCTTACAGGCAAGATTGATGATCCTTCAGGAAGCTCTTCACGCCCTGACTGTCTCAGTGGTTTTTGTTCATCTTAAACGTGGTAATTGCAAATGGCATGTATTTCCTGAACTAAAGATACCTCAGCTGTCTGTGGAAGAGTTGATCTCATTTACATTAGACCACCCTTTGCCTCGAACCCTCTGGTGGCTTTTTCACCACTGTGAATTAGGTGGATTTGAAAGAGTCAACTCTGCTTCGCAACTGACAGCTTGGCGTTTATCTCAGAGACCACTAGGGGGATTTGTGACTTTTATTTTAGCTGTTGCTTGGGCCATGTCCAAGGGCCAGAATTCAGCTGCATTTTTCTCCTCCATCTAGATGAAGGGTTTTTGTTGTTTTCTGCCTGTATTTTTCTCCTTGCTCTTCTTTCAAAGCTGGAGAAAGGTAGGGAAGATAAGGAATATTTAGATGTCCTGGTCCACATTGGCCCTTCTTGGCTGTTACTGGGAGCAGAGATGACCTTTAATTGCCAGGTGGTTTGGGCTGGGTGTGTGGAAGCCTGAACTGAGGTGACAGCCCTGTCGCTCTTTACAGAAGCAGAAGAGCTAAAGTGATGACCTTTTCCCACATTCAGCTGCGCTTTATAGAGGAGATTCATCTGTCAGGTCTGCACACCTCTTTCCCTTGTCTTCCCTTCTCTGTTTCATCCGTTTTATTATTCTCTGTCTTACTCGTCCGAACCCGCCCTCTCACGTTTATCACCTTCGTCGCCCTATTGTCATGCCTGGAACTCACATAGCCACGGCTTCATATCCTCATCCTTGAGCAGGAGGTAATTCTCAGGTCTGGTTTTATGTCCTTGCGCAGTAATGGTATAGGCTTTTTAGAGGTTCTTTGCCAGGACGGTAATGCCTCAGTCGTGCCAACGGGTTGTTGGCAGAGGCTTGTGGGTGAGCTTGCAGCCACAGACAGACGTGCCTCTGAACTACTCAAATGTATTTTTCTTTCTCCTAGGGTAGGGACATGGTGATTGCTGCTCTACCTTGACATCATTCACACTGCGTCAAGAAAATGTCACGTCTCAAAATAGGAAAGACAGCCAGATGATTGTAAATGTCCCTGTGGTCACACTCATTATTCAGACTGATGGCACGTGAAAGAAATCAGCATGGTTTTGTTTATGATAGAATGGAAATATGCTCTTATATATTCCTTGAAAGTACATTTTGTTCCAAGAAATTCTGTTCCATTGATTGTATTTATAAAGGTTCAATGTTCAGCTATGACTGAACCAAATGGATAGGGATTCTTAAGATATACAGTATATATGTATATGTTTATTTGTTAGTATTTTGGAATTGTCCATTTGTAAAAAACAAAGAAAAAAATGTGAGGGTCTTTCTAATGCAACCTTTATGGGAGGCATGGTAGATTCTCATTTTCTATAAATTCAGGTTACTTTAATTTTCCTTTATATTACAATCGTTTCCCCTCTTTGCTATTACTTTTCAAATTAGTTAAAAAGAAGAAAACACTTAAATATTAGAGCACCTTGTGACATCATAGTTGTTTTCAACCTCTGTTCTTTACATGTCTGTACTGCACTAAAATAGGAATACTCCAAGTCTTTGATTTTAGTTGTTTACTTTGAATATGACCTTAGTCGGGTTAAGTCTCTGCTTACATGAAAGACTATTGGCTTAATGGTGTTAAAATCTGAATTCCGTTGTCCATGTAAACATACTCTGTGTCACTTTCACAGACCCTTTTATTCTTCCGCTATATCCTCAAAACGCACTTTGCCATTAAGATAAAAGCTTTCGGTGACTCATAAACTCTAGTGAAAGTGCCTTCAAAAAAGAGAATGCTGTATTCCTCTGAATTTGATGTGTAATGTAAACGATGTCTCCGCGAGGGCAGCGAGTGTTACTAAACAATCACCTACATCTGTGTTAGAGCTGATTGGTTCAGCTTGCTCCTTCCTACACATACAGTACTCCTCTAGCTCCATCGGATCATACAAGCGATGCACAGATCTGTAAACCCCAGCAGGCTTGCCAGGGTGTAGCATCCATACAGTAGGCGTGTGAAGCCTCTCATCTAACGCTTCCTTGCACAGCCAAGCACTCAAACACTTACTTTCCATTGTCTGGAGAAAAATGCAATGCCTCACTCAGGCGCTCTCTCTCGCTTGCTTTCTTTCTCTCTCTGACAGGAATGAGGCTTAGCCTCTTTCTCTTTTATTTAGATTTTTGACTCTGTCCCTCTTTTTTTCATTTTTTTTAAGTTCTTCTTGCTTTGTGGATGTCATTCCACATTTTCTCATCATGCGAGCCAAGAACCGTCATCCCACTGACAACAAAGGGCTTGCAAAACAATCAGATAAAAAAGCATTTATTATAGTGTCTGGTCCAGCCAGAGGTCCCCATAAAAAAGGCAGACATGCTGACAAAGAAGCTCTTGCTCCATTGTAGATGTGCGACACAGACAGGAGAGAAATAGACTGGGCTCGTGCAAAAGAGACCAAGGGCTCCACGCCGCCATTGTGCTCACGTCTTTCAGAACGCCTGCTTCGCAACCCAAAAAGAAGCCAGGTTCAGCCACGTTCTGGTTTGTTCGGGCCACAACCTTAAAGCTTCCACCCAGGCAAATCCCCTTCACTCTGCATCATGCTATTATATTAATACACATCCATTTCTTTCACGCACCCTGCTGACCCCATACGAAACGTGTGAAGATAAGGTTTCAGCAATTTTTTGATACCGCTAAATCTCCATAATCAGTTTAGCCGATAATTAGAGAAACAAACCCCGGGATTTCTCGCTCGCTGCCAGGGAGGCAGTGTCTTAAGTTTGCGTTCTCCAGTGGTATCTTAATCTCTCAAAGAACGCTTCCGCAGCCCTCTGGGAAGACTTTAATGCGGGGGTAGTGGTTTTTGGTTCAATGCCCTTGTACCACTGATGCCAAAAGCACAGTAAAGCCAAAAGCCAGAACAATGCAGATATCATTAATAAGCTCTCAAAGGCTCTGACCCTCTCTGTAATAATGCACCAGTGGCATTATAGTGTGCTGAGAATAGGACAATAGACAAACAGACCACACTCCAATGCAATGCAATATGATGATAAACAAAGTAACAGGTTAGTCTTGATAAAAGAAGGGAACGGCGAGGGATAAACAAGGATTTTGTCAGCAGTTTTCTCGGGAGAGGAGTTTTAAAGTACAATCTTGCTGCCCAATCGTTACTTTCACATGGATGGATGTTTCTTATTCTCACTTTCTCTCTGGCTCGTTTTCTATACGAGGGTTGTACTTAGACACTGTGCTGGCCTGGAGCAAAACTTTATCTCGGAATTCTAATAAGCTTTTCTATCTACATCATATTCAAGATGGACTCAACCTTTGTACTCTTTGTATAGCGCTATCAACAGGGAGCTGTGTAATGAACACTAATAGCTTTCATTTGAAAATGACCCACTGCACGTCTCTCCTCTTAGCTCACATGCTCTCATTATGAAAGGGCTACCCTCAGTTCAGCTCTGTTAATGCGTTCAGTGAAAGGCCAGTTATTCACAGGAAATAGTACAGTGGGCTTTGATACTCCTGCTGTGGTTTTGTGTGATCATCTTTTTTTTAAACTTCAAACCAAACTAAAAATATCAGCATATCTATAATTGGCCAATTCGTTAAGTATTACGTTAAAATCATGCCCTGATGAAGTGCTGTTAATTGCTATCCAGGTTTCTTCCCTCATTAGGTTCACAGATATCTCTGCGAACTTGCTTCATGCGTGTGTTGGATGCCGAACCATTTAGCAGTCCTATACAAGCAGTTTAAATTTGCATCGCTTAGTGTGTATTAGCAAGAAATATACCTGGTTGCAGATATGCAGTCAAAATATTATGGAAATGTTTTATATATTAGGCCTATGTCTGTGCCTGTTGATCAGTGCCAGAAAGGCCATATCCACAAATTCACAGTGATCCACTGCTGTGACACAGCAGAAGCAGAAAAAGTACTTTTGGCACTATATGCGGTCATACACTTGATTTGAGCATGTTAGATCTTTGCCCATTTCTGGAAGTCAGTGAGATGGCCCTGTCTGCTTGTGTCTCTTACGGCTCTCTGACTGTCTCCATCAACACGGAGTGCAAAGAGGTTCCCCCAGTTCCCTCTTAACACTGCCTGTTACTGGTCAGTGCACTGTTTCATGTACTGATTTTTAGCAGGACTCTCTGTCTGCCAGTCACTGTGGAAAAGCAGGGTTTTGTCTGTAGCGTGACTGATGTATGTTAATCACAGTGTGTTATGGGGAGCCTGTCCCACAGCCTCAACTGTGTATTTGACAGCCCCAGTGATGTCATCACAACAATGTGTGTCATTGCATCGACTGAGCTGCAGAGCAGTGTCACCGCTGAGTTTCTGTAATTATATATCATAGATAGGAGGAAAAACTGCTCATTTTTGAATGACGTTCCTCACCACATTAGTATGCTCCTGCAGTACCTTCTGCTTGTTATAAATTATGCCAATCATTCCTTAAGATTCATCCCTGTTGACCGCTCGACTACTGCAAAGGAAATGTACCAATGTAACATGTACCCTTGTGCAATTCTGTATTCAAAGGAACTCCATACTTGCCATTTTTCTCATTTTACCACCTCATGTATCTTTGATTCCTGAGTTGATAAGATGGAAATGTGCGACGCTCGATCCTCTTTCACTCCTTCCTTTTGAAGTATGCTTTATGAGTCCCTTTGGTCTGAATGCTTCCAAACTGCAGATTTTTCATTCATACACCTACTTTGGACTGCATAACTTAAGGCCCTTTTTTAAAGCTTTGGTTGCGTTCAGGAGAAATATTATTAAATAGCAAATCATGCCAAAATATTAGGTCTAAACTATGATATGTGATGTTAATGTAGTAGTAGTAGTAGTAGTAGTAGTATTAGTATATTTTCTTGAACATATTTAAACAACAAAACAAAACAAAATATTGATTTATATAAGATTTTTTTTTATTTTATTTCATGTGTTTATTATTGTTATTATTTATTTATTTTGATATGAAAATCGCCTGTTTAGTTTTGCCTAAATAATTTTATCACTAGCATAGTGACATTGATTCAGCATAAAAGGTTTGATTGTTTTTTATTATCATTATTTAATTTGATTTAATTTAAAATTAATTTAATTAAATTTTTATTTTTAGAAACTGTCCAATTTGGTTTTAAATACTTTATCACCAGCATAGCATCTTTGATTCAACATGAATGTTTGATTTAACAAACTTCTCAAAAAACAAACAAGCAAAAAAAGTGTTGCACCAGTCTCTGCTTTTTATTATTATTTAATCGTCTATCCTTGTCTCTTTTTGTTCCACTCAGAGCATCATAATGGCAGCTAATAAAGTATGTAGTGCAATGCAATGCATAATGTGTAACGATGACAAATAACCACACACGCTGTCCCGCGTGATACAGCACCACAATGTTAGAGATGACAGTATCGCATTCTCAAGTACTTAAAAATTTGGCATCGCATTAATAGCTTATTAGGGTGATGTAAGGAAGCGTCCTTGACTGAAATCTTCGTAGCATTTTCTGAGAAGCCCATTGTCCATCCTGACGCATGCCCTGTCAGCTCTCCCTCCCGCTGTGCCTCACCTCAGTGCCGCTACGGTCTTCTCAGCATGCTTGTGGAAAGTCATGCCTGTTAGGGGTTCCGTGGTTGCCCTTGCTTGTTATTATTGTTTATCTTGTTTGTCAATCACCCAGATCGTCTGCCATTTCGGCTTTGCCTTCATACATATTCATGAGCCCTCATTACCTTCCTCGCCGGTTGGTTGCAGGGCATGGTGACGGTGTCATCCTTTGTTCTCCAGGCTAACAACAGGTGACTGGAGCAGCCTGGTGAATTGTTACCTGTCGTTTGAATATAGTGAAAAGTACGTTCAGGACAGGACGAGAAGTACAGAGGTGTACCAGGCTTCCAGATTAATAGCTAAGCAGAAAAGACTGCTCACCCCCTTGAGTTTAATTGAAGCTTTGTTTTGGCAAAGCACTGGAGGCTCCACTGCATGAAATACAAATGCAGTAGTAAAACAACATTGTGTAGTGCTAATAGAGTATGTAGGTAGTACGTATATAAGACAGAAAGACAGCTCAGGTGTTAATGCTCTCCATATCCATAAAAAAAAGTCCCCCCCCCCCCAAAAAAAAAGACAAAATTAATGTCATGGCAGGTCTGTCAGCTTTGCCAGCTCTATCCCTCACCAACCCAAATATAATCCTTTTTTTTATTTTTTATTTCTCATTTAGTTTAATGCGATTTTGGAATCTGTCATCCTTGGTTTGTCGCCTGTCAGTTTCCAACTGCGGCTAGTGTCTGTGACAGTCTGAGGTGTTAGTTCGATTTAGGGGAGTTGAGATCCCTTTTGGAACTGTCAAAGTGCTGCTCTCTAGATTAGTTTAATGCCAACTGCACAACCCTCTAATGTGTCGCATGTTGTGCCCGTTGATGAAAATTACCCTCCTGAGTGACTGTGGATGTTTTTTTCTGCCCTGTTTACACCTGGTGTTACTGATCACAAGTGGACAAAGCTAAATGTGGATGCGCACAGGCTCGAGTTTGTCTGCTTTTGACCACTTCCAGAGTTAGTCGAGAACACATTTGACTGCATTGTTGATTACCCTCATCATATCATTTCAAACCCGCAAGACCTTCGTTTATCTACACAGAACACAAATGAAGACATTTTGGATAAAATCTGAGAGCTCTCTGGCCCTCCAGACAGCAAGGTTCAGCGTTTTTGCATTGCGCTAATGATATTGATTATGTTCTGAGATATTCTCCAAAATGGTTTAAGCTTGGGAGAATAATTGATGGATTAATACTATTATTGTTTTCCTTGTGCAATAGTCCTGTTGCTTTGTACATCAAATTACAGTTGAACCCTTCATGGTCTATTTTACCAGTGTCCTTACTACATTGTTTTGCCTTGATCATAGTGATATCTTGGGATATCTTCAAAAATATATTCAGAAGATGAACAAAAATCTTACTGGTGGAACAACATGAGAGTTAATAATAAATAGCATAATTAAAATCTTATGGGTGAACCAACGTTTTAAACATTACAATGTTAATTATCTATCATTAATCAACAAAAGTGGAATGTTAAATTAAATTAAAATTGGTAAGTTTATGTAAATAAATGTTTTTCTATCCAGTGGTTTAGGTTTGAATGTGCTTGAATAACAGGGAAAACAGAGACATGTGATAGAAATAAAACAAACAGGCCCACATACTATATGTATATAATTAAAATAATGGGGAAAAAAAGACAATTTAATTATAATTTGTGTTTTATTTTATCAAATTTTTTCTTATTATATAATTTTTTAATTCTGAATAATGGTGAAATGAAAATGATTTGCTGGCCACTTTTTTGGTGGCATATAATGAAAATCTGACTTTTCCATGTTTTAAGTGCTATAATCAGGCCCCAGTACCAGTCAAGGAAACGTGAAAAGGAGTAACCCAGTAACTTTTAGTAAGCCTTTTTCTGCAAACCTCTGAAAAAAAAACGTGTGTATCTGATCTCGAACGAGTACTGCGTCTGCTAAGACGCTATAGGAAAAACTAATTTTTCCTCCTAACTGAAGCCTTATTCAATCACACAGTGAAACTGCACAGCCATTGGTTGGTCACGGTGCAGGACGAACCTATGGAAGCAGCTCCCGCCGATATATATATATAAGCGGACGCTTCGCCACAGGATTCAGGTTACTTGACTGTAGTGACGAAAGCTTACGGCGCGGTAAGGAACGCAATACTCATTCCTGGGTTACTGAAGTAACGTATCCGTTCCCTGTCGACACTTTCACTCCTACTGCGCCTGCCAAGACACTATGGGAACACAGTTCAATCCTGCCGCACCATAATCGGGGACGATCCACATATGACAAGGGTCCCAGGCAGTCAGCTGGGGAGAACCCTCACATAAGCACGCAGAGAAACAATGCCCCGCGGAGTTTTTTGTTCGTCATCACACCAGGGTGTGCAGATTGAGCTCAGTTTGGGCAGCCATGGGCCAAATGCATGGAGCCTAGATAAGAATGATCCCTTATGCAGAGAGGACCCTGGCATGAAGTGCCGGAATATCTAGATTTTAAAATCGGGCAAATGTGGACGACGAGGACCAGCTGGCCGCCTCACAGATCTCTGTCAGGGAGATACCACTAGACCACGGCCATGACCTAATGCTTTCAGGGGACGAGGGATCGCGATCTGAACATGGATGCACATCATGCTGTGGCGCATTCCGGTGAGATCATCGCTCTCATTTGCTCCGAGCCTGTTACTGTGCCCAGGAACATTATCGGTTTGCTGGGCGACAAGCGCGCTCTTGGCGAAGTTCACTATTTGAGTGAACTTCCCAATTGATCTAAATGGCTGAGGAACAGTGCGGCTCGCAACTGAAGTGCGGACGAAGCTGCGAAGTGGCGGCGGCCGTATCGCTAACTGAAGGGTGTAAACTAATTTTATTATCCCCCTGACCCACTCTGATATCCAGGGAATGGCGTGCCAGGCTTTTTCCTGCAGACACAGAGGGCTTATATTGAGTGTTTTGTCGCTGTATAGGGACATATGACTCGTGCTTGGGTACTTTTGAGGAAAACTGCTCTTTTTGTGAGTTTGTGGGTGTGCTATCACTGCACGCTGCATGGATGCTTTTACGAACCCAGTATTTGCAGCAAATACAGTGTTTGTCATACCAAGATCAAGGCAGAGGACGAGTGCAGTGCAGCTTGCGGGGTGGTCTGGCCACGGCGAGACTTTACATTCTGACTAGGTCGAAGTCGGAGGTGGTGGGTCCAACACTATCCTGGGTCAGGCTCCCTGCCTTTTAGAAAAGGGGAAGCGCCTGCAAGCAGATCTGAAGTGGCTACTTTGCAGCGCCTGCTGTGGCGGGGGTCCTGGGCGAGCAGCAGCGGAACCCTTGGGCAGGAAGTGTCACATTGCCTGGGACGCCTTCTGTGCTTCAGTGAAGCATTCAGCGAATCCTTCAATGGAGGGGCCAGACAATCCGTTCGGCGAGATCGGCACGTCAAAGAAGGGGACTTTGTGAGCCTCTTTGATCTTGGTCATGTTCAGCCACAGGTGTCTTTCCAGCACGACAAGGCTGGCCGTCGATCTGCCGATTGCCTTCGCTGTAACCTTGGTAGCTCTCAACGCCAAGTCTGTCGTGGCTCTCAGCTCCATGAGTGTTTCAGCATCCGGGCTCTCTTCCGATCAGAAAAAAAAAACCCACACACACTGGCCCATAGACTCTTTCCTGGTCCGAAGTGGGCAGAAGAGAAAGCTTAAAGCACTAGGTCTGAATGGGAATGTGTGATCCCTTCAACCAAATCTTAAAGAGCCCCTATTATGCCATTTTAAAGGTTACTAATATTGCTTTATGAGTCTCTTAAAACAGGTTTACATGTATGCAAGGTCAAAAAACACTTTAGTTTTCTCCAAAAACAGATTTAATTTTACATCATTTCTAAATTATTGGTAAACGACTCGTGTGAAGCAGTTCAAAGAATCAATCTCTCTAAACCCCGCCTCTCTGTGAGCCCTCACTGCTGTGATTGGTCAGATGGCGCAGTCCTTTATGATTGTTCTACCGCTACAGCATATGTTGGGAAACGAAACGCCCATTGCCTTAACTGCATGATAGCACAGAATACAGCGTCTTCTTGACTTGATGTAATCCACTTGCAAAATGTACTGTTTGTGGGCGGGCAAGTTGTTCGCTGCATAGAACAAGGGCGGACATTATGCAACTATGTTACTTTGTGACGTGTGGCTGTAACAGAAAAAGATGTGAATTGCTGACGACTTTTTTAGGCGAATGTGAGCCGACTCTTTTTTTTTTTCTTTTTTATTTTGATAGATAAAAACTTTTAAAAATGTATCGTGCACTGTCTGCGTCACAACTCTGCAGATAGTTTGTTCACATACAGCTACATTACACACTGCATGAAAGATCATATTTGAGAAGGCATAATAAGGGTACTTTAATACCAGGTGTGAACTGAATCTACATCCGTTCTTTGCACCTCACCTTAAGTATGTTGTGATAGGTTGATATTCCTTTAAGTCTGTTTTATTAAAATTGTGGCTTTTGTTGTCTCCGATATGTATATGTTCTTAAAATAGTCAGCCGTGTTTTGGTGCAAGTTCCTGCGAGGTGTGTGGTCACACTGACAATTGGAATGCTGTATTATTAAATCGAGAGACGCAGCTGTGATAAAATTATGACCTAATTTTGAAGACTAATGCCGTATTGCTCCCTAATTGGATAGAAGCTGTTTGCATTATCATTGCCATGATAATTACCCTACTTATTTATTAGTATTATATATATATATTTTTTTTTCTTTTCTGTAAGCTTCAAAAGGCTTGCATGTGTATTAGGTTTCTGAGAGATAAGGTGACTAACTCAACATGTGCGACTCTGATTTCAGGTTGAATCATGCACTCTACATTACACGGAAGAACAGATTTTCTCTAATCTCAAGCCATTTATTGCTCTTTCTCAAAGAGGCAGCGCATTGTGTCATTCATGTTACATGATACATAAACTTTTTTTAATGAGATCAAAGCATTCTCGTGAAATTTAGGCTGTTATGTGCATGAGTAAAATATTGACTGAAATGGACAAATATACCTGTCATGAATTAATATTTTGAGCTTGTCTGGGTAGTTCTCCGGTATTGATTTAAACAGAGGTCCCTGAAACGATTTACCGAAAGCTGTGCCGAGACCTGCTGAGACGGCACAGCAGGAAGGCGACTGTATAATGTTTCACATGTGTGCTTTGCCAAGAGAAGGACAGAGTTGCATGAGGCAATAAGTCCCAAAAAAAGAAAGGACTGATCACTTAAAGAAAAAAAGAGGGCAAACAGACAATCACATCTGTCAGTCCTATCCACAACAGACCTGACTGGTTCAGACGAAGAGTTCTGTGTTTGGCATCACATGCAGGCAAGGTTACAGCCCCCCATGCACCCCTCCTATTGTGAATTCTTTCAGTTTAATAAAGAGTTTATTGCTAGGAGAACATTTTTATTGATTGTGCTGTCCCTGGGAGGGTAATTTGAGATTTGTTGATCTTCCCTCGTTTCTGACTTTACCGTTGGGCATATGCTCTGCTGAGCCGAGGAGAGACGTCCGTGGGAGTAATTTATTTCCATCTACCCAAGCATGGTGCGCTTGTTGTAATGGCTGTTCTCTTTCGCTCTGCCTGCACTGTGCAGACTGTCTTGTTCATGGGGCAATATTCAGATCATGGGAAAAACACAACTTGTGATTGGAGCCTGTGTTTGGAATTAATTTATTTACAATTAATTTAATTGAATTTATCTATCTATCTACTGTATCTGTCTAGCTATCTATCTATCTTCCTCAGTGACATATTGATTACTGGTTGATATTACAGCCTTTTTCATTTTAATCTGGGTTGTTAAAATTTCAGTGTTTAATTATGGATGCTCATTTTTACATTTAAATTACTTTCGCCATCATCTAATGCAAAGTTAATCTTTAATAAAACAATGAAGTGAAATCATTTGCAGATCTTAAAATGAAAATTCATCTTTCATTCTTCTAATAATATTTTGAAAACTGTTTCATTTATTTGGTATTTGGCATAACAATTGCAATAATTATCAAATGTTACGGGCCTGAGTTTTTTAAATTGGTCCCTACTTCTGTGTGTGTGTGTGTGTGTGTCTGTGTGTTTATAACAAGCCTTAACTTTTGGCAGAGATATTTAAAATGAGGTTGATTCATCACACAGGAAATGGAAGGAAGCATTGCAAGATAAAGTGTTCCATGCAGTGGATTTAGTTGAAGATTTAGGCAAATGTCTTCAGGGTATTCAAACCATAAAGAAAACTGATATACTACGCACAATATTCATACTATACTGTACACTTCTGCACTTTTAAGGGTTCTATGGTGATATGCTAATCTGACCGTAGCCGGGGTGTCTTTTCTGACTAAAGACTCACAGTTGTTAACTTGGCATAGGTTGATTTTGTGTCATGAACATGTCAACATCAGAGATCAAAGTATACTGCTGGAAGCCTCACAGATATTGTCATCAGTCAAAATATTTATGGATTCTGAGCCTGGTCTGTCTCACTTTCCTTCTCTGTATCCTCTTTCAATGCTGGATTAATTCCTGTATCATTTAAGAACTTGGCAGTCGTTACACTTGCAAACTCTCCTTGTTTTAACAGTTACATGGAAATGTACCAAAGCACAAGTAATTGCACCTTAATACAGAGCTACACTCAATATTGAAATAGCAGTTTCTCACTGACATTAAGGCACTAGCATTGCTCAGTTAATGCATGCTCTCATTTATTGATGTATTTTTGTTTTTAAACTCAGTGCTGTTTGTAGTTTTACTTGTATTTGTATTTTTTTTTCAATTCATTAATTCGAAGTAATAAGTATTTGCTGTTGATTAGCATTACTTTGTCTGTGGAAAAGGACAGTTTTGTTTTAAAAGAATATAAAAAGCATTTTTTTTCAACTTAAAAATAAAAGACCATGCTCCAATGAAGTTTAGGCACATGCACTGTGGAAGTAAATAAAGTCATGAAATCTGACCGACATTGAGACAAGCAGTGTCTTAAAGAATAAAGCGTGACAGCATGCATTTATCTGGTCCTGCGGAGAGAGTCCAAATGGCTGGATTATTAGCATAGCATGCCTCGTCTGCTAGGGCCCGTGCTCTGCTAACCCCCCTCCCAGATGCAGATTGAGTCTGGATGCCTGAAGAGAGCAGACTGATTCATTCAGGGTTCAACCGCCTCTTACCAACCCTCCCATATGGCTCTGCTTGCGTGTCATTTACTCAATATGCGGGACTCCGATAATTATGTAAACCTTAGACGAGCGTATTAACAATTAACCATGTTCTCGCTCCTCTCTCTTTAGCCCCATTTGTTACCTCTTCGCTCCGTCTCTGCTCCATTTGGCGGGTTAACCTATAGATGCCTTTGGAATAGAGGCAACAGCAAATCCTAATCGCTTGTCTCGTCTTTGCAAGTGGTGATGGAGAAATACAACTCCAGTAATGAGATTTGGCGGCACATTAGCAATGATGATTGCTGTGGCTGAATGGTGTGCTGCTGTGTTGTTGCGCTTCATTCAAAATCAATGATACATTGTTTAGGGGAGCTTTGTTCCTCAGCCGAACCGCCGGGCTAATGTTCCTCAGACTCTTTCAGACGAGAGAAAGGCCGTTTTACCGTAATCCCTCCCCCTAACGTTTGCTGCTCGATTGCAGGCTTTTTTTTTTCTCTCTTGAAACATCTCAAAGCCTCTCAGCGCATTTATTTAATTTAACATCTGAGATGATGGAGTCAACCGTCAGTTTTATCTCATTGTCCAGACAATTACAGGCTTCTGACACATTTTTATTTTAGGCTAGATTTGCTTTGAACCAGGGAAAAGTGGATGTGCTAGGCATCCTTAAAACACACAAAAAATTGTGTTTTGCTTATGCATATATTCATCTATTCCAGAAAGAACAAAGCTAATGATTATCTCATCAAAAGCAAGTGCACGTCTTGCAGAGAAGAAAAAAAAAAACTCTACAATGCTTGTCTGTGTTTACTACTGAGAATAGTACCAAACTCACTAGAGTTTATAAGCCTAGTTTATAGTAATATCACATTTTTCTTTCTTTTACTCGTTCTCTTTGTACATGAGAGATTCTTATCCATTATTTATTTTAGTAAAGTTCATAAAAATCTCACAGCGCAAGAAATGCTCCATTTTGTTCAAGATCCAGGTGTCAGTGCATTGGCTTTGTGTTGCGTCAGACCTATTATTGTCAGCAGGACATTTGAAGTTATTTAAGAGAAAGACCACATAAAAGCATTTAACTGGGTTTAGGACATGCTTCCAACAGCGAGGACAAGAAAGTCAGTTATTGTTAACGGTTCAGTTGTGTACTTACAGTGTAATGAAGATATGACACGCACACCATCAGCTGGAGCTTGCAATACGCTGGTAACCCAGTAAGAGTGGCTGTGTCCAAGCATGCCTGCTTATGCCAACCAAAGTAGAGGACATAATGAGAGAAGTAGTCTACTCATGGAAAGGGCACTTCTTCTTTGGGAAAAAGAAAGAAGAAAAGGTTTCCATGCTTTTTTTCATTTACTTATCTGACCTTTATAAGCACAATTAGCATTTAGAAAAAAAATGACAGTTCTCTCACTCGCCCACATCACCTACAGCAGGCTTTTACTCTTAGAGGTAATTGCAAAGTTGGACAGGCAATATGAATCTATTTTTGGGAAAAGGGAGGCAATAGAGTTCCTGACATCTGTAAAGTGGCAAACTTGGCTCAGATATGCCCTTCCGTCTTGAATTGTCTGAAAGGAAAAGAAAGCCATAAACATCAGGGACATTTCAGTGACGTATTAAATGATGTGGGGGTGGTATTTATTCCCTCATTTCTTAGAGTCACCTTGAACGTCATTTCCTCAGCACTGTAAAACTCTGAACCTCGGCTGATCTCCAAGAGTAATACTGTGCCGGGGTGGATTTTCCTCGGAGTGCTCCGTCTCTAAAACCAACATGAATATTTCCCCTTGAATTGAGCTGCCATAGATTTTTAAAGCTCAATCAGGCCGTGTTTTTTTTTTTTTTTTCGCTCACTCTGCAATCTGAGACAGGGTAATGGGGAAAGATGTGAGCATTAGGGAGTCTCTATGTGAATCGCAAGTGTATTTCAGACCACCGGCACAATAGCATATAAAGCCATGGCCTTATTTAAACCACGCTCTATTGTCTCTTAGTTCACCAAATGAGCAGGCAGCAGGTGTTTTCTCCTGTGGCACTGATATGTGTATTTGTACATTTTTCTTTGCAGAACCTGATCAAAAACCTTCCTGAGCAGAAGGAGCTAAGCAATCTGGCCGAGCTAAAGAGCGAATACGAGGAGCTTTGTGAATCTGAGCAGTTCGGAATTGTGGTGAGTACTGGGATTGTAGTTGATTTAAATCGCTATCACAACTTCAGGGCAGATAAAATATATGTATGCATGTATTTATATTTATGCACTGAGTATATCGAACTCGATTCCCAGCCCTAATTATGACCACATGACAGCTTGAAGCTGGTGGGGGCAGTTTTATGGTTTGGGGCATGTTTTCCTGGCCTAAGTATCATTGCTGATCAAGTTCATCCTGTCATGTTTATGGCTTATCCCAATGGATATGGCATCTTCCAACAAGACAATGGGCCATGCCACGGTGCTCGTATTGTGCAGGAGTGGTTTCAAGAACGTGAGGGAGACTTTACCTTGTTTAGGTGGCCCCCACAATCACCAGATCTAAATCCAATTGAGCATTTGTGTGACAACGTTTAAAGAGCCACAGCCATCAAACCTCACAGAACTGGACAGTGCTATTTAACAGGCATGGTGTCAGATTCCTCGCATCAGCTTTCAACAACTCATGGAGCCAATGCAAAGAAGAATCACTGCAGTACTGAAGGCAGGAGGTGGCCCAGCGAAGTCATGGGTGGTCATAATAATCTGGCCACTCAGTGTTTATATATATATATAGATACATGCTTACAACAGCAGAATAACCAAAACCCACAATAACACTAGCCAATCAAATATATATAGTAATCAATATGATAAAATAGACAGCTAATTTCTATGTTTTGCTACAAAAGTATATTTTATTTTGTATAGAAAGCACATACTCTATCTCTACCCCTCTCTCTCTCTCTCTCTCTCTCTCTCTCTCTCTCTCTCTCTCTCTCTCTCTCTCTCTCTCTCTCTCTCTCTCTCTCGTCAAAGCAAGATCTGGGAATATGAGGTTGGAAACATAATAGAGTCAATGTTTATTGTGACTTTTTTTTCTCCCCAAAAAGACAGAAATACTGTTACAGAATGAAATTTATGTGCCACAAATACTGTTCTGGATCATTAGAGGAACAGCATGAAATTGGAACACAAAATTATATTAAAACACCATAATTTATGGAACAGAATTGAAAACACAGCACCAAATACTTCGTTTTATATTGAATCCATTACAAAAAGAAACGCATAATGGTTTTGCAGATATTTCTGGAACCACCTCTGAGACACCTTCTTTCAGTGCTATACGTCCAGTGAGCTGAGGTGCATGTTTAGTGCATCTGTAGTACTGCCCTACAATCTACTGCAACTATCTTTGAATTCTAATAAGTCATCAGTAAATCATTATGGATGACACAACCAATGAACATCCATCTGTTTCGAGCAATTCTGTAATTTAACAGCTAAAAAGGTTTTAGTTTCCTGAATGTTTCATTATTGGTCAGTACCTGGACACAGCTATTTCCACAGATGTGGTGCAGGTGTCAGACCCCGGTGCCCGCTTTGGAATCATTCTAACGTTTTATTGAAGAAATAACAATGGGGGCCAAGCAAAACAGTTACATAAAACTTGTTCGCTACCATTATAATCAACAGCCAAACTCTGGGCTCGGCACCAACACCAATAATTTGGTGAAAAAGAGGGAATCTCACACTAAAAAGCATTTCAATTGCCTATCGATTTTATCTTTCTCATTTTCTTAGTCTTTTCTTCCCCTCTTCCTCTTTCGTTCTCTTTCCTTTGGCTCCGGTTCGCTATTTCTCCTCTACTTTTCGTCACACTCCAGCGCATAACCCTTCACACATCTCTGTTCCACTTCCGTCTGTTTCTCTTCTCCACTCTCTCTCTCTCTCTCTGATACTAAAATCACCCTCTTTTCCATTTCTGTTGTTGTTCACACCAATAGCTCTCTACTTCTCTGTGAAGGATTTTTGAGCTGAAAAGCAGAATGGGGGGCAGTGGGAAATTAGGCACAGAGAGAGAGAGAGTGTGTGCTGGAGAAAGAAGACTGCCTTCAGGCTCCATGCAGGATCAGCGCTATTCAATATATAAAGAGACTTAGTAATGTATAATTAAAAGGCCAAGAATATAAAGGGCATTTTTTATGACAAGTCAAATCTGGTAGCCTGGTTGTGACTGACAGAAGCTATGATTTTGATGAATAATAAAGAGTGAGGCAGAGCTTTATTTTACTACAGAGCATGATTAGGTCCCGAGTTCTTAAACTGGAAGGGCTTTTAGACTTTCTTCCTATATTGACCAAATCCCATTAAGGTTGGTCTTTGTCTTGACTTTGACTCAAATATTTAAGCTTCTCTCTACATCAGTTAGTCTACACTTGATGTGACTCGCACCTGGAATAAAGGAATGGTTCACCCATGTGTCCTACCAAGCCCTACCTTTTACTTTATTACATGGGACAAAAAAAAGAGAGATGTTAAATATATTTTTATTTAATTTTGCCTAATTAAATTAAACCTTTACCTCATTTTCTTGTCAATTACAGTGTATGATATGTATATTTACATATGGATTTCTTTCCTTGATTTATTTGCTCTTTTGCAATGCGACCTTAAATTTAAGAAAGGTACAGTATGATATAAATAAAACCTTTGTTTATTTATTCAATTATGAATTTGCTTTATCATGGATCTTACAGGTGCAGCTTCCACAAACTTTGTTGTTGTCATGACAACCGGTGACCATTTGGTTTTCCGTGCGTTCTGTGAGCAAGAGTAATAAAACTAATAAATCGACTTTTTGAATGCAGAAGAGCATTCCACGTAACATCTCTCTTTTTTTTGTCAGGTGGGTTTAGATTCATAGTGGAAACAAATGAAGGCAAAAATTTTCTTTAAGCATTTAATTTTTTCCTTTTTCTTTGAAATGAGAAGTCTGCTTTACAGTCATATGCTGTCCTGTCATGCACAGATTTGTCTAGGTTGATGCATATGCATTCCTTTACTGGTATTATGGCGCGTCTGACAAACCTGCCTTTGACAGCAGATTCACACAGAAATCAATTCAGCGCAGGGTAACAGAACAACCCTCTCGCTCTCTCTCTGTGTTGTGTCTTTCACTACCTGTGTCTTTGGAGGGCGTAATGAAGCACGTTGTGACAGTCTCCTCCTGTGACTGAGCTCAAGGCGGGTAATATACAGGCAGGCTGTGGAAGCACCTCATCAACACCACCTTGCACTGCTCCTTGGGGAAATAAGTCACTCTCAGCTTGTCTCCCTCCAGAGCTGTCACCAACTCACCCTCTTTTATTGTGATTTCCTCTTATACAGAGAAATCAAATCTGGATGTGCAGGGAGGAGGTGGGGTGAGGCGGTGAACGGGGGCGTGGGGCCGACTCAGGGTTTTTTGATCGCCAACTTGCTCATAAAGATGAATAAATGTGAGCAGTAATGGTACATCCTGACTGCATCTCTGGGCTGCCTGTGAGCGTCAGATTATGCAGAAATCTGGAGCGAGAGTGTCTGAGGTCGACCTCCTCAACAAGCAGCTCCTGTAGGATCCTTGTTGTTGTTTTGTCTCATCGCTCCTTCCTTTCCTCCTCCTCCTCCTCCTCGCTGTCTTTTAACTGAAATGTCATCTCACTACAGCACCAAACCAGTTATGTTGTTGCTGTTATTACAGCTAAATGTAATTATAGGTGAACGACAGAATCTGACATTTATTTGTTGCAAGATTTGTAGCAAAATTCATGTTTACAGCATTAACACAATTGTAATGGTAACTTCTTCATTTTGTTTATAGGCTTTTATTTGTGACTGTGTCACGACTTAGACGTATTTAACCTTGTTTCTGGTTTTATTGTGAGCGATTCATCAGTGTGCGGTATTAAAAGTAAAAAAATAATAATAGTTTAATAATCTCTAAAAAAAAGCAGGAACTTGCTGCTTTTTTTTATTTTTTTCTTTAGGCCAAGTTAAATAGCTATCAAATGAATACCATAACCAATTTCATATCTCCAAAATAATATTTGTGATGATTACAGTTTAAGTTGTTCTCTTTCCATTTCAGATGAGCTCAGTCAAGATGCTGCGTCCCCGACTGAACGGGATCCTATTCAAGCTGACATTTGAGGAGCAAGTGAATAACATCCGGCCAGACATCATGAACGTGACATTCGCATGCGAGGAGGTGAAGAAGAGCGAAGGTTTCAGCATGCTCCTGGAGCTGGTGCTGCTGGTCGGGAATTACATGAACTCTGGCTCCAGAAATGCTCAGACATTCGGCTTCAATATCAGCTTCCTCTGCAAGGTACCAAGCAGAAACAAGTCTCTTTGTTTATGAAACTACACCTTGTCTACTTAAAATTCTTCCACAGCTTCTATGTTACATTCATAATGACATCTTGGAAAGCGTTGATTACCTTATGTATCATCATGCATGGCTTTAAACCTGTCTTTTTTAGACCAGACCAGAAAGCTTCTAGTTTCCTATTTGCCATTTAGCAGGTACTTTTGGACTAATTATATTACATGCACGGTAAACCTGGAGTGACATAATGGTGATGTATTGTGGATCATCCCGTGAGGGACTGGAACCTACAACCTTCAGAATACAAGCCCAGAACTGCTGAGAAAGACTCATGCATACTTAACATCAGGTTAAAAGCATCTGTCAAATGACAAGTGGTAAATTATACTGTAAACCTGTTTAAGAAGCAGATTTGCATGAGGCTGAAATTGTCAGAAAAAAAAAAATCCTGTTAGGTGTAAAAGCCATTTTGGGTTTGATGATTGGTGACAGTTATAGACAAACTTGACAGTTTCCCCTCGAAATACAGTATTCTTCAGAACATCATCTTCTGTAATATACGGAAATTGTGTGCTGCTGAGTTTATTTATAGAGCTGGCAGGTAAGCTTCCCTACTGAGATCATTGTAACTGTTACCAGAATGTGTATGAAAGCTGCAACTGCTGTTGTTGTGCATGTAAGATGGACATCTGGCTGTGTGTTTTACAAGCTGATTTGGATGGTGAAGCCGTTTGGTCCCGCTATGAAAGACAGCCACCCCCCTGCCGGTGTTTCCAGGCAGCCAGAACTACACCGTCACTCTTAGTTACATCTCTTTGCTGGCCTTGTCATCTATTCGGAGCCATCCCAGATGCTGCTGGGACACAGGTGTCCCAACCACAGGGGTTTAAGCTGGAGCCAGTTGTGGCATCTCTGAATGGTTGTTCGGAATTCTTTCTGTTTACTTTCCTAAGGCCACTGAATTACTGTGAACACAAGAACATCATTTTTATTTTATTTTTTAATCTGTGGCAATTTCATTTGAGTTTTATAGTGTGATCTTTAAACACCTCAGTGCCAGCACACTCTTATGCTCTTAAACATCCAAGCCCTTGATGAACATCTTGCTTTCTCTTAAAGTGTGCTTGCATGCAAATTGCTACTTGATTAAAAATGTGGATGAAGTTTACGTTGTCAAAAACTGCTTGCACATGCATTTTCATGAGGAAGTCCTTCACCTCTTTCTGTCAGCTCATCTGTTATATTTTTGTTTATTACTGCGCTTAAGTAGTCCCAGCGTGTGTTTGGTCCTTGGTGTGGGCTTAAAGGCTAGAGTTTGCTCATGGAGATGTTTAAGTATGGCGGGTTTGGAGTTTGAAGGTGACATGAACATTACAGTAGGTGGTTGTGTTTTTCTCTCTCTTTTTTTCATGTTTGTGTTGGATGGTGTTATGGCCCAGAGGGAGGACACCCTTGATGGGTGACCCTGCCCCGAGCATAGGCAGTTGAGTGGGAGAGGATCCAGTGGCCATCAGAGCTCAACGCTTGGCGGTATTTTCTCTGACCTTCGGTGTGAAGCCTGTCCTTGGGTCTTCCAGTAGTGGACTAAAACACTGAGCCCGGTTGTCAGGTGACATCTATATAGCTCTTATCAGCTGTGCTCTGACTGCACATTGTGCACTGTGAAGCACTTTATAACCAAGTTAAACATATCTTTACACATTGGCATTTATAGACATTATGTTGGGGCTTTCCTTCCCTCCTGATATATCATTTGTGTTCTTTCTTTCTTTCATTCGTTCTGACCAACTAACTCAGGGGTGTCAAACTCAATTCCTGGAGGGCCCGAGCCCTGCAGAGTTTAGTTGCAACCCTAATTAAACACACCTAATCCAACTAATCTAGTCCTTCAAAACGGCGTATTATGTGTGTTGGAGCAGGGTTGGAACTAAACTCTGCAGGGCTCT
>JAUMHQ010000019.1:2759994-2775884 GCA_032361165.1 Enteromius paludinosus | reverse complement strand
AGGGTTGGAACTAAACTCTGCAGGGCTCTGGCCCTCCAGGAACTGAGTTTGACACCCCTGAACTAACTCAAGGTTCAGTAGTATTGCTTTCCTCCCTTTTCCTTTCCTCTATACATTTGGTTTATTAGTATTAAATTTGTTCTTCCCTTATTTCTTTATTTTGTCTAATATCTTATGTTGTCCTTTCTTTCACTATTTATTTCATTTTATGACCAGTCTAAAGTTTTAGTGTTGCATTACTATTTGTCCTTCCTTCTTCCCTTACTTCCTAACTCATGTTTCAGTAGTATTGCAGTCCTTCCTTCTTTATCTTCTTTCCTTGTTTCATTCTATCATTCATCATTATTTTTATTATTTGTTAATTATTTTGTCATTTCTTTCACCATTTACTGACTCTGTGTTCAATAGTGTTGCGTTCTATCATCTTCTCTTCAATCCATCTGGTTTAGTTGCATTATATGTGTTTATTTCATGTCCTTGTTTTCTTTTTCTTTCTTTCTTTCTTTCTTCCTTCCTTCCTTCCTTCTTTCATGGTTCAGTATTATTGCATTTCTTCCTTCTATCTTTATTTCCGTTCTTCTTTCATTCTGTTATTTCCTGTATTTCATGTTTTTTTCACCATTTCTTTATGAGCAGTCTAATGATTTAGTGCATTCATTCTTCCTTCCTTTTTTCCTTTCTGTTGTCTTTTCTTTCTCCAGTTTCTTTCTGTTTGTTTATTATTCAAGCAGTCTAATGGTTCAGTATTGCGTTCTTTTTTTCCTTCTTCATGTCTTTCCTCCCTTTCATCTCTTCTTTTTCTCACCCATATCCTTTCTTTTGGTCTGTCTTTATTTGAGCTTTCAAAGATTCAGTATTATTGCATTCATATCAGTCAGACTCACATTTACTGAACATTAGTGAAGTGCCTGCAGTGCGGACAGCTTTTCGCTTCAGCACTGATTGGGCAGTTATTGATGGACAAAGGGAAAAGCCCACATTCTCAATCAGTTCAGTCAAGTAAATGGCCCCCTACGTGGCAGACCTCAGCCTGCTAACGAGCTCATCAGGGAGGGCCGGTTGTGGGCTGACCCGTGATCCGCGACTCTCAGTCACACTATGTACCAGCTGTAGATCTCATTTGCATATTTCTGAAGCTTTTTAAGGGTTAACATGGTTGTTATTTCAGAACTGGCCTTTGGGAAAAGAAAAAAAAAAACACTGGTGTGTTTAAGTCCTTCTGCTTTTCTTTAAACATCTGGTGTTATGAAAGAAACAGCCAGCCATGGTCACCGCCACCAGTGAACTAAATAGTTTGTGCTGTGTTTTTGAACCGAGAAGCTTGCTTTTGTTACTGCTTATTAGACAAACACGGCTCTGTCAATTTTCAGGCCGTGGTAAACAGAGTCAACTGATTCCTGCTGTTCTAATCACAGAAGTCACAGTCCTTTTCTGGTACAGTGTTTGAAAATCTATAGAGTCTGATAGGTCTGTGTAAGTGCTAAGTACAGTCTTTACAACACTTTACATATTTAAATAGGCCTAATATGTATAATCCAGCATCACATCTAGATTTTTTTCTTAAACATTTGGTTTCATCCTTATGAGGTTACATTTTTGAGACCACTGAGACTGCTCCACGTCAATTTTTTTTTTTTGGGCACGGGTGAAACGTGTTTTCATCTATGGAAATCCAGTAGCTTTGACCATCATCTCTCAGAGACACACAAGGCATCTCGGTTCTTTTAAGCTTCAGTTAACTTTAATCTTACAGAAGTATGTGTGAGTGTAGAAAGTAACCTTCTGTTGTGGATTCTTGACTCCCTGTCACATACTTTTCAAAAAAGTAACTTCTGTAGTGAACATTTGACATATTTCAGGCAAAGGTAGACTCAGAGGAATGCACACAAAGATTATGGCAACTTCAAATGAAATCAACCATGTGGGAAAAGGCTTACTCTGCAGCAAAGCCCCTTTTAAAGCTACAAGCATGAAAAGGTGTTAAATTACAGATAATATTCATTAAATCTGGATTTGCTCTCTGCTTTTTGGGGTTGTTTAAGCATGATACTTTTCAGTAGAGATGTCAGAAGTGTTTATAAAGAGTGAACCTTTATTTAGCCTTTTTTTAAAACAGTGTTTTATAATCTTTTCACTTTGTTAAGCAGATCGGATGTGTCGGCAGCGCTTTGCAATTTCAGCTCTGTATGTTGGCAACTTGTAGATTAAAGAGAAGAAAGTGTAATATACTAGGCTCCTTCATATAAGTTCATGCAGGGGTGGACTTACCCATTAGGCAAAGGTAGGGCGACTGCCATGGCCCCCAAAAGCCAAGGGGCCTCCAAAATGCTTTTCATAAACGAGACACATGAATGGTTGCAATTTACAGTGTTTATTACCGACAGGCGTCTGCGTGTCCGCTGCAGCACAGCGCGAGCTCTGCATCTGCTTCGTTCAGCCAATGGTTGAAATGAGCTGCGCTTTCAGTTGAAACACAGATATGTTGCTTATCTGTGGCCCCTGATATTAATGTGAACTGATATTTTCATCACGCTACCGCAAAAGATAGAACTTTAAACCTTTTAAAAATTTTATTTTTTTTTTTTTAAATGTTGGTGAAAATCCTTGTGGCATAACACTTTTGCACAGTACTGTATAATAATTTTCACTTCTGACTACTTCTTTCATCTCAACTGTAAATCAGTTGCTATTTCGTGGTCTACAACATGAAAGAATAAAAGTGTCTGCTAAATGAATAAATGGTAATGTTAATGAAAGAATCCGATGATAATATGCACATGAAAAATGTAGAAACACTGGACATAACTATGTGGCACCATTGTGCAGCAGCAACTAACAGTAAATGTGTGCAAATATTGGGCCCCATTCCTATATTTGCCTGAGGCCCCAAATTCACTAAATCCACCCCTGTATTCATGGTCTCTTTGTCATTTCTCAGCTTGTTAGAGATTCTCCCAGCGCCGCTTGTCTTTCTTGCAGATCTGGCATGGATGGTGAGCTCATGGACAAATGAACTCCCCAAGCTACCTTGCTCCCCACCCCAAAACTGCCATCGGTAGGCAAAATACGCCAGTCGCCAGAAGCGTCTCGGTATCTCTTTCTTCTGCCATGCCCCTCAGCTGCTGTGTGCTGAAGTGTGACTTTCTCATAGTTTCTTTGACAAAAAAAAAACACACACACTCAAATTACTGTTGCGGAGATCTATGCACCATCAATGCCTGTAAACTGAAGGTCCTTTGGCAAAATGTGTAATTGAGCAATCAGAAATGACAGTCCTTTAGGTGGTCTGAGATTTCTTGGTCCCTGTTGCCTCTCATGTCTGTTATTAGCTAATTGTTCTTGAGAATTTATATCTTTCAAATGTCTCAATGGAGGGTGATTGTTATTCTGTGGAACTCCTCAACATGCTTCAACGAATATTGAAATGGGCCGATTGGGTACGTTCAAGTATACTAACTGACATCATAAATCCCAGAGGCAAAGTTGTTCAGAACGAGGAGATCTGTGATATTATATGAATATATAGTCTAAAAGTGAATGTGTGAGGGATTTAAGTGGAAATATTGTGTTTTTGAGGCCTTGTTTAATGGTTATAGTGCTACAGTACCTATAGTCTGAGCTCTATAAAAAACGTCTCAAGACTCATCTGCCACATGTTTTAACCAAGTATCATAAAGGTTTGTGTTTTTGTTTAGGTTTTATAGGCTTTTGAGTATATGTGGCCACGCCCCTTTTTAAATGACCCTGTTATAGTTAACCAAAGTTCGAAATTCAATATTTTTTTTGATAATTATTAATCTAGAGTTTCCAAGGAATTGTTCTGTATTGGTTTGATCCAAATTGAGTGACAAGCCTGAAACTAGTTTGAAAAAGTAGGTTTTTAAAATTTTTGTGAATATTTAATGAATGGTTTAGTTTAGTTTTAAAGGCATTTGGTTTCTTGCGACCATGCCCCATTTTTAAATGAGCCAATTACAGCTAACTAAAGAACAAATTTCAAAATTGTTATTGATCTAGAGAGTCCACAGATTATTACAGCAGTGGTTTTATCAAGATTGAGCGAAAAACCAGGGACTAGTTAGCAAAAGTAGGTTTTTAACATAATTAATAAACAATTTGATTAACAGCAAAGGTTCTTGAGGAAGTTTCTCAGTATGAGATCTATCAAATGATATGCATATTGTGTCGATGTGTGAAACGCCACTTGTGTAATATCTAACAATAATAATAATTATTATTATTATTACCACTTATATATTTTAATATATATATATTTTTAATTAATGTCATTGTTATAAACATTTTATATTATAAATAGTAAAATACATTATTAAAAATAATATATATTTTTATATATATCTTCACTTTCTCCTTCAGTTCTACCATGTTCCTTTGCTTTTTACCTTTTTCTTAGATGCTTTTGTCCTTTTTGTATTTGTACTTTTATTCCAAATAGAAGCCTCTCTAAGGTGTCTTGATTTTGCTCACTATGTCCTTTCCCTTGCCACTCTTCTGAAAGAACCCCTCTGGATAGCGCTATTGTTGAAAGAAATCCCTGATTCATCAGTGTCTGGACTCTGTGGAAAAGTAACAAACATCAATGTAATCACAAAGACATAGAAGAACAAGAGGAATGAGGAAGCATGGGGGTAACAAAATGGAAGTGCCTCGACTGGAAAATTAGTGGAACATCATAACTTAAAGCAAATTAGATTACTCAATTTCAAACAAGATTACCAGAGAAGCTGACATAACTGATGTGGTACGTGCCAAAGAATGTCTGCTTCACTAATTTGATGGAAATCTCTCTCTCTCTTTTCTCTCTCTTTCTCTCTCAGTGGGACTCCTTACTGTGTTGTCCACTGTTTGCAGAATTGTTGGCTGCATATCTGCCCACCCTGTGCTCTGCTTCTATTATGTCAATAGGTTTCACCTCACTGTGCTTATCAGCTCGCAGTTTTGTCAGATAAAACTAATGACTGGTTAATCACCTTAAACCTTGGTAAAAGGTCAATGCTTTTTCCATTTTTTTTTGCCCTCTATTTATCTCTTAATCTCTCTCTCTCTCCCTTAAAGGATATAAATAGACACATTTGTTTATTTTAAAACATAAGTCTTGTAAGATATCTTCTAAGAGGGTGTTCACACCAATGAAACAAAGATAATGATATAGTTTTAATATTGAGTATAATTCTATAAGAAAAGGGAATTTCCACGACATCAGTAAAGACAAAGGAATAATTTTGTTGAATGCTGATGAAAAACATTGTCAGCCAATCAGAATTGGCTTGAGCATTTAAATTGCATATTAAACAAGTGTGTAATAATTAACAGAATGTTATTGTGTGTTGGTTATGTGTGCATGTGTATATATGTATATATGTATGTATATATATATATGTGTATATATCTATATATGTATATATATTAGGGGTGGGAATAGATAATTTTTTTTAATCTAGATTAATTTTGAAATCACGGACGTCAGGTGATAAGGATCGAAGCTCACACGTACTGTGTAGTTTAGAAAACTAGTCCCGTCTGAATAAGGCTACAGTGTAATTCGGCTATACATCCGCGCTAAAGGTGAAAGTCACCATAGCTTGAAGTATAGACTCCAACCCAACTTTGTCAATAGATCAACGGCGATATTTTTTTTATTATTTTTTTTTTATTTTTATGAAAGATCAAAAGGATAAACAATGCAGATTTATTTTCACAGCCACCTTTGCTCAGATTTACCAAGGGTGCCAATATTACTGGAGAGCACTGTACATATACTTATATATATATATATATATATATATATATATATATATGTATGTATATGTACATATACTTTTCTTTATCGCCCCTTACACTTAGAAACTCAAATCCATTCTGCGAGTGAATTTTTTGTCCATAAAAATATATTTTATAGGCAGTATAATTGAGTTGCCTACCACCTGGGTCACTTTGTATCAGAAGCATGCCTCTGATGGTGTCTTAAAATACTGCTTCTGTAGGCAGCTCACTATGTTTTGGCACAGAGCATTTGTTTATGTCATTTTTCCATGCGCTGAATCATACAAACCTAAGACCTCACACGTCTGCTCCTTCACTGCATGGAGAATGTACCAAGACATTTCGTTTCTTTCTCTCCGCATAGTGCGGATCTTACTTGGCAGATGAAAACAAACCTGCACAGTAGCGGCTTTCTGTAATGACAGTTTGGGGCATAATAATAAACAAATTAAAATTTGAAATGCATGAAATTAAATTGTGATTACCCAATGTGAGCAGATGATTGATCCCCATCTAATGAAAGTGTGAGCGTGCTGCATCCTCGCACGTGTGAAAGGGATGTGGGGAAGCTTGGCTGCAGGGCGCGTGAGGGGGAACGGACGCAGTGTGGAGGGCCGTGCTAATTAGCTCTCTCAGCATGCGTCTCCAGCAGCAGTGCAGGCGCAGTGGGGAATGATTTCGGAACAAGTTGCCTGTGCACTGACGTGGAGACACCGGCAGACGCTCACACTTGCCCTCCCTGTCTATTCCCATTCCAACCCACCCGTCCCTTGGTGATTCTTCACATAAGATTGATTTAACATGCCCATGTCATTCATTCCCCTGTATTTCTTTTGTGTGGTACTTGTCGCATGGTTTCAAACTGGCAGACTGTTGCAGAAGTTACTCCTGCCAACCTTGTTAGAATCCACAGGAGGTAGAAAAGCCATTGTCTGTTGCAACAAGTGCCACCGAGGTGTCTTTATTTTCAAATTATAAAGACGAGAGATCTGGCCGCAGCCAATAAATACCTGAATCTTTAAACATGTTATTCACAGAAAGGTTGAGCATCAATTGAACATGCCATTCACGAAAACCCTTGTGGTTGGATTGCTGGTAATTTTCAGGACATTATTCAGGCTCTCGTGAAATGAACCTTGCTATTACATATCCATTGAAAATGAGACCAATATAATGTTCCTCGCATGTCCATGTCAATTATCGCAGCCTCGGATTTCGCACAAGTCATTACATATTCGCCCTCATTTGGTATTCCCTTCACTGGCCATTAGGCTGATGTGATTAGCACTGAAAGTGTGGCAATAATAACTGCCACTTAAATCTTTCAACATCACTGGAGGACTGTCATATTGCACAGTTTCAAGGTGCAAAACAGCTTTTTTTTATTTAATATACATTGGAACAGTGAGCACCAAAGAGTTCAGTAATACACTTTAATGGCATGAGATATAAATAACTAATGCAATTGAAGAATCAATTTCTTCTCAGAGCCTGAAAATGTGTTGCATTTGTTTCCCCCAGTTTCATATGTGGCATCTGTCTGAATGTTGCATTTGTCATTACTTAGTAAAAAAACGACCTATTCTGAAGCTCCTTCTTTAAGTGTTCCAGTTTCGGGTATGAAACATGTTGTTTAGTAACTTGATAAATGTATTATCCTGAGTCAACATAACATAAAACATTATAAACGTGTTAAAAAAATCTGGCTATGTTAAACAAAGTTAAGAAGTCTGTACAGATGGTTTTTAATTAAGTGTAAATATTTTGTTTTCTGATTTCTGTTGACTAAAATAGAATACAAAAATAAAAACACTATCATTTTCAATTATGAACTTTAATGTGCTACTGGAATAATAACTCAGATCAACCCAGGGTTATTATATTTGACTAAAACAAACTATATAATAATAATCATCAAAATCATCATCATGAAGCGTTAACCGAAATAAAACCCGACAAACTATATTTCAACTGGTTGCCAACTTTTCTAATATTAAATTGATGCAATAAAATAACAAAAAAAGGGAGGAATGACATTTTAGTTACTGAAATAAAAAAAAAAAACACTAGGGCTAGAGCTGATGATGAAGATGGCATCATTATTGTGTAAGGTACATTTTCAAATAGAAATCAAGTAAAACTAGCACAAAGTTAGTTAACATGTAGGAAGTTTGACAGAAGTGTTACGTTTTTTTTCCATCTTAAAAGACATAGACTGTACGAGGCTTGTTTCCTGTGATAGCTGTGGAAATCAGAGGCGGCAGGCATGCAGTACGCATGCTGAGGTCGTCAGCGTCGGAAGGCAAAGCCTTTAAAGTGCATTATCTCTCCGCCTGCTCTGTCGCTGTTCTGCGCATTAGCAGCTCAGTGCTGGCTGATTGGTAAACACCCCGTGGCTGAGCGGGTGCAAAACTTAATTCTGTTTAAATAAAGAAAACAACATTAGGATTCGGATGCAGTGTCAGCAGCGCAAGAGCAACTGGCCCTGTTTTGATATCTGCACCGGAGCATTCACAATTACTTCCACCCTAACCATTGCGTGTATTTTTAGTTCACGTGTTGGTAGATCAAACTGGAGATAATTAGCAAATTCAGCCCATATTTATTGTGAATGTGTGCACACGGCCGGTCAGAAAAGCGTTACTAATGCGCACAAAGCAACAGCTTCCACAGAAACAGCAGCAAACGTTGCGCTCCTCACCGACGGCGTGCGAGCGCCGCATGGGTTCGGTCGCGGTTAAAGGGAAAAGAAAGACCTCCGTGTTTGTTTGCTTAGAGTTCTTGTTGTTTTTCCATGCTCTGTTTTTTGTTCCAATCCTTGTAAACCAATATTGATTTTAGACAGCCAGCTGCGTAGAAGAAAGGGTCATTCCAGAAGAAAATAAACCAGCATTTAGGATCTGGTTTTGTTACGTTTCTTTTTTTTTTTGTTTTTCATTTGTTTTCCTTGCTTCATCTTTAGCAGCGAGACTCTGTGAGGTTGCTGCGTGTGTTGTATTATATTGGAGATTGCAGCTGAGGCATGTCTCTATGTCTGCTCTCATTTATTGCCAATCTCTCAGGGAGAAATTGGAAGCGATTTATCTAATGGATGCTGGAACACAGTGGCATTTTCAAATGAAAACACTCCACAGGAAATTCCGATAATAATTCGCGGATTATTCGCTGGACTTTTTGCTGGGATTCCTCTAGTGTGGCCGACGTGGAAAAAGCATGCAGTCGTGTTCTCTGATAAACAGATAAATACCACTAAACGGGCTGTAAAGCAAGGGGCTAAATTATGCTTTCCTAATGGATTAATCAATTGTGACTCCTCCAGTCTGAGCTCGCAGCAATTCATCCTACCTGGAAACAATTGCTTTATAATCTCAGGAAGGCCTTCTCACTTTGCGAAGGATACAAAGGCCTTGCAGGGCTAAAAGCTTTATTGATCTCTGAGACCCTTTTGAATAGGTAATTATACGTCATGATGTGCTTAGATTAATATATCGCCTTTGTTTGCATCTCAAAATGATAAATGAATCCTCCGGTGTGCATATCATTTAACTAATCCCAGATCATTAGGGAAGACGGGCCATGTACGCGGGATGGGCCGTAATGGAATGCAGCAGGGGGGAGAGACTCCTGTCAGATGTTCGGGCAGAGGAGGCTTATCTCATCTCTGCCAGCTATTAAATGTAGCATCAGCATCCACTCACGACCCAGCAGCTGGCAGGTCTGGGATTCTGTCAACGTGGATAGCCTGATGGTCAGGTGTGTATGTGTTAGTCAAGGTTTATTGGCCAAAAACTGTTCAGATTTACATTACTGTTTTCCACCTTCTGTTTTACAAACAACACCGTAAGAGCTTTGTCAGTCTTGCAAGCTCTTAGATGATTGGTGGGATTATGAAACAGAATAAAGCAATGATTACCTGTTCAATAGACAAAATTTCTGATTATAGCCCATAAGCATTTATATACTCTCTTTACTATACTTTCTTATTATTTATTTATTTTAATCATTTATTTTTATTTTTTATATAGTGTAAGGAATCCTGGCTTTGTGAAAAGTCATCTATTTCAAAAGAGGAAAGCCATTCTTGTCACCTTTAAATAATCGCACATGTGATCAGTGTTACAGTAATGCCTGGTATTAGTTTTCCTTTGACTTTTATATTACTTTTGGTACGATGCTCCTCTCTCCTTTGTTTAAGACAATCACACCCGTTACAATTTATGAAGAGAGAAGAGGCTAAAGACTGCATCCATTTATTAATTTACCTCATTTTACCTGCCACATTTTTCCAGAAGAAAGCCAATTCCTCACCTCTCTATCCGCAGAGACATTCTGGAAGAGAAAATCTATGGCAGGCATTATGTTAGGCGGGGAAATGTGCCAGCTGTCGTAAGTTTGCCATCAGTTTGTGTAAAGGTTAATATCACATCTGCTGTGCAGTCCAGCTTGAGGATTCATTCTGCCTTCCCGGCTCTGCTGCGGGACTCAGCAGCCATCTTCTGTGTGAAAGCAGCCTTCCTGGAGTCTAGGCTTGACAGCAAACAATCTGTTTGAGTCTGAGAGGGTGAACAGGTCACCCAGCCCCACTGCACTGCTTAATGTGGGCCTGAAGCCATGGCCCTCCAAATAGAGAGAGAGAGAGAGAGAGAGAAAGAGCAACACCGCTCCATGTTTGGTTCATATCTATAGTTCTCAAGCAACTGATTTATGTCACCAAGGGAACTTGGTTCTTGCTTTATAAAAACAACATGTGCCTTTTTCGTGGGAATCAGTTTTCTACAAGATAGGTGTGTTTTAAATGCTAAAACATACAATACAGTATGTAGTGTTTATATTTCTGTTTCGCGGTTTCATTTTATTTAACTAACTTGATATAGGTTGTTCAACTCTGGTCCAGTTGATCCGATCCTTGATATGGACTGATGTTGAGATGAATTTCAGGCATTTTATTGCGTACACTACAGCAGCCCGCAGCAAGTGTGTGAGCGGTGTGTATTGATCTAAATATTTCATTTCTTTCATGTCACCTTAATCTTGTACAAAGCATGCTTGTGGTTTGGGGGAGAAAGCTCCTTTTCAAATTAAACGTGGTAAATAAGTAAACAGGGGGAAATATGCCCCCGTGCACTCTGCTCCTTCCAATTTCAACTTTATTGACACACCTATTTGTCAGATTTCTGCACAAACACCTTGAAGTGCTGTCAACGCATAAATATATTGATGTGATCCTTCTTAGATTCAGCTGAACACATGTTGCTCTGTGAATATACAATAGCATGTTGATTCTATCTATCTATCTAACTTCTATCTTTTCTCTGCAGCTCCGTGACACCAAGTCAACAGACCAGAATACTACTCTTCTTCATTTTTTGGCTGAGAAATGTGAAGAAAAGCATCCTGAATGTCTGAAGTTCCCTAATGAGCTTGAGCATGTTGAAAGTGCCAGCAAGGGTAAGAATATTTCTATTATATTATGTTAGGTATTATTATTTTATTGTATTTATCAATCGGGTGGCAGTACGTGTGTATGAACATGCTTGCTTTCCTTTACAGGATTTCTTAAGTGGAGCACAATATAATTGTTGCAAATAATTATTCTGGTTGATTACATTTGCATTTGCGGGCTTAGACGTGTTGTGTAGCGCATTATGTGCCTAAACGTAAGTTATATCAGGACACTAATACAGTTGCACTGCTTGACATAATGAAAATGACTGTGAGTCATTTGAGTTAATGAGGGGGGGATTTTTTTTTCTTCCTATAAAGTTGGTTTATCTTTGATGATTGTTTATTGTTTTGTTGTTGTTGTTTTTTACAGTGAAATTTTACAGTGGCCTCTACAATAGAGAGCGTCCATTCAGCACAGAAACTTTTTGTTGATAGAAAATAAAGTGATTTTTTCTTTCAACCTATTCAGTCTGCTCGCTGTTAAAGCACAATGTAATATTTTAGTAAAATGACTCCATTTTCTGGCATGTTTGTGATGGCGTTATTACTGTCAGTTTGGAAGGCTTGGTGAGAATGCCATGTAATTCAGTTTAGCTGCATGTTTGTTTCAGGCAAGATAAAGATGCGCTTTATTTTGATTTAGAAGTCTATCCTTTTATTTCTTCCCACCCATAAGCTTTTATCCTGTTTAATCAAACAGAATTTCCTTTAAATGTGTTAAGCCTGATTAATTGAACAACCAGCTTTGGTTTGTGAAGACATTATCACCCCTGATCTGCAGATATCAGCGGCGTCCTTTTGAAAAATCCAGGGCTCTGTCAGGTGCGACCTTGAGATATTTACCCTCATATATACCTCACTCCATCTATCTAAATCACGCCGCATTATGGTGTTTGACAAATCCTTTATTGGTTTTCTCCTGTGGTCTTCTTTTAAGCTGTGAGCTTCAAGGCTTTTTATGGCTTGAATTAGATGAACTAATGTTACAGAGATCAACCCAGGAGACTGGACGCAATTGGCCCCGCAGACTATAATTAGAGCTTTTGCAGAGAATGAAATAAAACTAGTTAATGGCCAAAGAGCCTTTCTTAATCCTTCTGCTATGTGTAAATCCAGCCGTTTCCAGCGCTGCGAATAGACAAGTTTCATTAGAATGGTGCAAAGCAGTTCTGAGGGCTGATGAAGGAACTGTAATGAAGCACAAGGGGCCCATATGCTCCACAGTATGTCCAACAGGAAAGGTTAAGAGTCCAAATGGGGAGGTAGCTATGCAGGGACGTGGCGGAGTCTCGCGCAGCCGTTCTGACATTGTGGAATGGATTCTTATTATGGCTTGGAGTGATTAAGAGCTTTAGTGCTTCCCACTATGCTGAGGGAGATTTCCGCGAATTTAAATATCTGGTTTCTTTACTCTCATTCATTTCGAACAGATTTGGAAATGAAGACCCTCAGTGAATGCAATAATCTCCTGTATTATTGTCACTCGCTATGTCTGTCCGTGTTCGTATCCGTCAGGGAAAAAAAAAACGGCATGCCTATCCTGGCAGTGGGGCGTAATTCCTCCTGTCTATAAGCTAATTTGTATTTAATTCCATTTGAAACTGTTTGGTTGAAGCCCTTGAGCTTTATTTACTTTGTTAGTTACCTAATTGCTTATCTAATCTAATAAAAGTAATTTAGTGCTTTGTCGTGAAGGATGGCGGTCACTGTTGAATAGAGCAGCTGTATCTTTGTCAAGGTAGATGTCTGGATGAATGCACAAGACTAAATCTTTGAATAGACACATTTGAGGGAGAATCGGTTCTTTGTTTCAGGGTCTTTATCTAATTTGGGAAGAGTTAGGCAGTTTGTGGCTCTGATTTAGTTAATTAGAGTGAATACCACTGTAAGCCGGTGTCAACTGTGTGCAAAAAAATGCCACCCCGCTATATATGTGTTAGTAATTATTATCAATTTTAAAGAACGCCACTGTTTAGTTTATATATAGCTCAATTTATTATGCATTTTAGTGTGATTTTAGATTTTATTTACAACAGTTATATATTACACAGTCTGTTAATTAATTCCCATACCCTGTAAATATTAACTTTTGACCGTTCTATCAAAACTAATTATGCTTAATATGACATACTGTGTAAAATAAATATATATATATATATATATAGCATTTTAAATCATTTTTCAGGCCTCACCTGACAATCTTACATGTAACGCATACAGATGGCCCACCTGGTTAAGTGTTGAAGCAGAATTCATGAATGAATAATTCAGTTTTAGCTAATGATCTTTTCAAGACCTTTCTGTTCGTGTCAAAGTGGTAAGAGAACATGAATCTGTTTCTTCTTTTAACATGCTAGCACAGCTCACCTTAACCCTGAGCCGAGTTTAGACACCACCTCTCATGCTCTGTAATTTCTGCTACCTCTCTTTTCTTAAGTTCTTGCTTTTCTTTTTCACCCTCACTCTGTGCTGCTGAGTCTCTTTTTTTGTCTCTCACTCCATATTTCTCACAAACACCGGTATATTTTTCTCTCTTAAGAATAATACTTCCTCCACTTTATCCCTGTCTCCCCATCAAAGCAGATTTTTTTTAGGCTGGCATAGTTGCACACCAGAACACAGGAGCACATGTCTCTATACCCCGCTGGTCTCTGCTGTTTGAGCTGTAAAGCCCAGATACTCTGATCACACACCAGGATCTTCTCATGGTTCTCTCAATGTATGTAGTTCTGATAAGCTTCCCATCGCATGTCCCATGTTATTGGCTGATCTCTGCACTCGGGTAGTGTACTTTGCCTCGACACGCTTGAGCGAAGACCAAATCAGGTGATTTCTTCCTATTGCATCAAGATCTGGTCCGAAAGGTTGCACGCACACACATTCAATAATCACATATCCATCTACAAATGTTGGAACTGGCAGTCTTAATATACTTGATTGAAAAGAGCAATCAGTTCTGCCTGATTTGCTTGGGAAAGTTATTGTCTCCCTTCAGTTCCTCCTTGATTGGTGACTGCAGAATACCTTTCCATCAGTCGCAAACCTTCAAATCTCTGCAAAGATAGTCCAGGAAAGGATAGATAGATATGGATAGAGATGGATTCATTAATTTGTATGAATACCTAGCTGTAAATGATGACAGCTGTAAATTGGCAGTGCAAAACATTACTGATTGGTTTAATTTTTTTGGTGCATTCTAAATGACACATTCTGATGATGAGTGTCACAAGTCATTATTAACATTTCAGAAAAACCTAATTGTGTTTGCCAGCTTTGTAACATTACCTTGGTGACAAATTTAAATCAGTGCAATTTGGAGCAGCAATGTTCAGTATATCATAGAAAACCAAACATTTACCAAATGCATGATGCGCACAGCACAACACTGGCCAAATATGGCATGTAACAGTTCTGTCAACTGGCTGTGGGCCAGCGGAGCATCCTTATTGTTGAGCTCTTTTGATCTGACCTCAGCTTTGATCACATTATACAATACTTCAGCTCTTTCCCAAAGATAACTGCCCTGTACTCTGTCATTGTTATGCTTATTCCAAATACTGTCTTGACAAATTTAAATCGAAACTGCAACTGTTTGCTAATCAATCATAATTGCATCATCCCGTGTATTCTTTAAGCTGAGTCACAATTTGGCATTTGCTTGAATCTGTTAATGTGACTCAGAAGGATGTTTGTCTTGCATGCTTTCACTATCACCGTCTGATTTTATTTATTTTCTCCCTCTCATGCAGTTTCTTACTGTATGCAATTTATCCATTGCTTAAGGGGTGTTGTAGAATGCAATTTTGATGTCAATTTTGATTTGACCTGACATTATCCTCCAAGATTATCATGATGACAACTATTCATCTGCCCTGGCAGCACAGAGCCACGTAAGGGTTTTTTTTTGTTTATGATGTGTTAAATATTTTATGCACCTCAGCAACATAATCTTGGTTTTTCGCTTTAGAAAAAAAAAAAAATCAGTTTGGATAGGAGATATGTGCTAGCAATCCCATGTCGACTAGCCACTGCTTCCTGACACACATGATTGCATCCCTTAATACCTCTGTGCCAGCCGGCCTGTAAAAAAATATGTTGCCCAGGTAAAGGTCAGAAGCGGTCATGGCCTGCCTCCCCAGGCCGAGCTTCCCTCTGGGCAGAGGAGCTCTCGACTTTCCTGTCTCATCCATTACCATCCACCTCCATCAAGGGCGGTGCTAATTAGAATGTGTTTTGATCATCCTGGGAGGATAGCGAAAAAATGTGCTGAGTCTCAAGGAAGGACTGGGACATGGGGAGCAACCATGAAATCAGAGTGGCATTGTACTTTCCCCTTTACTTATTCATGAAGTTCTTCCCTCCTGGGCTGCTCCGTTACACCTCCCTGCCCACAAAAAAGGAGGGGATGGATGCTTGCAGCAGTTCTACCTGTTGTATAACAGCACAAACTTGAACCTTTGTAAAATTGTATTAGCCGATGTTAAATACCGATATATATATTTCTCTTTGTTTTGAAATATTTTGTAATTTTGGTTCATTTTGAGTAAAACTTATTTAATTAATTTAATTAACTTAGAAATTAGTTAAGTTATTTTTCTGAGAGGTCACTGTAATATATATATATATATATATATATATATATAAAATTAATTAATTTTAAT
>JAUMHQ010000019.1:2740374-2756668 GCA_032361165.1 Enteromius paludinosus | reverse complement strand
TCTGTTGTTTGCTAGTTTTTGCGCATGTACAATGAATCCGCAGAAAACAAATATTACTATTTTTAACAGGTCACAGGCGCTTATCCTTTCTAATTGAATACAATTCTCATTTAAAATAATGTTGTCAGTTAACCAGTTAATAATCGGTTAACGAGCGTCGGTGGTCGGTTACGAGAAATAATGAGCATCCCTATTATATATATTTATAGATTATATTATCATCTCAAAAATGCATTCTTGCACATTCATTCATGGTATGTCATAACTAAAACAAAGCCACAGCCGATTTAACCATTAGATCTCTGAGCAACTTACAGCAGTTGAGTTTCAATTCTGAATGAATCTATAGAGTGGTTGATTCAATGACTCCTGCATGAATCAGTCATTTTAAATGATTCAGTTCAGTAAAAGTTTCAACTTGCTCCTGAAGTCAATATCACCTCATAATGAAAAGACCGTATAAAAAACACTATAAAATGTAGGTTAAACATATGATATTGTAAATTGCTAATGCATGTTTGGTCTTAATAAATTAATGTATATATTATAAAATGTATGTTGCGAAATGTATTATGATATGTAGAAATTAACACAGAAGTATTGTTCGTTGTTAGTACACATCTTGACATACTCTGAAGAGGTGTGCCCCTTTCTCGCTCTCTCTCTCTCTCTCTCTCTTTCCCATTTCTCCTGTCACACCTACAGAATACATTCCCTCTGCAGATCAATCCATGGAGATGTGCCCTACATTTGCCGCTTTGGCTCAGTTCTCCAAAAATGCTGGCCTTATCTGCACCACACATACATGCATGCCAAACATGTCTGGATTAAGACGCTGAGGGCAGCACTCTCACACATACTGTACCACGCACTGATTCTGGCACTTTAGATTAAAAGCAAAGTGAACATCTGAGGGGAAAAAAAAACAAAAATCTAGTAAGAGAGTTTTACCATTTCCAGAATCTTTACAGATCCCGTTTTGCTGGAGGACCTCAGAAGATCCAAGGATAGTGCCATTTTTTTTTTTTTTTTCAGCTATATCCGTTTTTTGGATTGATATACTTGATGTGTAGTTGAGTTTCAAACCAAGACTTTTCACTCTTTCATTGTGTTGCATTAGCCATCGTCAATCTTCCATTGTGTCTGACTCTGGCTGCCCGCTTTTGATGTGATGACCGCTTAATGTCCAGTGAAGGAGGCTACTCTTCTTGTATTTGTTTTGCAGTCGAGGTAAGACTGACTCTTTAGGGCAGGATGTCCTCTCCGGTACACAACAGGCTGGCTGGGAGAGTAGACAGTCTGTCAGAGGGCATATCAGGAGCAGGAAGCAGGCCTGTCTGCCCCAGCTGTCCCTGCATGAGTGATGGCTTTTATGAAACGCTTCTTTATTCCTCATGTCTTTTTTGCCTGTTAGAATATCGGAGAGATGTGGCAGCCCCCTATCTGGCCCCCACTCTCTCATTCTCTGTCCGGCGGTGCAGGTACGCAGACATGGATGGACACGTGCAGAGAGGCTGACTGCTTTGCTTAGAAATACTGACAGCACACCTGGATGAGAGTCGACAATGCAGCAGAAAATGAAAATAATGCTGTTTGCCAGGCACGAAATACGTCCTGTCACTGTCAACCTCTCGGCATGCTGGGATTGTTGGACAGGTTGAGGCCAGGTTTTTTTATTTTTTTCATTCTTTCTTGAAAGCACTTTAATGTGGCTGCTCTCCCCTCACCAGACTCTCCATGGGTGTGAAGGAGCGTGTCTCATTATTGACTCCCCTACATTCCTCCGCCCCCTCCACCTTCATCTTACCATTTCGTATTTCCACCTGGTAGCCTGATAGAGCTTTTGAGTCCGACCTGTCAAAATCTGTCAGAATCAAATAGGTTTGAAACAACTCGGAATATCCAGCTACAATGTTTCTTTTTCTCTGATTCTCTCTGAATGCGGCAGTGAACAAACAAGTAGTGTTGAATTAGAGTGTTTACCAGATGTGACAAATCTCAGAGAGGCTTTATCAGGGGGACATCTGGAGGCAAAACAATAAAGGGAAATGAAAATGAATTGATGAATAAAAAGATAATGCTGTAGTTCTTCAGATGACATGCATGACTAAACCGTGCCAACGTCAAAACTTTTCCTTGGAGGTTATTTGCAAGACAAAACAACCTCGTACTGACAACTTTCTGTAGCGCTCGATAAATAGCTTACAGTAATAGTGTAGTACGCTTTCCTTAAATAATTTCCACTCCTCGCCTTAGCTGACTCAACAGTCTTTTTCATTGTTTTTAATTGAACTAAAATAGTGGATTGATTGCCACTTTTCTTAGAAGTCAAAATTTGTATTAATTAATTCAGTTATTTAATTAAATAATAATTTCAATACATAAAACAATAATAATACTAATAATTAAGTCTCAATACTAGTTTTCCAGAGGGGTGTGGTCTTGAAAAATCATGGTTTGGTGTTATCTGGCTCCCACTTGACACAATCAAAATCAGCAGTGGATAAAACTGAATCACGGCCTACATTTTTTTCCCTTTGAATAACTCGTTTCACTCAATATGACACATCATAGAAGAAAATTGGGTTCTGTGTGCTGTTTTATGCTCACTTAAAGGTGGAACCATTTTTGACTTGTTGAGGACTGATTCGGTGGTGCTCCAATTAAGTTCCAGTGGTTGATGAAAGCACATTTTTGCTGTTGTTGGTGACCCCATTTCTTTTGGAATAAATAGAATGTAATAACGGATGCATCCATTGGGCAAAGTTTGCAGTACTGTTGCACATAGAGCACAACAAAGCGCTCATATGTATACAGATGAAGTGTTGCAGAATGTGCTTGGTGGTTTGTTTTAAACAAGCATTGCTACTAAAAGTTGCTGTTTTGCCCCTCTTCTCCCAACCTATAAAGGTTGATTCAGGCTTGTTAGTTTCCACAAACCGAGCCATCAAGAGTTCTTGGAAAAGGCAGACAATTTTATAATTTGGCCCGAACAATGTTGACAGTATTTGTTTACATCTGCACACATGATTTTTGAATCCAGGTCCTTTAGCCAGTAAATGCCTATTTGAATGGATGGCCAGGTTTTTGTGTCTTAAAACCACTGAGAGTAATGCTTATAAAGAACACCTTTTTTCCTCCTCAATGCTAATTACTTTTTAAAAAACCATATCGGTCCAATGAAAAAAAGATCAGTCTCTCAAAAGAGACAAGACAATAAAGATGCCTATTTTGGACACAACAGTGGTATTGGCCATGCAAAACATCACAATTTAGACTCATCATGGATGTCTTGGCCCCTTTTAATCCCGACTGTTTTATGTTCTGTCACTCATTTCCATGTGAGCAACTAGATAAGAGTGGATGTTTGCAATTTTCTGGCTGTCTGTTGTTTGCAGTCAGGCAGAGGTGAGAGACAACCGAAGAAAAACATACCTCATACAGGAGATGACCTGGATTTGGCTCGAGCTGTGAAAGGAAACCGAATTACAGCTTGTCTGTGCTTGAGTGCTTTCTATTGGCTGCTAACAAAAGCGTTTACAGGCCCAATTCCATCTTATTTTGTCCCCGCTTCTTTTTTCTTTACCGTTAGACTTCACAATTTACGTTCTTCTTAAAATGTTTCGAAGTTTCTGTGAGCCACATGATGCCTCCGCTTGCCCTTTATTTTAATGGCTTCGCAGAAACATTCATGGTACTTTTTTTTTATGTTTTGAAAAATGATCCTTTAATGAGCAATATCATTTTTACTGTTGTTATTTGTTGTGTGCTCGTTAAGTGTCAGTGATAAACATGGTGTCTAACCACCTGCAGCGTCTTATCTCGCAGCAATATTTGTCTCCGCATTGGTGGAGTTATTAAAATCTCGCTCTGTGTGGGGGAAATGTATTGCAAGCCACCTTTGTTTAGCACTGCAGTTTCCCAATAACATCCCACAGTGCAGCACTCAGCCGCTGTTGCAATGAGAAACAGGCCTTAACTGAGCCATGATTAACCACAACTAAAGAAGTCACTCTGAGCACAATTAAATGACTGAAGTGCCAAATAATGATTAAAAAAATATGAATCTAATGAAAGTAATATCCGGCACTTTATATGTAAAATCAGCTGCCCCCAACAGATTTCCCAAGCTCATGATGCACTCGCTCTCCTCAAACGCAGCCCTTCTTCACGCAATTACTTTAGTGATTACAACCGTACCAGCTAAATACTGTTTATGTAATTTTAGGCACTGTGGTTAGGGAACATGGGAGTCACTAAGAACAAGTTTTAAAAGGTTTTAGGGAAGTGGTTGGATCCTTGCTTTGTTCACAGGAGAAGTTTTGACATTGTTTACAAATTGGAAATTGCTATGCCAAATAATCCCAATGTGAGATGATAGAGGCTATGCCAGATACTGAGCAAATAAAACTGTTGTATTTTGAATTGGGGCAAACACATGTGTTTGTGACCTCTCATGTGGTTGGTAGAACATCTCACCTTCATTAAAAATATGTTCAGATGAGCTCTTTACAGGTTTGGAATGCCATGGGAGTAAGTGACTAATAAAAAAAAACACTAAATCGTTTGTGGTGGAGTATCCCTCTAAGACTTTTTTAAACCTTGTTTAACTGGTGAAAATACTAGAGGCTAACTATACTATTATTTAACTATAAATAGAAGTTAAATAATGAATGCAAAAATCGTGGTAGAGTGAGTAGAAAACTGAAATACTGGCCTGATCCTTATAGTTTATCCTTGTTTATATCGCTGACATCCAGTAAAACATCAAAGTGTACTTACGATGGAGTCAAAGGTACATGCTTGAAAATATCATGTCTGACAACCTCTTCTTTATTCTCCTAGACTGCCTTAGACACTACCTCACCTACTGCACTGCGCTCCAGCGGAGCCCTGCTTCACAGATCAGCCTTTTTATATACTGTAATTATCTTTTGATGTAAGTAGCAGCTTGCGCTAGTTAAAACAGATGGTGGATCATTTCAAATCCCATTTTTCATGTTTGCCGCGGATATCAATAAGACGGCAGTCCCCAAACTTGGTCTGACCTTTGTGGCTGGTGGCGCATGTCATCTGCAAAATTGAGATCAGGCGCGTGACATTTTTCAAATCACAGGATAGGGAGAGAAAGGTCCTTATCAAGGCTGTCAATCATGACTTAGTGTATTCCCTAACGCCCCACACACACAAATCAAATCATCTCCGGTAGGGATCACACAACACACAAGGGCTGTTGTTGATCCTGTAAGCTTGAATCATTTACCAAGTTGAAGGAGGTCCAGTCACACTTCGTTAGCTGGGTTCTTTATTTTTATTTTTTCATGCAGTTCTGTCTATATTTGTGCACTCATATTGAGTTGCTGCATTGCAGGCTGAAATGCCACGATGACAATTCAAGCTGCTCTTTTTCATGCCAACTATTCCCCTGTATGGGTAAACTGGGTTGTATTTTATTATTGGTTGTTGGGCCAGAGTCTAATTCCGAGCTTGCATTGAGGTGGTGGTTGTTGTTGTTATTATTATTATTATAATTTTTTTTATTTCTATTATTTTTCATTTATTTTTTTTCTATTATTATTATTATTTATTTTTTATTAATACTTTTTTTATTTTATTTGTGGTGTTGTTATTAATATATTTATTTAATGATCATTATTATTTTATATTTTTATAAAAAAAATTTATATATATATATATATATATATATATAAAACAGCTGCAGCTGTATATATATATATATAGAACAGCTGCAGCTCGCCGTGATTGTCCTTTTTTTTGGATGTTGAAACGTGTGAAACGGTCTACCTTGATAGGAGGTGAAAGGAATCACACCACTCATCAGCCAGCTGTGAGAATCCATTAGTCTTTGCGAGACAAACCTTAAGGACACCATCAGGGAAGTCAAAATCTTGAGCTCCGTTATATTTATAGTTTGGTAGGGTATAGTGGGGTAAGCTGTGTCATTTTTACTCAAGTTGTCCTCTAGGCAAGGAGAAATGAAATAACGGGGAAAATGCAAATAATTTTATTTCAGAGTAACTGGTATCAAATGAATTTAGAAGATGGTGTTATCAACATGCCAAAGTGCCAAAGAAATTAAATAAGTGGTCCAGTGACATCTTGCCAGGGTTATTATAATTCCATTATATATTATTATATTTCCATAATTTCCAACATTTTTTTTTAACTTTTGTTAAAATGTGTTACATAAAAAAAAAGAAATAAAAATGAATAAATCTAACTTTTTTAGATGCCTAATTTGTTTTTTATTGAAAATAGCTATAATAGTAAATCAGTGATACTATAGCATGACATGTGTATGTTGAGTTACTACTGTATGAACAATATGTGTATAGTAGGCTACTTTTGTCAGATTGTATGGATATTATAGTGCACACAATACAACAGTATATAGGCCTCTTCCTAAATATATGGCCTCATGACCATAGGACAGTTACCCATTGATATATCTTACTCCACTCCATCATACTTATTAAGCAAATTTTGAGCAAATGATGTACACCAACTGCCAAATTATGTAGGTTTATATTGCTTCTGTCTAAGTATTTTTTAGATGTGACCTTTCCTTTACATCTAGGTGATTTGCATTTTATTTTCCTCCTTGTTTTGTTCCGTGAGATGAAATGGCGCAGTGTGATCCATATTCAAATATATTAAAATGAGTAGCAGTGTGTTTGCATGTGAAATTGAGAAAGAGTGTTGGGGTTCAAAGCCTGGTCCTGTGCATGCTGATAAGTAAGGGGCGGGCCAGGCTCAGCGGGAAGCCTTGTTCCACTTTGCAAATGAAGGGGAAAAGGGCAAAAAAAACGGTGACCATGGCACGGTTCCGTGAGATACACAGCCAGCCGTCACTTTGTGACTTTGATACGTGTCTCCGAGCAACTGGTTGAATGCTATAATCAGAAATATCAGGAATGTAAGGTCTGCTAGTAAATTTTAATTGCATTGTCATGCGAAGCCTTGTCCTCTCAAAGTTAAGAGAACAGAGACTGAGAGAGAGAGACGGAGAAAGAGAGAGAGAGAAAATCGATTGTTGCTGGCCAAATTGATGCAGCGTTTGTCTGCGAGTTCACAGCAGATAAAGCGAGGGCTGCTGTGTTTGTCTTCAGGTGGCCTTTTCTACGTGTGCCACATTGCCATTTTGATGTGTTAAGTTATAATGGGTGTCTGCCATTCTCTGCTAGAGCTGCCAATAAAATCTCAGGAGGAGGGGATTAGGTGTTGGTGCTGCTATGGCTCTGCTCCCATCCGCCCCCTCCTCCTGCTCTGCTCTCTCCTTTCAGACTCTTTTTCTCTCTTAGTCACCTAAGGCCGGCATGTCAAAGCAAAGGAGCAGGAGGAGCTTCTGTCATGCGGAGGTCAGCCATCACTCTTCAAGTAAACAGATCTGAGAGCAGAGAAGGATTTCACGTCCTTCCCTCTTTAAAGGTGTAGTTCACCCAATAATAGAAGTCTTGTTAGTAGCTGAACCTGAATTCGCCCATTGTTTTATTTTAATACGTGTTTATTCTACAGTTCATTGTGAACTTGGCCGCAAATCATCAAAAAGGACCTCGATGGTGCAAATTTTTCTCTGGCGTTTGCGACTAAAAATAGATGTGTGAGAACTGTAATATATTTAAAAGTAATGCGCTAATGTGATTGCATTAATTGGAAGGTTTTGATTAAATTTCATATGATAAAAAGTTCCTTAATGTGCTTCTAAATATTTCAACTTAGTAAGCTTAAAAAAAAATCATTTCCCTCTTGTACTAAGCTGCTGTATTATATGACTTCAGTTGTAACACCATACTTTTATGGTGTTTTTGTCCTTCTTGGAGCTTGACAGATGTGGTTACAGTTAGATAAGAGCCGAGTGAATATTCTTCATGTCTGCTATTGTTGTAAAAAAAAAAAAGTACCAGCATACATGAGGGCGAGTAAATAATAAAGGATTGTCATTTTTGAATGAGTTATTCCTTTAACGTTTTCAGAGGTCCACCAGACTGTGAAATAAACTGCACAAAAGTCTCTCTTCGCACAATATGAGAAGACATGCTCCGAAGGGTTAGTGAACCTTAATCCAATTGTTTCATAAATGGCATTAACAAAGCGTGATGCACATATCTTAACCTTTCTTTTAAATAATCGCAAGTGAAGTCCCCTTAATGAGTCACATACAGCTTACATATTGATTGTCTCTCTCTGAAGAAAGAACAGCCAGAAAGTGCAGACATCATTTCATGACTTATTGATGCGTTAAGAGGCAGCAAGCTAATAACACTGTCTGTTTGCTCGCCTCTCTCTCTTATTCTTATCTTCTCTACTTAGCGTTAGGGTACTATTAAGCTTTAAAGATGGGGTATGCAAGAAGAAAGCCTTATGGGCACGCAGCTTGTGGCTATTAGTTATCCGGTTATGCCAAGAGTCACAGAGCTCCTTAGGTAATGGCTATTAAATTGAGTCGAGGCATTGAAGCCGCCTAGAGACACGAGGACTTTAGAAAGGCAAACACTACTCCACCCCACAGCCATTCGGCTGAGTAGGCTTGGAATGGGTGTTACATCCAACATCTTAACAGCTCACGGGTTCATTGAGTTTTTTAACTAAATCAAACATTTCCATGATGAAAATTAAACCACATTCTGCAACATCAGTAATGCAGTTTTAGATGGTTTTTCGTTGAATAAATGTCTTAAAATCAGTCAAAGATGATTGATGTTAGGATGAAGCATCACATCAATTGGGTCATACCTTTGAAGGACATTTTCCATGAAGTATGTAAATGAAATTTGAATGCTTTTATATGGATTCTCAGAAAACCCTTCAATTCAATTTTAGAGCATAATAACAATTCAGGTCCTTATACCAAAAAATATATAATAAAATAAAAAATCAATGGAATGTTCCATTGCTGGCCTTTAAGAACTCCCCACTGATTAGCCCCTCTCCTGTATTTTCCACAGAAACCTACACCACAGTATAAACAATTATTTTATATTGTTTAAAATAGCTATTGTCCAGTCCAGCATTCCAAAGAAAGCTTCCTCCAGTGCGGCCTTTGTTTTAAATTACGACTCGCTTAAAAAAAAAAAAATAATAATAATAAAAAAGATACTCGAAGCCCTCTTTATGATGTTTCAAAGTTCTGTAAAAACCAGAGATTTTAGTATGCTGGGGAAAATGATTAAGAAGAAAATAAATGTCATCTAATCCAATATGTTGTGTCAGATATGTAACTCTTGAATCTGATTACTTAGGAATGCAGTAATGTACTTGGTGTCCTGTGTGTTTTTTATGTTTCTAATTTTCCTTTTGTTGCTAGTTCTACCTGTATGTTCTGTATGTTCAAAGAAAAAGGGGAGGGGGTGATAAAGTATAAAAAACAACAACAAAAAGAAAATAACAGAGGGATATTTTGTCAGTTAAGACAAGGCGTTCTACACTTTATATTAGAGACATCTGAAATGTGCCATAAAATGCTTATATTGTTGTTTGCTATAACGTGAGTGCAATAATCCTATAAACAATAATGCTGTGACCTCCCTAGATACTATTTCAGCCTTTAGATTTTAAGATTATTACATTATTGCATCCCTCATATTGCCACCAGCGAATGTTTCATACCTGGATAAGTGGAAAATGTGTTTTGTATGTAGGAAAATCTTTGAAATTAGAGAGAGAGAGAGAAAGGTAATAAGCCATCACCGTCAGGTGGAGGAAATCCCTCTCTTAATTTGTTTATGAGACTATAGTGAATATCAGATAAAATATGAAATAATGCATGGCCTGGCTTCTATGTTTGCTTGGGCCGTCTGTAGGGATTCTGCCAGTCAGGGGGAAAAAAAATAAAAAAGAGGCAGGCAGTTAATTCATCTCCCTGCTTGAAAGTCTCATTAAAACGCTGATGAGTTTAAGGATTGCCTGAGGTAGAGAGAGAGCGAGCGACAGAGCCTTCTTTATAGCTCTGCAATCTAATGCTCGAGGCTGTGCATCTGCTGGGTGCAAAACAAAAAGCAAATGGGCAATCCAATCTCCAATCAATATCAGGCACTTTTCCTTTTAAACACATCATGAATATACACTTGCTTATACATGTGTTTGCCGTGCAAATGCCACGGTCCGTGACGTCCGCACGCGACCGCGCTAAATGAAGACAGAGTTTGCAGGTGTGGGAATTGATCTGACCTTTTTCATTGGTGGAGGGATATAAATCACTTTGTATGGACTTTATTACGCTGTTAAGGGGGGACACGGGCTATCCTAATTTCGGTAGTAATGTTGGGCCTCAGTACCAATACAAGCAGAAGGTCACACACGGTGAGAACAATCTATTTTAATAGACACCGGAGTTGGCAGCGTGGCCCGGAACAGTGTGCGCACTGTTTCCCCCGTGCTGATTTAAACACACATGGCTGACAGCGTAGAATTGATCTAAAAGAGCTGTTTGCAGCCTGGTGCTTCACTATGAAAGTACGGTTGGAGAGGCCTCTTCAACTTGCTCGAATTCCTTGGAAGACTCAAAAGCTTTGCTCACCATAGATACAGAGCGTTCAATAAAAATGGACTTGTGCCGCTCGATGCAAATGGATTGCTGGCAGATCAGTCAGATTCCACATGTGTCTAGTGCTTCGGATTTAAAATAGCCAATTTTAATCATCTTACAGTTTCATCTCGCCTTAATTCCTCAAAGACGCACTGTCCCGTGGCTAGAAGAACTCTCCTTACGGAGACGCTTAAATCATCTCCGCGTCATGTTTTCATAAAGGGCCCATTTTGCTGCTGTTTTAAGATGACAAGGCTGTGAGTGAAGATGCTGGCTGTGATTCACTTTGGTTTATCATTAGCGTGAGCGGCAGGGGGGCTGTGAATCAGTGGCGTGTCGATAAGTAGCTGCATTCAGACCACAAAGCGGACAGACATGACTGCGCTCTGTTTAATTTTTTAGATAAGAGTCAGGCGGCCTTTACCCCGCTCAGCCCCAAAAGCGGGCGGTCTGAACGGAGGCCGCTAATGTCCTTGAAGCTGCCTTAAATCGCACTTCCACCGCAGCTCTTTTGCTTTAGGCCACCGGTGGTGTGCGTGGAGAGATACCCGCTCCTCAGCAAACTCCTCTAATGGCGCACCTCTCCCGCTCTCCAGCATGGCTCCTTGGCCTGTGCCGACAGTCAATCAAGACTACAGGCTGCCTCACACCTCGGATGAATAGATCATTTTCGTTTCAAATCCACCATTAATCAAGCCAGAGTCGCAGCAATCAGCAGGCCTGAGCGGAGGCCAGAATGCAGTACATGTGGCACAGCGCAGAGATGCATTGGGACTGGATAGGGAATAGGCACACAAAGAGCGAAGCCACAGATGTAATTTCTCTCCCCTGTACCTTCAGGCCCGTGAGCTTCAGAGCTCCCACCGAAGAGGATGTATGGTCAGAGGCAGCATATGGCGTCATTTTATGAAAAAAAGACGCATACATACAGTATATATCTTGAAAATATTTACATGTATATACATTTATGTAGTAATATTGTCATATTTTCTAGTTTGTATATTTAAATAAATTTAATATACAAGCTTCTCTTAAAATATATACATGTATGTGTTTGTATTTTTATATACATAATAAATATGCACATCACACACACGCTATGTAAACAAAAACTATTATTTTGGATTTTATGATTTATCGTTTAACAGCTCTAGTCATGACTTGAGAACAGCATGAACATTCAGGACCAGGATAGTCCATGTAATAATAATAGTAAGTCTAATATTACATGTGTGGTTTTCTAGTCATAATGGGGTAAACGCGTTCAGGTTTGCTGCTGCTTTCACTTTCAGTTGTTTTCTGGGCTGTTGCATGCGTCTAAAAATAACTCTGGGTTTTACCCAGTCATGTATCCAGAACAAAGCCAGTGTGACCGATCATCTAAAAGCCTCTTCCCCAATGAACAAAAGTCTTCATTACAAAGCCTCATTGATTATCTATGGCGGACATTTATGCAGCGAGAGCAGAGAACCCTGACACTAGAGACTGTGTGTGTTTCAGTGCCTCTCATTTATTTGAATTAACTGTGTCAATGATGAACTGAGGCTTTATTTAGCCTTAAATCAAAGCTAGGAAATGGTCAATAAAGTCAGGTGTGTCTTAACGGTGTATTGTTTCACATAATGAGCGATCTACTAAATGGCTCAAATCACCTGTGCACATCTATACCTCCAAGCTTTTTTTGTTTGTTTGTTTCCTAAAGCTGATTAGATTGTAAACTTTGATTCTCATATATACGTTTGAGGGGTTTGTTTCAACCCGATAGGTAACTATCAGTTAACTTCCTATTAAATGTGCACAAATAAGGGCAGATGTTCTCTCTCAGGTCATGATGTTTCTCACAGAGGGAGCTGTTGAGCTAGAAATAAGAGCAGTGACAAAATTGCTGCAGATAATCATGCACAATATATACACGGAAGAGGGCATGGAAATAATATTTCTGAAGCAAACGGCAAACATTCAAAATCGTTGGCCATCCCTCCACATTTTTATGTCTTCATTTCGAAAACATTTATGAAAATCAAATCCTAAAATAAGGGCTGCTTGTTTGCGCAAATGCTGAAAAATTGTTATGAACAGATCATTTTGTGACTGATTCTGGAAATTATTCGTCTTTGTATTTATTTTTATTTTTCACTAGGCTCAGTATGAATGTCACAGATATTGATATTTTATTCATGGACTTGCCTTCCTGCATTGCATTATGGAGACAGTCCACATGCTTATCAGCCTCACAAACAGAGCTGGAACTTTCCACTGCGCTCAAATGTCACTCAGCTGATGGACTGTGCCCCTTTAAGGTCTGTCTCATGCAACGTACGATAGCATAAGACTTTGAAGCCGCGAATGAGTGTGAAGACACGAGTCAACTTCTCCACCGTTCTCTCACCCAGAGCCGCTTCAGTTAGCCTCTGGTTCTTTCTCATTTATCCCAATGCACTTCGCTCTTGAGAGGCAGTTTGCACGATTATCTCCGAAATACCAATCATTGAAATCCTTCTCGGCAATGAAAGTATTCCCTTGCAAGATATACACTGTGTCGTGGTATTCGTTAGCCGGAGTTCAGAGAGGTGATATTAAACAGTAAGTTGATGTTCAAACATTGATGGATGTGTTTGCCCTCCTTGCTCTGTCGGTATCAGACTTTATGAATACCGATCCACAATTCCCTTCAAATAAGCTAATCTGTGAACTCTAGCGGAGTAATAAGCAGCTAACTCCCACTCTACAAATTCTGCAGCGTTTTTTGCAAATCTCCCTGGTATTTTATGCTATCAACTTACCTCCCCTTAAGAATCAAAGATGTTATTTCCTTTGTACATTAGAGATGTGGAGAGACAAATGTAAAGTCATTTAAAGAAGGAATTATAGTTAAGTACATGTATGTGTTTTTTTTTTTTTTTTTCATCTGTGTGTTTATATTGTATCTCTCTGCTATTATGTGACTAATTTTTTAATCAGAACTATATGCATACTATTGTTGTTCTCTTGAACGACTTAGAAAATCAGCTTTTTTTTGTATGTTAGATTTTTGTTGTTGTGAAAGTCTGTATATGCTCTATATGTAATATACAGAGGCTGTATTACCAGTGATTTAACCTGGCTCTTTCCAGACTCTCAAAATGCATCTTACACTTGTCAAATGCTTCGTCAGAGCTCTAGTGAGCTTGCGCCCTTAGTAGGGGCGCGATCACCCAAGGGCATGTGGGTAGTGAAGCAGTGGAGGACAAAGGTGTGTGTTTACCTATAAATATCCCCCAGCTTCACAATCTGTTCACCGGTATTCATAACACATAAACATGGCCCACCCACACCCTCTCTACCCCCTGCACCTGCACAGCCCAGACTTCCCTCAGTGTCCCCCGAGGCCCCATATCCAGACAGACCCAGTTAAAGGTGTATTTCTCTGTCAGTGGTTCATCCCTTTCTGTTTTCCTCTCTGTGAATCTCTGGAGCTACTCAGGTAGTTGTTTATTTGGGCTGTCAGGAGCCGGGCGACCGATGTGACTGGTATCACTCGCTGCTCGTTAGACAGTTTAGTGATTCTGCCCAGCGGCGTGTTGTAAAAGAACTACAAGTCACGCACGTGTGTAACTTGAAAGGCTTTCGGTCTTTTCTTTTCTAGAGGGCAAAGATCGATAGGCCTGTGCACTGTTCTTTACTGCTCACCCTTTATGCGTCTTTGCCTTTCTCTGTGTGCTGATTTCTTCTCCGCTCTCAGGGAATTGTCAGCACCTCGGGTTGATGTCTAAACTTTCTCATATATCAAAATACATTATAATTGGCTCCATTTGTGTGTCCCTCTGAGATGCGTGCGTCAGCTATCTGTTGTCACAGCGGCTGCCAAGAGCAATATGTTTTGAGCAAGTGTATGAGTGCAATTCCGTATGTGTTTGATACAGATATCTGCCTTCTTAAAGAAATACAAATAAAAAAATTCTCCCTTTCAGGTCAGAAAATTGGTTGATTCCTGACCTGTGAATGTTTTTTTTTTTCTTCCACATTTTATCTATCATCTCTATCTGCAGTTTGGGCTAAGTAATTGCATCCAATCCAGGTCCTTTTAAGGCCTCAGTTGTAAAGGGATGTCATTGAACCAAGGAGCTTCTCACAATGGAGTGGCGTTATCGCCTGGCCAGCGCTGTTTACAGGATCCTAAGGGAAGCTGAGGAGAGAAAGAACACTTTTATTTCCAGCCTCACCGCTCCTGTATGGCAAATCCTCTCCTCCAAAATGGGCATCCGTTAAGGAGAGAGCGGACAGAGGCTGACGATTCCCAATCACACGCTTGATGGCCAGCAGCCAGCATAGACAGAGCTCACTAGTGTTTGTATTGCATGAGGTGTGCAGTTAATGTGATGTGAATGGGTAATCTAGAATTGCTCATCTCATTCAGAAGGGAAATGGGATTTGCTTACGGTTTTAGGGTTTTGTTTTTTGATCCGTTTCTTTCAAATTTTGCCTGTTAGAAGTAGTTTGCCATGAATCACGTGGTGGGGGATTGTTTATATTTTACTAACAATGGATTCAGTGGTATTAGAGTGCCCCTCCTCACAGAGCCCATGTTGTCCTTTTTTAATCCTTTTTTATTTACTCTTAACGATCAAGAAATGTTTTCATTTCATCAGCTGGGATCTCCCGTGGCTAGCGGCTCATTTCGAAGCATATTTCAACCTTAAGGTTTTTAAGTACAAAAGCTCTCAAATGATCAGTCAATAAATCCTTTATTATGATTTGCGAAGTGAGGGATTTTAGGAAGACACGTATTAAAATAATAAATGGAGCGGACGTAAAAGGATTTGTTGCTTTTTTTTTACCCTCCATCCGATTAGCACCCTATTGATGGTGACTAGTAATTATGCTCAGCAGAAAATGTATTGTGGATTTGCACTCTTTCTGCATTAAAAATAATTGATTTTCTGCATAAACTATACACTGTCAGTTTTTTGTGTTTAGTGATATTATCTGTAGTATATTTATCTTCACATATATTCATATAAATTCGCTTCAGTTTTAAAGTACAAGGAATACTGTATGTGTGTGTATATATATATATTAGGGATGGCACGGTTCATAAAAAAAAAATATAGTTCGGTTCGCTTTTCTCGGCTTTTCTTGTGCCCCGTATGTGACGTCAGTGTGTTTCCCTTTCGCGCGAAAGAATTGTGGTGTCTAATGTGTGGAGTGAGTGCTGCAGGTCATAATACTGTACGTGTAGAAATGGCAAGTGGGAGAGAAAAGGAAGGCCCGGAGTTGGAGGATGCGCCAGCGGCATATAAATCTGGTGTGTGGGAACTAGGGTTGGGTCGATAGACTATGCCATCGTCCATCGTCGATGGCCTCTGCCCCGCAGCAGCAACCAGCTCGAGTAATCGAGTTTGGCGGCAAATCTATGCCGAGCGCACCACTGGTGCTGACTAGCGCAGGAAATCATTTCCGCGAGAGGAAAACAGATGTACATCCGAAGAAACGGGGCCGCGAGCTCATCTCAAACCCTTGCGCGCGCTTGATATGTCATCCGCGCGCAATTCAAGCACTAGCATGCGATCATTCCTGCACTCGATCTTTCCTCACCTGCTCATGCGAACACTGTTATTTTTGGGGCGAGCGGGCTTTGTGTGCCAAAAAGGCACGTACATTCATGTAGATGGCAATACACGTTCTCTTTTTTTACCAAATAAAAGAAAAGCATGTTGAAATCATCATGTCTTTCCTCTTGCTGTATCAAAATCTCACCTAGCTTTCCTC
>JAUMHQ010000019.1:2722123-2735488 GCA_032361165.1 Enteromius paludinosus | reverse complement strand
AAAATGAAATCCACACTTCAATAAAAAAAAAAAAAATATATATATATATATATATATATATATATAAAACATTACATTAAATCTAAGTATATTAATGTTACATATGTTTTCCTTATTGAGAAATGTTGTGATTGTATTTTTCTTATTTTAGATCACTATTGCTATATGCTTCATGCATCATTATTAATCAATATTAAATGTGTCATGCCTTGCCTCAAGTAATATTGCAACTGATTAAAGTCTCCAGGGTGGATGAACCGCTTGAAGAATAGAACCCCTTTGACAGTAACTTCAGTGCAGTGTTTAACAGACTTCTTAGCCAAAGATTTCTGAGGGCTGAGTTGGATGCTGGACTTAATATGCTTGTCAAGATGTTGAATTTTAAATAAGAGCACTGGAGTTCATCAAACAGTATGAAGTAGGCAACTACCGCCTACACAGCATAGAAGAAAAAAAAGAAAAATCTGAGACGCTGAGACAAAAATATAAACAAATACATACATATAATAAATAACACATAATAATGCCCGACTGTACACTCGCTTCAAATAAAAACACTTTCTTGTCTTGAATCATGATGTAATTTTCTTTGACCATAAGCTTAACAGCATACCCATAACTAATTTTTTGTTTGTTTTTTACCTGCTTTTTACAGTATCTGCCCAAATCCTGAAAGCCAGCCTGGACACAATGGAGCGGCATATTCAGAGACTGGAGAACGACATCCAGAACTTCCCCAAAACTGATGACAAGCAGGATAAGTTTGTTGAAAAAATGTCGATATCCTTTGAGTACATTTACTGCTACTGTGCTAAAAGGTTTTGTAGGCATGTGTGCAGGAATAAGTTGCTGAGGTTCTTTTCACAATAAGATATGACAAATAATAATTCGTACACAGTATTTTTGTTTTGTTTTCTATTTTGTAACTAATCTTTCTGACCTCATACTTTTGAATAGCAGTGTAGATATAAACACCCATAATACATATAGATCAAGTCATTTCATTGTTTTACTTTTTCAATTAATTTAATAGTAAATAACAATACATATTATACTTGTTTATACAACAAGACAAAAAGAACAACAAAACGTGGAATAAGAATGAAAACAAGCCTGATTTTTCCACACTCTTTGGCTTAAAAAAATCTTGTTTAAGGATGGTCAAAACTTTTAAGAGGAAAACAAGACAAAAATACTGAATGGGCTGTCTCGAAGTGAGATGTTTATCAGCCTTCTCTTTGTCTCTCAAGCTCTCCAAAGGGAGTTCATATTGGGAGCTATTTATACTGCACAACTTTCTCCCTACAGACTCTAATGGAGGGCTTCTTAGCCTTCTATACTTACAACCCCATGCTGATTTCATCTGCTGACCAGCCACAGGCCCCCTCTCTGCAACTTTCTGAGGGCTATCAGCTCTCAAAGCATCTCTCCCATTTCGATAACAGAAACACTGCCCTCAAATCGAATTAGATGCCACAGCACTTCTCAGACTGTGAGAAGTGAGGAGGTTAGACACTTGTTTGACTTCTGCTTTCTTAAACATGAGCCGAAATAGAGCTGGTGCTGATTTAGGGAAGTTTGACTTTTGTGCCGGTTCTGAGCGACGGCCAGACTTTTACATTCCCGCTGCGATTCCCTCCATTCCTTAGCGGTGTTATTAACTACGAGTAAGAGCCATTAATCAATGACTTATCAAGTCTGAGAGTCTTCCCATATGTTCCCCAAGCATAGGAAAGACAGCAGTTAACCTTATTTTAGCTCTTTGTTCACGAGCTCAACGCCAAGATTTATGGGGGGCTTACGCGGCACTTTGGGTGGCATAAGAGTAATAGCCCCGGAACGCATTAAAAATCTGCTCCGAGTCAAAGAGGGCTGCTTAGGTTTGTATGATTTAAGAACAATGAGCTTCTCTCGGCTGCAGTGCGGCACGAAAAAACAAGCCAGAATACCTCTGTGGCCTTAGTGACAGTATTGATTAGCAGGACTTGGAACTTGAGCGAGGGGAAATGGAGAGGCGCGGATCCACTGCGGCAGCGCCGGGGCCTCACGGCATCCCCGGAGGATTGTAAAAGCCAACCAGGCCCCGAGTGCAAACGTTGGCCGCATCTCGTCCCTGTCTCACCTGATCTGTCATCAGAGCCGGCACGCAGCCAGAGCTGAATGCAGTCACGTCCGTTTGATGATTCGAGAGGGGTTTTTTAGCAGCGGAGAAAGCAAAGCGAGCGAGAGAGCCGTGGCTGAAAGGGAACGGCTCCACCCTCATTGTGCACCAGTCGCGAATCGTTTTCAGAGGCGTCGGAGCCCGGCTGCAGAGATGCTGACTGACAGCACGTTCAAACACAGCTGCGCCAGCTCTTTTGCGGATGACAGGGCAGACATTGTCACTGAGCTAAAGGAGGCCGAAAGCTGTTTCACTCGGCCATTGTGGACAGCAGGCTGGATGATATAGAGGGGGTGATTGAATTTGTGAACGTGGAGGTGGTTGGGTGTGTGCGCACTTTTTGCTAGATGCGCTCCGTTGCTTGCCATAGCAACAGGCTCCTCGGTCGCCTTTTTATGAGTTTGACCTCAGTGTGACCTTTTGACAAATGACTACTGTTTGCAGGCATTATTGTAGAGTCGCTGTGCAGGAAGTGTTTTAAAAACATGTGCTGTTGAAGGTTTGTTTAAATGGGGTGGGAAAAGCAAATTTGTGTGAATTAGGAAGAAGACAGATGTTACGGTGTTTACAGTGTTTTCTTTGCCTGTAGATACTCATCCAAATCACACTACTCCAGGTGGCCACTGTCAGAATCTTCAGACTTCTTCCTTTTTCATGAACTGTAGCCTTGAGATCCATGTGATTTAATCTACCCTGAAATCACACTATTCTCTGTGCGTGTTTTTTTCTTTTTTCTTTTACTCTCTGCCGCTCCAGGGAGACCCAACACAATACGATTGTGGCGTTTCATATGCAGAACATTTGTTTCTTTTCAGTTTCATGGCAGCTCAAACTGCAGATTTAGAGCCCTGCCAGCAAGATATGAGAGAATGAACTACTATGTACCAAATTTTATGAGATAAAAAGGCTTTAACTAGAGGGAGGCCGTGAGAGAGAGCGGTAGAGGAATTTTGCCTAGGTAGGTGTCAGCTTTTTTTTTGGATGTAATAATAGCGGTACACATTTCACACCCTTCTGAAACTGTGGAGGTGACATTTTGCAATATTAAAAAATCTCACCAAATATGGGAATATTATATTAGATTCACATTAAGGCGCTTAAAACTCTGGAACAAATATGCATTTATTAGCTTACATGGCGATGCACCGTTGAAATATTGATCCATTAAATAGAAATGATTGTGGCAGCAAATCAAGGCCAGTTTGAAAATGAACCAAACGCAAGAGAGAAATAAACTCCTGATATGCATAAGGGTTCGTTTTTACAGTCAGATAAAGGAATTTGCTTTTATTACCAACTGCTCAATATTCCCTCTTGCAATAACAACTTGTATATGCAAGAGTGTGTTTGTCTAAAGTAGTAGGTCAACTATAGGAGAGTAGTTGAAGATACATTATGGGTATTTAAATGAAAAAAAAAAAAAAAACAGACTCCCACTTTCTCGTATACATCCTTGTGCATCATAAGTCACATTACCTGCTAACAATTGTCTTCCCCCCCCCCCATGCTTCTTCTATTTTTGCTTTTAGTTCAGGCATTATGTGATGTTCGTATCACTGGAATATCCTCATAAATGCATTCACAGTGTTCAAAACTCATGTTGAGTTTTTCATTACATAAAAGCATTTCTTACATACAAGATACAACAGCATACATTAAAACCGTATAGTTATTACAGTCTTGGCTTTAAACCATTCTAAATAACCAGTGAAATGCTGGCAGAGTAGCTCACGTGCACAGCTCTTATCGGTAGGAATGTTTTTTATTTATTTTTTTTTTTTTTTGGACCATTACTGTAATGTATGCAAATGAATGAGTAGGATGTTTGTTCAGCAGTTTAGTGATATCTATCTATCAGAATTAATGACACCCCACAAAGGCTTTTAAATGAACTAGCAGCCCCAGGAGAGCTGTAACTCAGCAGAGGGACAGTGTTGGCGGTGGCCTGCCTGGGGACCAGCACGACTGGGAACTTAATGGAGAGAGGAAGGGTTGCAGCGGCGTTCATCGTCCATACTGAGTTTTGACGAATGAGGGGGCCTGTCTAATAGATCTCGCTCTACTGTAATTCAGTGTGCTGGTATTTAACTTAACCTTTGTTCTCTCTAGGGACTAAAAAACACCAATCAGCCGGCCAATTTCTCCCGCCGCCACCACCTCTCTAATGACACAGCACATGCAGAAGCAGAAAAGTTCAAATAAATACACTGACGTGTGAAAGGAACTTTTAAAAATAGATAGTTCTGAATCTAAATTTGGATTAAATGAGCCATGTTTGAAGTCATTAAATGCTAATAAATGTATGCCTGTGACCAAATATGCCTTCAGTTTGGATAATCTATTTAATTACATAGTTGATTTAATACTGTTTAATAATATTTGTTAATTAAGATAATTATTGGTAATTTCTGTCATAGTGTTGTATCCACCCTAGAAAAGCAATCAAGCCGCCATATCTCTGGTAATATAGCTGTGATTTTTCATTAACATGTTTTGTTCGTAGTAAGTATGTATAGTAGAAATATATGTGAAGTTGATTGATTTCAATATTAGTAGTATTAGTATTAGGATTTATAAAATTGTTTAATACAGTTGTATTTTTTTAATGTAATAAAAAAGGCATTGTCAAAGTGATATTAACTGAGATCAAAAAAAAAAAAAAGTGTGCTTGTTGAATGCTCACTAAATGAATATGTGCATAAAATGCACAGCTTTCCTTTTTACCTGCCAAGCCATAAACATCCCATTCCAATGAGAGGGTGCAGTTTCTTTAAAGACTCCCTAAAGCTTTGGACTTTATTGTGGCTCTCTTTTAAATGCCTATAAACAAATCATCTCTCGTAGCTCCAGAATACAATGCCTCATTAGACAGAGGAAATCACCAACAGAGGGAAGTGCTGGAGCAGTCAGGCCGGTCATTCTATAGGAAACGTATGATTTACTTGTTTTCTTAACCTCTGCTTTCAAAGGACCATACATTTGGGAGACTTGAACTCACTGGCATAAACAATCGTTCTTCAGGAGAGAAATATCTGAGACCATTGTTGTATTGTGCTCTGTGCATTTTGTTTTGAAAGGCTGTGGTTTCCATCCTGGTTTTAGAGTGTCGGCCAGGGCTCAGCAGGGCAGCGTAACACTTGATTCCCAGCATAGCACCTTTTACGCGTTGTAGTATTCTGGCACACGTTCTCGCTGTGTGTTTTAATGCCTGCTGTGGAGATGCAGTAGCTTTAGGCAGCAATGTTTGATGGGTTGAGAGAAGCGGAAATACACTGAGTGCTGCGGGAGAACATTTCATCCGCCTGATGTAAATCTCGAGTCGTATAACATTTCTTAGAAAGCTTGGCTTGTGCGACTTTCTGCACATCTGAGCGTTACAGATTGCTCCCGAAGATCATGCAAATCGAGGTGAGGAATGATCAACTGCGATTATTATTTTACCTTTGGGTACAAAGTCTCTAATGAATTGATGAAGATGTGTTTGCAGCAGCCTGCACGGTCTTTCCAGCTCCTCTCTTTCTATCTCTCTCTGTGAATATGCCAAACCTCTGTTAATTATGGAATTAGGTCAGAGGAATGTAGTATCATCCTGCGCTGGTTATGTTTACCTCACAATAACTCTCAGCGTCTGTCTCTAGTTCTAGAAAAATTTGCTCTGGAATTAAAAGAGCGAATGAATCGCAATTTGCATCTCACTTCTTCCATTTATTGATATAGTACCAGACTGAAGTAAACAGACGAAAAGATGATTGATTCAGGCCATATCTTTGACTTTCTTTCCATGGCCTTTTTGTTTGTTCCAGGACTGTATTGTCTACAGGGGACGGCATTGTTCGACAACAATGGCTAACTTTAATTTACCGCGCGTCGCAGGAGACATTAAGATTTTAATTAACAAATTCTAATTGGTCCTGAACCAAATAAACAAAAGCGCAACCGAATAATAATTGCAATTTCAGTAATGATAGCCATAAAGAAAGCAAAGGCCGAAGTCTGAGCACAAAACCGACTTGGCGCCCGTGTCTGTGATTATGTTGCCGGCGTGCGCAGATTCGTGTTTATTGGGAAATGGCATCCAAACCATGTGTTTTGTGTGATAGGATTTTGCATATGCTAATGCACTTGATTGCCTTGATGTGTGGCTGGGTGGGGGAGTCTCAGCACGAACCAGAGAGGCTCGATAACTGCCTCTTCAAATCCCATCCTCAAAGCTTCCGCCATTCAGCACGGCCCTCCGCGCTTTGGGGAGGAGGCTGCGTTTGTAAAGCCATGATTAGAAGGGTATTTAATGGAACATCAGTGCCACTGATGCAGAATGATGCTGATTGTTAAAGTGCTGTTTTGCTTTGGCCATTTGTGGCATTATTGGCGTGTTAAATTGATTGAATTGACATTTGGGAGTGTGTTTTATAAGGATAACTCTAGCGGAAACTGGAACCGTTGGGTGGGGGAGGAATAATAATAACAGCAATAAACCACCAATGATTCAATTTTGCTGTATCTCCCATTTGCCTCTTTTAGATATTAGTACCGTGTGTTCTGTGCAAGCCAAAGGGGGTTCGGCAGTGGCTGGGTATGGTACTCGTTTACCAAACGACAGCTACGTCTACTCCCACTGCGGCCCTATCTTCATCAGACCCTCTGCCTCGATCGTATTACGTTCCCTAAAGCACAGCCAAACAGTTGAAATCATCCGCTCTCTGCTTTGGCTGTCGTCACACACACAAGCGTTTGTCTGGGCCTCACCCTCCAGAGACATATATCAGCTCTGCACTCTCCTCTAATGAAAATGACACTTTGAAAGAGATCGAGCATATTTCTGCTATCGTATTTCATAAATCAAATTTTCGTGATTGCCTGACCTGATTTTTCGTAGTTGTTCGGTCTGAGCCAGTCATGAAAACGTCTCTATCCGAGTTATCATTATGCGTGCAAACTCTCTGGAAATTCCACAATCAGTGTCTCGTTAGGAGTGGGGGGGAACTGAGGCTGATTTGGCAGGTCCATTAACCCGGAGCTCTGGGCTGACACGGCCACTAAGGCTGACAGGCATACTACTCTCCGGGTGGATGTGAAAGCCTTCAGTCGAGACTCTCTTTCATTCCTTCTGCTGTATGTAACACATCATCTCCAGAAAATAGGAAGTTGGAGGTCCGTGTAGATTTACATGTGAAACGCCTCCCAAAAGGAGGTGGCGATATGTATTAGGCTTCATTCCATTTGATGGTTGGTATATTAGGTGTATGGAAAGACGACGAGGAATACATAAAGGCCGATCCCACTGCAAGGGCTCTCAAAGTGACATGTGATCTCTACGTTCTCCTGAAGAAATGTCTTTTCCCAGTCGTAGATGATAGGATTTGGCGCTCTATCTTCTTCCAGTCCATCAGTTTCTAAATTATTCTTCATATCTGCTGCATTCCCGGTGCCAGAATTCCGACCTCCTAGAGCGTGATTAATCAAAAAACACATTTTAGCCTGATGCCAGTATGACTTCACACATCAAATAAGGAATCTTAGCCGGTCGTATTAGTTTCTAACGACACAGTCATGTTTTATATAAAAATGTGTCCTTTATAGTGTTCTGTCTGGATCATTTGGTTCTGTTCTCATTTCTGTTATTAGTCCTTTAACACCAGTTAAATGACCAGTTAAATGCCTCAGTACATTCGGTGTACGACTGACTCTATATTATTTGCTGCCGTGCTAATTGTGGCTCTGTTGCCTTGTGTTTGCAGCAAACCCCCTGTAGGCAAGTCAGTTCACTCGGCAGCCATCTTTGTAACCCCTCCAGGCAGCTGTTTTCTGTATAGGGTAATAGGAGTGCAACCGCAGCTCCTGTTTACCAAGTTTGGGCACAATTAAGAATTGTGACATCGGCTCCCTTTCACTTTGTGATTTTGATTAGAATTGAATTGGCCACACTCCATTGGAAGTTGAAATTGTGCTATTATTCATTTAATTATACATTTTTATATAGAAACCTAAAAGGCATTCTTCATTCATTTCTTCAAGAAAGTGGATCTATACATCAGTATTTCGATAACAGCATTTCAAATCAATTTCAAAAAGGTGGGGCTTTCGATATACTTGAAAAAACATAATTTCTTCCCATTTATAGTGATATCAGGTTTCCCTGTTCTACCTGAGGGATAAAGACACAGTCCTAGAATGGTACACTACCACCCTGGACTTTCATCACTTAGAAAGAGAGAAAAATGGCAAGTCTAGTTAGCATACTTGAATGCACTCAATCTGAGAGGGAGGTAGACAAAGAGAGAGATAGAGACAGAGAGCGTGTCCCTGTTGTCTTGAGGGTTTTGGCGAGGATCCATAGAGAGCACTCATCCTCTGGAACTTTCTGCTTTTGCTCCAGTCGGTACTTAATTATAACCCCTGAAGACTCTGGCTTAAAGCCGGGTAATAGACGCAGAGCTTCTCCTACTCATTTGTCATGGGCCCATGGGTTTGATGCAAAGCACTCAGCACTTGTTGCTCCGTGTTAATCCCACTGTAGACACCGACTCGCTCTTCTGTGCTTTTTCAACTCACCCGTCGTCATGGCTCGTAATTTCACTTTCATTTGATGTTTTAATGGAAATCCCAGCCCCTCGCCACTGAATTGCACCATTGTCACCAAATTACTTCATCAATTGAAAATTGGGATGTGTGAGAGAGCGGAAACATACTGTTGTGTTATTCACTTCTATATGTATTTGTTTTAGGACAAGGCGGCACGCAGGAGAATCAGAACTGTGTATTGGGCATGTTTTATGGATAGATTGTGTTTGCGTAGACGATAAAGAAAAGATAAACATGGCCTCGGAGAGCCTCCACTGCGCAAACCGCTCTTTATTTCTCACCGCCGTAATGAGCGTTATCACCATATCTCAGCAGAAATGACTGTAAGACACTTATATAACAACTGATGCCTCAGTGATTTCTTAAATGGAAAGTTGAAGTGTACTTAGTCCATGCTGAAGATATACGGGTTGGACGGTTGCCGATTATTCCACTCCACTCTGAAATTTTCACCACTGCTACTATTTATTGTTCTTTAGTGCAAATAGGAAGTATGAGGCTGAATATAAAGCACCCAGGGGTGTGAGGTGATGAAAAGGCCCTCAGTATCATTAGTGTACTTGCCGTCCCAACAGTTCAGGGGCGGACCAAATTATAAATCAAATTAAAGACCTTACGAAGTCAAAATGTGGCTTTTAGTTAATGTTTTTTTTTTTATTATTAAAAAAACCATATGCACTTGTTAATTAGCCATTAACGCTACTTATTCAAAAGTTTAAAGTGGGTGAGATCTTTAAAATGCTTTTTAGAAGAAAAAAACTCATTCTTAGCAAGCCTGCATGTATTTAATCCAAAATGCAGTCAAACAGAAATGTTGTGAAATATTACTAAAATATGCAATTATAAATTTTGTGTGTGTGTATATATATATATATATATATATATTGGCGATCCATTCCTTTCAAAGAGAGATATATATATATATATAACTGTTCTGTCTCGCAGAGGAGCTAATTTGTGTGCGTCTGTGTGAAACACGCATAGGAAAAAAAGAACGACAGAAAGAACGGCTCCCCTCCAACCGCGACTCGGCTCCGATCGGTCATGTTTATGAGCCGTTCAAAAGAATCGGTTCGTTCGCGAACGTCACAACTCTAGTCGCTTGGGAAAGCTTCTTAAAGCACTTACGGCAAATTGTGTGGGTCTTGTCGACTGCACGCCATTCTTTATCTCCACCGGGTAGCCGAAATGTTGCCAAACTGCTGACTTAAATGAGGAGGAAGGGTCTGCAATATCTGGGTTGGTTGCCATGTTTCCTCACGTTCTTCTTCAACTAGCTCAACTTTTGCAGGCCGGCATCACATGATTGGAAAGGTAGTCACGGGGTGTGTCGCGATTCTTCCTTATCACACCGCGACATAGGATCATGGATCTGAGTGCCGCAATTTCAGTTTCATATCGCGAATAGCTACAGCCCTAATATGTACACACTAAAAAATTGTGTGTGTGTGTATATATATACTTTTTATTAAGCAAAAAGGCATTAAAGTGATTAACAGTGACAGTAAAAATGTCTACAAAATTATAAAAATGTTGCAGTAAAAAGTTTTTTTTTTTTTTTCTTTTATCCAATCAGATGTTTCAGCCAGCTAGCAAGTAGCCAATAGCGCTTCATGGCTGTGATGTAACTAAACCCTATTGGCTACTGGAAACAATAAAAAGAAAAAGAAATCAGCTTTGAAAACGGCTTGCCCAAATGTACTATTTTAACATCAAATCACGTCAACACCACTCTCATCAAGTGATTTCCTGGGGTCTTTAATGTCTAAACATTTTCACTTAATGCCTAACGACTTCCTTGAACAATTTGGCATACATCTCCATTTGTTCTCTATTAGATTTAGCCCTGTAGCATTTCAGTCCATTTCCCTGTCCGTTCATATATGTGAACTCAGACATGCCATTAGCTGGATATATCGACTACATTCGCCTGTTATGAACCAATTAGTGGGTTCATTATGTAAATACAGCCTGCTAATTATCTTGTGCATTCAAATTAATTATGATGTATAATGTCAGCATTAGCAGGAAGTCCAGCCCAGGTGGGCGCTCTAGAATCTCAACGAATAGGTGAAATGAAGTGTGCGTAACTGCGATCCACTGTTAGTCGTGTGCAGATTTGGATCAGCAGATCTGCAAGCTTGATAGAGGAGCACAGCGCGGTGACTTCTAATTAAAATGAATTTCTGACAGACCGGTGCACTAACAGTTACAAACGGCAATCTGATGTTAATCAACAGGGGTTTCTTCATTAATTGACAAAATTAGCCTCATCAATCACACAGAGGGGGGCGGTGGGGTTGTTCAGAGCTGCTGTGTCTTGTCACTGCATGCTTCCACAGGACGAGCAGCACGATACCGCCTCTGGACGGCAGACAGATGCACGCACACACTGACACAACCGTCTCTGCCGAGCCCGTTTTTGCAAATTTGTCCTGAAATCTCAGGAAAATGAGTCATGTTTGCTTTACGATGATGCCATGATATTGTAAAACGAGTGTTGGAGCTTTGTGTTCAGTGAAAACGAAAACAAAAACCCTCTCTGTTCAACATTTGTGTTGTGTTCTTGAAATGCTTTTATCAGGTGTTTACACCCAAGAATGTGTGAGGCCTTTTTTTTGCCTCATTAAAAATAAGCCCAAACACAACAAATTGCCCTCAGTGAAAAGTGAGTGCATAATAAGAAATACACACAGCCCTCTCTGAGCGTTCAGCACAGTTGACTTCTTTGGATGTCTCAGGCGTCTTTCACACTGTTTAGCATACTATTTATAGTCCAGACCCTGTAGACGTACCCAGATGCAAACAGCATCCTCATGAGTGCTCTCTCGCACATTTCTCAAAATCTGAGGGAAATAATGAATGCTGTGGGTCTCAATATTGCACATCTGCAATCTGCCTTTATGCTCTTCAAATGGTCTGTTGTGCTCTGCACATTAACTTTTTGTGCTTAGAATGGTCAATCTAACCATAAGGTTCTCAGTTGTGTCCCATAGGAAAAAGGTGAGATCATTTTAACACCTGATTCTTTTTGTTTTGACAGTGCTGAGATTAAATCTAAAGAAATAATATATATATGATTACTTTTTTTAATATCACCTGATACTCATAAGATGCCTCGCAACATAGCTATAAAACAATACAGTATATATAATACACTGTATAAATGTAAAAAAACAAAAAAAAAAAAAAATATATTTAATATAATTTTTTTTTTATAAATCTACAAAACATGCTTGCTAATTAAATATATGTTCAAATTCCAAATAATAATTTCCAAATAATCTGAGCATTCCCTCTATTATATATGTATATATCATATATCATATTATATTAGAATTTTTTTCCCATTAGTTTTACTTAATTTATCAGGCAGTCCTTAAACAGAATGATGGGCATCTCGGCTGTCTGTTCTCATTGTTTTGAATAAATTCCTAGTGCAGTGATTTACTGCTCTGTTGAAAGCTATGATCAGTGAACCATTGCCTTTTCTGCCGCCACTCAATCGACTTGGCCCAATCGCAGCACCCGCCTCGTCTCATTGCGTGTAGGCTTGATTCGGTAGCCTAATAGTTACACCGCCTGATCTGCAAGGCTCATTTACTCGTGCACATTAAAGATGCACACAATTGTATACCACTTAAACAAGAGAGTTATAATGGCATAACAATAATAGCATTCTGTAGCAACACTGCACATTTAATCTCACTCTCTCTCGGCATTGTAAGCACCATGGTGGTGAGGATCTGTCAAAACAAGAGTGTAATCTCCTCACATATCTAACAACAGCAGATAATAGGACCTTAATTATAGCCATAAGACTTGCATTATGTGCTTACTGTAGCTCTGGACCACATACTTCATGGAGGCTGATGATATTTCAGAGCATGGCAGAATACACAGAAGGCCGTCTTGAATCAAGGCTAACATTCACACAGGTACGGTAAGCCTCGTCATTTAAGCGGAGCTCGGGAGACAGACACACTCCAGCTGCCTGAACCGAGCGCCGACCTTGGATTGACTCTTAGTGATGAAGACTTACAGTTGATCCCCTGGATTTTAGCTACCCTCCCTCGCTATTGGTTAGGACACAGGTAGGCCATCAGAAAGGATTGTTTTTTAGGAGGGGGATACTGAAAGACAGAAAGTGGAAAGTGTTTGACGTCTTAGATGTGTTAGCAATGATCTTTGTTCTCTTGTACTCATCAGTGTGTGACAGCTATCACTCTCTGTGTGTGGTTCTCACACCATGTCTACACAGGATGCATGCAACCCGACACAACTGGATTTCTCTGCTTTTCTAAATTTCTATAATTTTTTTTTTTTTACATTTAAACAAGGGTGCTTTAAAAAAACATCTTTGCATAAATATGTTAGAAAATATTGGCATCAAAGAACTATATATATACACACTCATCTAAAGGATTATTAGGAACACCATACTAATACGGTGTTTGACCCCCTCTCGCCTTCAGAACTGCCTTAATTCTACGTGGCATTGATTCAACAAGGTGCTGAAAGTATTCTTTAGAAAGGTTTGGCCATTATTGATAGGATAGCATCTTGCAGTTGATGGAGATTTGTGGGATGCACATCCAGGGCACGAAGCTCCCGTTCCACCA
>JAUMHQ010000019.1:2710826-2721716 GCA_032361165.1 Enteromius paludinosus | reverse complement strand
TGGTTGATTAGATAATTGCATTAATGAGAAATTGAACAGGTGTTCCTAATAATCCTTTAGGTGAGTGTATATATATATATTTATATATATATACAAACCCAAATAGCGAATTACCTTTTCTAATAATAATCCTATTCTGTGACTATTTTGAAATCCTGAAACATTGGTGACTCATATTTTAGTGCTCAATCAAAAACAGGGAAAGCAACAAATTTGCAGAAAAGATTCAGATGTCTCCATGTTTGTTAACATTAACAGGTAACACTTTATTTTACGGTGTCCTTGTTATGTGTACATGTACTTACTATCATAATAGCAATTACTGTAATTATACATGATTACATGCAAATAGCCCTAAACCCAACTCTAACCATATAATAAGTACACGTTAATACACGTAACTAGTTTTTCTCCAACACTGCAAAATACTGTATATTCATAATATCATTAATAATGTGTATATTTAGACTTGGTTTTTGGACTTATTGTCAATTCATAGAGTCAACATTCCAAACACTCACTCTCATTCATCCAAACACTGCTCAAATCTTTATGTGATTATGTGGAACAAAAGAAGCTCTTTTGTTCCGTATAAATGATTAATTTAATTGCGAGCGGTGCAGTCCTGGTGTCTCAGGTGGCTGTGCTGTTGGCCTGCGCTTGCATCATCGTGCTGGAGAGGCTGCTAGCGTTCAGCGATTTGCCTCTGTGCTGCAGGAAGCAGATGCTGAACCTACATTCTCAAACTAGGCCCCTCGAAAAGGGCAGGGGAGTCAAAATTAGGAATCTTCCCCCCAATCTTCCACCATCTGTTAGCTGTGACTCTTCTATCTTGGCCACTCACGTGTATGTGCGTGTTTGCGAGAGTGAGTCTGTCACACGGAGATGCGGGGAGAGCTGCCAGAAGGCAGGCCAAAAATGATAACCGTGAACAAGGCATTTTCCAGTGTAGTGATTAAAATGATTGAGGACAGTGGCGATCTCATTCATCTCAGAGCAAGGTGATGGGGGACGGTGGAGTGTGTGTGTGGCTGGGCAGATCTAGAGAGGATTGTGAAATGGGACTGGCATGTGGAGGGATGAAGAGAGATGCAGGAGAGCGTTGCCCACAGGGGTGGTGCTCTTTTGGCTGTGTGTGAAAAAGCAAAGTTTCAGGCTGTTTTTCCTGAGACACCAACTGACCTTCCTGAATGCTATAGAGGCCCAGAGAAAGATATCTATTCTTTTGCCATCTTTTCTTTGCTGTTTACCATTTTTATGCCTCCTGTTGGTGACTAATAATCCATTATCATCTAGTTTGCGTGCAAAATCTGGCCTTTAATCATTTTAATTGAGTCCTGAGCTGAAAGCCTTTCCTATAATTACTTTTTTTTTGTACAGTGGCACAACAATGGCTGAGGTGACTCTGTATGCTATCAATGTAGACATCATCTACATGTTGTTACATCACCGTTCCCTTTCATTTGCTTATCAACATAAAATCATTGGTTCACCTCCGCTTGTTCTTTGAGTGGGTCCTAACCGAAATCCTTGATGACTTTTTATTTTATTTTTCCTGTTCAAAGGAGCACAGCAAGGGACACACTTAGGCTAGACTGTTTCTCCTATCTGTCCTCACGTGCCCCTAAAATGTCTCTCAAAGTGGCCCCAAAAAGTATTTGAACATGTAGGTTACTTTTAAAAGTTACTGAATCTTATTGCTTTAGATAACAAAATGTCAAATCAAATGGCATATAGTTTAAAGACGGCACAAGTACGCTTTTAAAAAGGGAAAACATTTTGCAAAAAGATGTTTGTTGGGTTTAAATGATAAAGTTGCTCTATAAATACACTTTTAATGGCGTGTTTCACAGCGTTCAGTTAAGTCTGCATAATGACAGACCATCAGTGAGCAACTTTGATGGTAAGAATATATTGTGTAAATATAGGAGGAGAATGATGGTGGCACATTTTTGGGAGCAGATGGCATTGCTGCTTAAGGCTAAGCATAGGAAGTGTTTTAATAAATGACACCGTGTTACTCTCCTCGGCCCACAGATCCGACCAACTAATCTTTAATTCCATCCATGCGCTTAACTATCAGACAGATCATCCCTCTCTTCTCTAGAGTGTCTGCGTGTCCATTCTTGCCCCTGTTACCCTGCCACTGTGGCAATTAACCTGCAGCCATGACCTGTTATATTTTAATATTACTCTCTGTGTGTGACCCCACATATATCATTTGCAGCCTAGAAGCTGTTATCTATTAAATACCGCATCTGTGTTTTTAATGAGTTTCCTTATGTCTCTGCGGTCACGTGATTGCACAGTTGTAGGTAAGCATTTTTTGTTTGATGTTGTGCATGTATTGCAAAAACTCTATTGCACTTTTAGTGTTTCATACACAAAGATTTATCAGCTTATTGGGGGAAAAAAAAAAATCCTTGAAGGGTCGCTCCACCCCAAAAAGAAAACTGTGTCATTAATCACTTTCCTCCATGCCGTTCAAAACCTGTAAAAGCTGTGTTTGTCTTCATTTTGCATGAAAACTGAAAACTCTCTCACTCATCACCTGTTTGTGTGAAATATTATATATTTTTTTCTTTTTGTCCTTTATATGACCTGAAATTGTATTTGTCAAATTGACTGGTTTGTACTTCTGACTTTTAATAGTTGAAAATCCAGATTTCTTGTTTTGTTCTTAATGATAGAGGTTGATTGACTCGAGAGATGGTAATAACAGAAGACAGAGTACCCCAGCAGAGCTTCTAATGGCAACTTTGTGGAGGCCACAGTGCTGTAGGAAATCGCTCCATCCGGTCTCATCTACCACTGAGATGTAATTGCCACACATGCTGCTCTGTCAGAGCCTATTTGCCTCTCACGTACTACAAAGTGTGTGTTTTTTTTGTTTTTTTTTCTTCCTGTGTTGTTCATTTTTATGTCACTTCTCCAATTATAAATTACATTAGTCTGTGTACAGGTTGAGCATCTGTTTCAGTCCTGTTTGGTTCGTCTCATAGGGAAAAGGACTGACCTGCTCAGAGGTGCTTCAGAATTCAGATCACCAGCTGGTCTCCATATAGCGTCTAATAAGGGTGTTGCGTTGCCTGGCACAGCAATGTGTTGCTCGCATGAATTCTTAGCTCTAGCAGAAGCCGAGTGTGAGGGCGCGTGCGTGCGTGTGTGATAATCTGCACAGTGGTGACAATGCTATTATTGTGTTTCTTTATCAATCTTGCATATTTGCCAAGAATCTCACTTATCAAACCGCTTGATCCTCTTTGATAACTTAATCCCTTCACAATATTTGCTTATCTTCCATCAGTGAAGAGTATCTTCACCGCTATCTAATGCGATAGTCTCTTTCATTCGACTGTGAGGAATATTCAAATGCCTTTTCTTTTCCCATGTTTGAGGATTTTGGCTTCTGTTTAGCTCGTCTTTTAGGTTGCTATTTGATTAAAACACAAAAATAGAAGCCAAGATGACTGGAGTTTTGCTTCATGCAAATTTCTCTGCATTTCAAGGTGGAAATTTGAGTTGTGTAAGTCGGCATATAAGAAAATGGCAGCACTTATTCAGGGTAGAAAGGGCCATGTGGTTTCTGCCACGTACTTGCCACTCACAGCAGTTCAGGGAGATCACAGGAAGAAGCTTGTCAGTTCCAAGTTACAATTTGCACTAAAAGTATATCTCAGAGATTTGCTCTAACACCATATCTGTCTAGTGCCTAGCTTTTCATCGAGACAGAGGGGATGTAAGGAGATAAGATTTTCTCTTCCTCTAATTCCCTTATTCACTTTGACTATGTCTTAAAGTGGATTGTTAACTCTTTCTTACGCTTCAGAATGAAAGGGAAAAGTAGAGACAGTGAGCATTCTCAGAGGGACGCTTTCAACTGCTGCGGTGCCACAGGTTCAGCTGCTGCTCTCCTGGGAATGCAACAACACTTTCATTTTCCAAATTTACTTCATGAAACATTGCAGCAATTATAACACAGGCTCTGCTTTGCTAGCTAACGATAAAAGACACAATGGTAAGCGTCACAATTTGCATATGAATAAGGAATGAAAAGTACTAAAACAGCAGCAAAGTTCTCGGTCAGTATTATTTGATAAAGCTTCCAATCATTGTCGGTACTAATTCCAAATGATTGTTCCAAATATAGGCTTCATATTGGGGCGTGTGATCGTTTTGAGGCCCCCGCACCTCCCCTCCCTTTTTTTTAAATTGGATTTTGAAAATTGAAGAGCAGACATAAAACAGCAGTTATGGCTAATCTCGCGTGGCAGCGTGAGGCCTGGCTAGGGATCCTCCTGGTGAGGATATATATGAGCTAATCAAGCAGGCCTGTGCACGTGTACACACATACCGGCTGATGAGGCATTATCCGTTCCTTGTGGGATCGTTTCTGTTCAATGGTTCTCTGGTGTTCCAGCTCACCTCACCCGGAAATCTAATTAAAGGTAAAAATTGATGTGTATTTATAGGATTAAAATACTATTTAAATTAATATCAAAAGTTTTTTTTTTTTCTACATTTAATCATCTGACTGCTGCACATATTGAATCAAAATTGAATTATTTAAAATATTAAGTTTGATATGTAGTTTGAGTTACTGTATGTGCACTTACATTTTTTTTTTTTTCAATTATATGTATTAATTATTTATATAAATGCAACAGTTTGTTACTGGGGCAGTACCCTCGAGGATACACCATTCCACCTTTTTTCACCCCTGAAGTATTTATACAGTACTAGTACCATAAGAGTAAATATTGCTACTAGCTCCAGGGTATTAATATGCACTCTGTAAGATGTCCCTTTGAGGTCCTGCTTACGCATACACAGTGATTTGTCACTATGGCAGTACCTGTGAAGGGACAACTTTGCATCATATACACCCCTAAATATGATATGTTAGTGCGTTGGGATCAAAATTTATACCCTTAAGGTGCTACTGTGACCTTGTAGAGGTAAATAAGATACAAATAAGTTCCTTTAAGGGTAGCACTGCTGCATCATCAGGTTGTTGTACCCCTAAAGGTGCAAAATGTTCTTCTTCTTTTCTGACAGTGCATTATATGGCAGTATATCTTAATGACGTATTGTTGTATCGCAACACTGTCCAAACAGGTTGGTTTGCCAAATGTTGGTGTAATTTTCCTGCTACGTTTTTTTTTGTTTTTTTGTTTTAATTAACACAAAAATTGCTAAGTTATTTTTGAATTACCAAGATAGTTGAGAAAATGAAATGCAAATATGTTCTGGTTTATTTCAGGCGTTTTCTTTTTCAGCGCGTATTGTTTTTGATCAATGCATTGAGATGTGAGCAGAATGTTTTGTGTAATTACTGTCAGCAGAGCGACTGTTAAACTGCAGCTAAGGGCTGATTTATTCATGGAAAGAAGCCATTTTCTTTGTATGTTTACTAGTCACAACCAAGAGAATGCATATGATGTAGACAATTAAGCAGCTAATTACGATTAGCCAAAGAGCAAGGCTTTTTCCTCAGTTCATATCTTCTCTTATTTTGCCATAATAAATGACACAAGCAGAATGAACGAGTGCTTTGGCATTCACATGGATTTGCGGAAGTTAATGCAGCCTGCTAAAGCAACTAAAGAAATGAACCCGTCTGGTTTGGGATTTAGATGTTTCTACTGGAGAGCTCCAGATTGCGGCATAAAGCACTTATCTGTTATAACATAAATATCTATCTATATATAAATAGACAGTGAGAAAAAAAAGGAAATACCATTCATCCCCTCAAAAATCTCGATTCATAAGAGACTAGTTCTGATTACGAATGCTGCTTTTGTATTGAAGCTACTAAACCTGCAAGTGATTCGTTACTGAGATGCTTCTTTGCTGAAACATTGAAATGCATCCATTCAGCCCTTCAAGCATCTGTGGAAGAGTTTACTCGTAAATACATTTTTTTACATATTCACGTGTCTTTCATGAAACGTAGAGCATCCGTGTAATGAATGGAAGGCACTCAAAGTAACCTCTCTCAGGTCGGATGGAAAGTAGATAATAAAAAGCAGAGGAAAGGTAATTAGGAAAGTAAGTGGGTTAATGCGCTTTGGCTCTGAATTGCAGCGGTTAATGTTAATGAGAGGAGCCGGAGAGACTCTAAGATCCCTCATTGCGCAAATGAATGTCACCAAGTGCACAAAATGGCTGCCTCCGAATGGAAATGGAGTTTGCTTGTTTTCTTCCTACAGCTCATTTCAGTCGCCAGCACCTGCAGAAGGTGCCGAGCTCCATTTAGATTAATGCGACTCCCATGCTGGTGGCATCTGGAGCGGCTCTTCCTGTGTAAACAACCCAAAGTTACTTCAGTCTGCACGTCCAATCAATCTCAATTATTCCCAATGATCTCTGTGGACAAAACATGTCGACTTTCATATCTCATTGTGTCTTTTCTTTTAAAAGCTTCAGTAATCACGCGGCTCACAGACCTCTTCGAGTTAAATAAATAAAAGTCTGGGTGTTTGTGGAGTACTGCTATAATTTTCGATCCTTTGAAAGAGCTTGAAGCGTCTCTCTGAGATGCGTGTTTGGAGGATAGACGTGAGTGTTCTTTTGTGCAGGTTGGAGACAGGACTTTTCAAATGTCTGTTTACTGGGCAGGCATCAGGCTTGCCGGGGTGCGCCATGGCTCTCCCTGCAGAGGCTTGATGATATATTTATGGATTTTTCACTCTTTTCCCTGGCCTTAATCAAAGTGCAGGCATTGAACATGTCAAGGTTGTGTCAAACCTTTTCACCGCTAAGACACTGCCTTGTCAGATAGAGGTTTTAGCTGATCCATAACACTCTGGATGAGTATAATGAGAGACGATTCGTTAGTGCCTAGATGCTCAAAGGAGCTCTTGAAGTTTTTGTTTCAGGTTGAAATAGTCTAATGTTGCTGATTCAACCCATGTCAGTCGGTGCCAAAGAATACGGTTATGGTAAGTGGATGGATTTATCTGTTTGTGGGTGTTTTTCTCTGTTTGGTCGACGGGGGCTACAGTTAAGAGGGAAGCCACATTTAGCTGCGGCATCGATTTCATAAAAGGTTGCACAGTGGGAAGTAGGTAGCCTGTCATCCTACCTTCTCACCATGCCCATCTCAAGAGCCAAAGTAATTGAGCTTCTCTAGACGTTTCGTTATTGTAAAGGACACAATAGTCAAGTGTGTCCAGCCAGTTACGTATCCATCATCTAAAGCGTTTTACCACTGAAAATGTGCTCCCCCCCTCTCTTTGTCTTGTATTAAAAAGGAGTTGCTGTTTGTGTGTAAACTATGTGGCCTTTGAAAGGCTTGCTTTTTGATATTGAAAGCAGCTGTCAGACAGATGATGCCTGGGCGCGATCCACATTTCCATTTGTACTTGTGTGTCTCTCTGCAGCTCTCTGGCACTGAGAAGGTACAGTGTTTTGAAATTAGATATCAGCCTCCACAGAGCCGGACTAGAAACGGGGGAGGAAAAATAAAGTGACAGGGAGGTAGACGGATTGACGGGTTGATATAGTTAGCTTGACAGATGGTTCTACATGAATATGCCAGTGGAACAATGTTTAAAGAGCTTCAGAAAGGGGGAAGAGGAGGAGAGAAGCGATGTATGGATGGATGGATGGAAGGATGGATGAATGGATGGAAGAGCGAGAGGCAGGTAGAATCTAGAGGGAATTATGGGCAACTGGTTGTAAGACGTTTGATATTCACACATTGAAGCGCAAACACATTGCTTTAGGCGATTCATCAGCTGTCAGTGCCCAGCCGGCTGGTGTGCAGTTATCTAGGGCATAAAGGCCTTCACTATCCCTCTTTCTTTCTCTTCATTTAATGTGCACAAAACCAGGAAGGGAAATTAAAAAGCTAATTTTCTTAGTTACTTTCCAACTGTTGATATATACACTACCGTTTTAAAAATTTGGGGTCAATAAGGTATTTAATGGTTTTTAATCAAGGCTGCATTTATTAGATTAAAAATCCAGAAAAAAACTACTTTTTATTGTAAATTTTTATTACACTTAATATTGTGAAATATTATTTTAATTTAAAATAACAGTGTGAATATATTTTAAAATGTAATTTATTCCTGTGATTATTATTCAGTGTCACATGATCCTTTCAGAAATCATTTTAATATGGTAATTTATAACTAGAATTGTCAATGTTGGAAACAGTTGTGCAGCCAAATATATTTTTTGGAACCTGTGATTTTTAAAAAACAAAATAGTACAAAATATAAAACCTTTTTATTCATTAAATAGATCCTTGGTTAATAAAAGTATTAATTTCTTTCAAAGAAGAAAGAATAAAAATGTTCTGATCCCAAACTGTGTAACAGTAAACTACTGTAACAGTAGCAGCTCACTGTTTCCAACACTGCAGTGTTAATTTTGACAGCAAATTTGAATTTAGTCTTAGTCTTAGTCTTTTGACCAAAAATTACATTTAGTTTTAGTCATATTTTAGTCATCTGAATTGTTTTTAGTTTTAGTCGACTAAATATCATATGATTTTAGTCGACTAAATCTATAGTAAATTTAGTCAGCTAAAATCGAACGGGTTAGTAGTTACGGTGTAATTCATTTATGATACATTTCTCTAAAATTTCCAAATTCAATATATTTAACATTAAGATTTTATAATTATAGACCCTGATTTAACTGTGGTGACACACAACATGCCATTATGTTAAAATTAAATACAACCACTTCTCATTAAGGTCAAGAACATGGTCTCCTTTTCAATAACATACCAGTGGTTATATAGGCTAATTGTGAATTCTATATCATTCATTCTTTCAAGCAGAAATATTTTTTATATAAATAAATTTAGATTAATCTTTAGAACTACTAAGTACTACGTGATTCAGTCAGGGGCATTGAGAGATTTAACTTTTGTTGCTTGATTACCGTGACTTTGACGATAGCAACTAAATCAGGCTGCGGTCCCTTTAAACCGAATACATGCGAATGCAATGGACTGATACATGTTCCCCACGGTTTACATTCACGTAATCCGTAATTGACTCTGTTTACCTGAATGCTAGTCAAAACGGACAATTTGAAATAATTTTGTGTGTAGTTCTCCATTCAAGAGTAACTTGCGCTGTGTGAGATGTGCTGTGTGTGTGCTTCAGTGTCTGCGCTCAGAAACCGGACTGAACTGAGCTCATCCATCTCCAAACTTATCCACATACCTGCTCTTCTCTTAATCCCACATATTGAGATTTTTAAACGTTTTATGAGACGTGTTTTTTTTCTCTCAGGACTATTAAGTAACACTGGATTCAAATGCAGTGAATTTCTGTAGCCCCATTTATTTCCCAAATGATTTTTGTCCTTCCAATAATAAATAAATAAACTAAAAATACAGTCAGTGTAATATATGCACTATTCAGCATGTGATATTCTTTTTCGTATTACTTACAGAATATATTTCTTTAATGATTGATTAAATCTGAAGTATATAAATTTTTTCAATGCATTGCATATATATGAAGCTTATACAATATTTAGTGTGACCTACTGAGGTCTGCATTTCTGTACGTTGTTTGTGGAATGTCCAGATTCGTAATGACAAGATTTTTTCTAGGGTTTCTTGCACCTTTAGTTTCATAGAAATCCACAACCTTGGATCAACCGCATTATATCCTTGCATATCTTCAACTTTGTGTGAAGTCGTTATTCTTTCACAACATCGTATAAAATGCTAGTAGTGCCATGGTCAGGGCATGTGCTGTCACCAAAACACATGCAGTGTCTTTATCTAAATTTGAACTAAAAAAGTATTTGAGTGTGCTTTTTCTACTCTGTGCTGAATAGGAAAGGACAAATGAATGCATTTTATTTGTCGGTGCTTTCATTACCACCGTAACCGTCCGGAATACAGCGGCACTCTGAAACGTACAGTATCACCAAAGTCTGTCCGCTGTAAAACACATCTGTGCTGGAGGGATATTCTCACTCTCTAAAGGTGTTTGCATGAAGGAGCGTCAGCTCTGCGACATGTTTCTGATCAGCCCCGGCTGGAGCAGACAGCTTTTTCACATCCCCTCTGTTATGTCACAAACAAACATTGTGTGGGCGCCAGTTTCCTGTCACTTATTAGACATTAATGATTCGCAAATCCACTTGCCTTCAGGATACTTGTCTCATTTTCCTTGTCAGTTCAGCATCCCTGTAAAGCTCCTCAGCTTTTGCTGGAGAAACTGTGAAAGATCATTTTATCTCACACTTGATTGCCAGATAATTATCAATTAATTATTCAGAGCCTTAAATTAATTTGCTAAAAATAGTGGCTGTGCCTTCTTTCTCTCCACTGGAGACTGTTCCATTATTCCAGCGCGCTCTCCTCCCCCCAGACTTGACACGGGTCGGCAGTAGATGTATGACAGTGTACCGTAAATATGATTTTCATTTGTATCATGTCTGCACTTAATCTAATCAGAGGGAGCCCGCACGCAAGAAAAATGTCCCTTTTATAGCCAGCAGGGTGCATGCAGAACTCGATACTTAAATTTGCTGATTATTACTCATTGGACCAGCTGTGAACATGAGTCTTTATAGATTGCAACAGCCTTTATTCACAACACATTGTACTGTGAAACATCTGTTCGTGAGCTATTTTGTTGTCGTCATCATGTTTTGCTGTTAAAATTTACATGGAGAGATTAAGAGAGCGGGGTGATTGGTGACAAACAGTAATCAATATATATGATATGTAATGAAATGAAATTGAATTATTTCTATGAGCGCACAACATTTCTTAGCTATTTTATGCTGTACTTTTTTTAAGACAATTTACTACTTTAAGCAAGGATTCATTTAATCCGTTTAAAGTGACATTTATGATGTTACAAAAATATTATTTATCAAAAAATCATGAAATTGGTATCACCA
>JAUMHQ010000019.1:2691383-2707508 GCA_032361165.1 Enteromius paludinosus | reverse complement strand
TCAAGATCAGGTCAGCAGAGCCAACAGCATTGATAGGAAAGATGACCTTCGCTGAGGCACACTACATGTCCATATATATACAGCTTTAGTCAGAGTGAAAAAAACATCCTATGTCCTGAAAACTTCACACTTCCTCTGATGGCTTTTCTGTAGTAGTGTGTCTAATCAACACATAGCCTTAAGGTTTCTATATGTGCACAGACATGCTGTTAGTTCACCTGTAGGCTGAAATCCATTTTTTTTTTTTTTTACCCTTTATTTTCTTCTGTTTTTCACTTTGGCTTGCTCCCCATACTCGCTGTTTGCTCCATCCTGCAGTTTTGATGATTGTTTGGACAGCTCTCCACAAACTCCACTTGCATGCATCTGGATACTGGAGCGAGAAGCATCCGAGACCCATCCCCCAGATCCATAAATATTTCATTTGCAGAGATGCAGAATAAATTGACAGTGAAATTGACTCTGAATCCCACTTTTAATTTTTCAAATGAAGAGGGAGAGAGGGCCTCTCCGGGCTGATGTGACAGCGAGCGTGATGTGACAAGAGGTCCCGACCTCACCGGCGAGGCTAGCGGAGGAAGGAATTCACTTATCCGCCGCCTCGCCGTTACCATCGACACATCACATCCCGATTATTGCTGGGGGCCGAGGCTTTAATTACTAGCCTGTGTGTGGAGGTGAAATTAGACCCCTAGCTCTGCCGGTTAATGCGGGAGTGTAGAACACACTGCCTGCAGGAGGAGACTTGCTCTGATGCAACACATCTGATCTGCATGCACAATTCACTCTCAGCTGTCAGCTCCGCTCACTGATAAGAGAATTGAGAGAGTCTGAGTGCCAATGAAGGTGTGGATGTTAAAATACCTCATTTCCATTTGTTTCGTGTCTGTTTGTGTGTGCCCGCTGACGCATGTCTGCGGGTCTGTGTGAGCTCTCACTTGTAGGTGTGTATTGCCACACCGAATATGTTAACATTCGTTTTGGTTATAAACAAGTTTGACGACTGTATTCTCTAACTGTATTTACAGTGTGAGTGTAGGCTTTTTATGAAATAAAAAGTAGCTAAATATTATTTTGTTATTTGTTCATATGAATGAATGGAGGGGGGAAAACATGTAGACATTATATATGTTATGATACCGAAAATAAAGAATGTCAGACCAGATTGGAATAACAATGGGATGACTAAGTGATTGCAGAATTTTTATTTTTTAATCCTTAGTATCATTTTATGATTCTTATGATACAGAAAGAAAGAAAGAGTATATTATAGGAAAGGGTGATAAATAAATAAATATATAATATTTGTATATATTTTAGGAAGGGGTTGCTTAATACAACATTATCATGTTTTCACATAGTCCTTTTGAGTTTGAAATCCCTTTTCCAATGTAATATTGCTTTTGTCAGATAAATCTAAATAGCTTCTCAGCACAGCTACTTAAATGCTTCTTATCATATTTGGCCGTGATGTGAATGCAACGTAGTATTAGAGAAGCAGTTGTCTGTCTACACCGTTGCGCAAAGGCCCATTTTTCTTTCCAATTTCAGAGAGAATAATCAATGCGCCTCCCTACCTTATGTACAATTCAGAACGTGTGAATCAGCAGAAATGTGTCCCATTCTTTTCCTTTCTGCTCAAATATTCCACAGCCACACAAAATGAGTCATCAGAATCTCAACGCTCATCAGTTTCATTACTGCCTGAGCAATTACCTACTTTTCCTCTTTTAAAAAATTGGTTTCAGCCATGGCTGTTCTCATTACTGTTCAAATCACAGCATGCTAGGCTCAGATTTCTGTCAATAATAGACCATTAATCAGCGGCGTGCTCTCCCAATTTTCCAGGTTCTGAACGAAGTTTTTGATTGAGTTCAGACGCTTGATTGCATGTACAGCTGCACAATACGGCGTAATTACATGTGGAAGAGGCGGCAGAGATACTATCTGACAGTCGTGGCTGTGTTGGCAGCTTTTAAGAGCAGACAGGACTGCGATGGTAGCTTGCTGGAAAGCCTCACGGTGGCATTCTGTTGATCCCCATCCAAGGTGTTGTGTTAATTACTTTGGATGCTGTCCAGAAACCCTCAAAGAATTTAGAGAACTGTGACGTTCAATTTGGTACAATTCAAATCATTTTCATGGTTTACAGTGATCCCAACTTTATTTTTTTTCTCCTCCTTCTCCAATATTGCCACGCTACAGATAAAACTCTTCTTTGGGTTCGTGAGGAATGGGCTTCTATTATTTTTATTCATGTTTGCCTGAAGGGAAGTGTCATTATTTGGCACTCAGATTGTTTCGTGGAGATGAATGTTAATGAGGCGTCCCTTTATTTTCTACTGCATAATCGACTCAACACCTTGTCCTTCAGTCAGGGAGGCACTGTTCATTTTCATTGTCAAGAATGATGCAAGTACACAGTAAGTGCCATTCAGTTATTTAAAGAGGTAGTTTGCTAAAACAAAAAAAAAAATTCTCTCACTGTTTATTTACCATATTTACTTTTTTTATTTTTTATTTTTGTCTGAACTTCAAGGCAGGATTGATTAGAATACCAGAATCAGAATAGCTCTATATACAGAGTTCGTACAACATGCTTGCTTGAATGTTTAAAAGGCAGTATATTATCAGAAACTTGGCTATATATGTCAACTTATTCTACTAACCCTAAACCTACCCTAACAGTCTACTATGAGATTTAGTAGACATGTAGTTGTGAATTAATGAAAATTAGTTCACATGTGCTTACAAAGTTACTTATAGTTAGTAGAATGTTCAATATATCGAAATATAAATAAAAATAAAAAAATCGCAAAATGAATGATGCAGGGTGTCTGATACAAATACAGAGCTGTTTCACCAGTCTTTTGGGAGCACTCGAGATCTCGCGATATTACTTCTTGAGGTGAAAAGCAGTCTTGCATTTTCAGTTGAGAAAATATACAAAAATATGCAAAAAATGTGTAAACCCTTTGTCTCATTAGGACAGATGATTGTGTTCTGTGTGGAGTGTGTGGGATCTACTGATAATGTGAACTAGTTTTACACTCAACTGAAGTTTGCATGAGGTGCACAGTGCTAAAATACTCCATGTGTTTACCATCTTTACCCAACATATCGTCTGTCCTGAGACAAAGGGTTTACACACTTTATTAAATTAAAAAAATATTTGTTTTGTGCTTTTCAACATATCACAACTTGTAAATGAATTAACTAAAACTCTTGTGAATGTTTTGTGGATGAACATTTAATCATTAACTATTCTAAAGTGTTACCGTTTATTTATTAGAATTTAAAAGATAATAATATCTTTGATTTTAGACAAAAATAAATGTTTGTCCTTGAAAGCAATGAAATTTCTGTATCAACCCATTTTGCATACTTTTGTATAACTTCAGTGACTATTGTTTTCATTGAACTTGCTGTCCTTCATAAATTTTTGTTTTCTACAGAATTGGGACAACATGAATTCAACATGGAACAACTTTTTTGTTTGTTTGTTTGTTTTTTTAAGTAAAACTATTCTATTAATATGTGCAACAATGCATTCCCATTTCAGTGGATCAGTACACCTTCTTACACCGCAAGGCTGTTTTCTATCTGTGCCATTTCCAGAAACCATGAACTGCCATGTCACAATTGGAAATATCTTTGCGTTGCTCCAACTCCCAACAGCAAACCAATAGTTGCTCATAGACCACCCAAAAAAAGAAGCTATTCTGCCCTGTTCTCCCTGGATGAGTGCTCTAAATCCATGAGTGCGGCCCCTGTTGCTGACCTGGTGAGAGTGCAGCCACGCTGAGGTGGGATGCATGTAGTTTGACTGTGGGGCTTGAGGGGGGAAGTCAATCCACACTAAAAGCTTACTTGCTGCCTTTCAGCATAGAGCCAGGAGGCACATAGAAAAGCATTAAATAAACATTAATGGAAGTGGGTTAGGAGAGATTTATTAAGGAGGCTTTTTGGCCTTGCCTAAGGGAGCCATGCACTATTTTATTCACTCATACAAGCACACAGGTAAACAAACAAGGTAATTTATGGCAGTCTTCAGAGGTGGCAGCGTTTGGAATTCACTTTCTGACCATTTTTTTAGATTAAGACAATTGTTCTTCACACAGTCTCACAGATTTTTAAACCTTTATCACGTACTGAATGGATGATGTGCAGAATCTCTTCTCTGGGCTTCTTTGTTGGAATTTCATTTAAGTAGTTTTGTAAAGTAATGAGGTTAAAGGGAGTTTTTAAGCTATTTTTTCTACCGCCGTCTCGTCAGAACATCTCGCAGAGACTACTTATTTGTATAGAAAGCTTAAAAAGGAACACATTTCTATAAGAGAAGGTATACTTCTCTATAGTGAAATATGAGATGCTGCTGGGGAAACTTGTGTTCGTTCTTTGCTTTGAGGACAGCTGGAGAGGGAGACAGAGAGAGAACCAACAGACGGCGGTTGCTTTGGAGAAGGTAGTGAATAATGTTTTATCCAGGAACTTCTCTCCACCCCAGCATGTGAAGCAGGGGTGACACGGGTGACAAAGAAGCGTGAAGAGTGTACTTTGAAAGTTCTTACAGAGGTAACGGAAAAGAGAGAGAGATTGAGGCAAAGAAAAAGCGAGAGGAGGAGTCTGAGGAATTGCTTTTGGAGGAGAAGCCGGGACTGATATTGGACCGTGCATGTCAGCCGTTGTCAATGTGACAAATCTTTGATGTGGAAATAATAGGCGATGAGGGCTCGGCCCAGTCCAGTGGAACTACTGTGCGTATGACTGCGATGAGCTGTTGTCAAACACACCCACATACAGTATACCCAAACCCTTTCTTTTTGGCACAGTATTTTTGGCACTGTGTCCAATCGAGGCCAAACCTCAAAGCTCTATCGCTTAGATTTTTGCTAGATCCACATTCCTCATCTAAAGCAGAGCTTGCTCAAATACAAGATATTAAAGTATGTGGGCTCGAAAACGTCGCACAACCTGTTGAGGATTTTTGCTTCATTTTTCAGCTTAAAAGAAACAGGAAGTAATTTTGCACTTGTCAAAAGAGCTCATAAAACTCAGCCCCAAGGACAAAGACGTGCACACATTCAGACACTATTGCAGGTATTCAAACTCAAACACAGCTTCCGTTTGGGCTTTAAGAGCTCCCGGAGTGAATAACTGGAATGTGAGAATACGGTATGGTTTGTGTAATCGGTAGCAATATAATTTATTTATACTTAGCATTGAGTATAACCCTTATATGTGGCCTTGGACCACAAAACAAGTCATAAGGGTGCTATGAGACTTTTGTGGCACCTTTTTGGTCCAGGGTTACATATGCTTAAATTATTCTACTCTTAACTCATTTTAACGCACCATTCCAGGCACATATAATTATAAAGGCTTTTTAACTGTTGGAATGGAATGACAGAATGGTTTAATGAAGTAACAGAATGATAGTTATGCCAACAAATTAATGCATACTAATTCTGTTTTGGTATACATTTTGTTTTGAACTCAGCGTTGAGTGAAACTTTAATCAAATGTTTTAAGCAAAATATTAAGGTATCAGGAAATGTATTCATTTGTATTTATATGTTCACATTTCATTTAATTGTGGAATAACTGCTACATTTTCATTAAACACTTTAATATGTTGCATAAAAAGTTTTATTTTAATGAGAATTCAGCCTTAATTTAACACCATAACGTAGCTCTTTTCAAGCTGAAATTTTAGGCTTTGGTGTCACTAAATGGATTTGTAATAATAAATGATCATTTTCACGGGGGTCCCCTGAACACTCTTCCTATCTGCTATTAGTTGGAAAAAGTCCAAGTCCAGTCTTGTAGTGTTTCTGTCTCTGCATGGTTGTCAAACTTGAATAAACAAAACAATATTTTGACATCATCGCAGAACCACAGTACTCACACTTGGAATGGGAAAATCAAGCTATGACTGGCATTGTTGACTCTACATATTAAAATGTATTAGATCACTGACAAATGACACACTTCAGCTTTAACGATCAGCCAAAACCTTTCCTCTCAATTCAATTTCTCACCAGAAAACAGAAGAATAGAGTTGGATGGTTCCATTCAACCTGTTGCAAACAGATGTTTTTGGGACTGCACTCGCATCCTATAATGGCTGTTAAACAATCAGACTCACGTCTGAACAGTTGATATGAGTAGCTTGAATAAAATGCCAGACGTGGATTTGATTTAGCCTCTCTGTTCCTTCAAAAGGGCAAACACAATCGCCTAGAAATGGGGCCTGTATACGTGCAGCTAAATAACAGTCTATGTACGGCATGCGGCTTTATTAGCATGCGGCAAAAAGAAAGCAAGGCTCTATTGATGCATGCTACCTGTTTGTTTGTGTGCTTGTGTGTGTGCGGTTTATGAGGCCAAGGGCGTTCCACGTGTGTCTCGTGAGCTGCAAGATAGCACATCCCCGACAGGAGCTGTCAATAGCCATTCAGTGAAAGAGCCTGCCTTCACCTGCTCTTTAAATTACAGAACGCATCCCTCACGGGGGCTCGGCGCACGCTGACCCCGCTCTTGTTGGGAGAAACAATGAAACAATGACTGCAATCAGCTATTCCCTCCAGCATCTGTGTTAGTCCCTCAGACTATGAAATGCTCCTCTATCATTCCTGCGCTAGTGCTAATAGCTCACCGCGCCAATGACTCCAAACTTTCACAGAGGGGTTATTGAATGCCTCTTTTTGTCTGGCTTGACCTCTGCAGATAAGCAGTGTTTTTGTTTTTTTATCCTCAATTTTCTGCAGGTGACCTCTTTGCTAGTTGCTTTGTTTGTCCGTGTTTATCGATCACCGTACAAACTTGTGTGTTTTATCTTACAGTAGCTATCGCAATGCACCGCTTGTCCTTCCTTAACCGTATCCTTCTCACGGGTTCTCCAAGCATTCGCGAGAACAGTACGAGAAGCTCTCCACCATGCACAAGAACATGCAGAAGCTCTACGAGAGCCTTGGAAGCTACTTCGCCTTCGACCCCCACACTGTCAGCATCGAGGACTTCTTCGGAGACCTGGCTAACTTCCGCAACCTCTTCATGGTGAGTACAGCGGCACTGTCACCTGTTTATCCTCAGAAGAGTGCTTTTTTTCTACTGCTCTCTGCACTCCTCAAGGTGGAAGAGAGTCAGTTATTTTCTGTTCTTTCTCTAATGTGTATAAATCTGACTTTCCAATAGAGTCTTCGAGAGCAGGTGCAGAGAATACTCTAATTAATATTTCCAATGCTTTTTCCACAGCTAGACAGCACAGGTCAGGGTTGCTGGATAGCAGTATGATTAAGTTTAGGATTGCTTTGACAGCTTCTATTGGTTGAAATGTAAGAGCAAAGTCTCTTTCCAGCTTCATCGCTTTCTCTTTTTCGTATATATACACCGTTTTTATCAGTACGTAGTTTTAAGAGTTCTGAACTAAAGCTGCTGGCCTTGTCTTAAGTGCATGCTGTGATTTAGCTTATTTTATCACATTTGATAAAGACATTTTCTTCACAGGGGTGAGGAGACGGAAGGACGGTCTTATTGGGCAGATTAAAGCACACATAAACTGTGTCGAGAATGGAATGTATAATGCATTACCAAACGTGTGGCTCCTATGCAGATAAAAGAGTCTCAGAAGCTTCTTATCCTTTCAGAGTTTCGTTAGCTTCTGTATTTGGAGGATGTCAAGGCAGCGCCTCCTCCCTGTCAAAAAAAAAAGTCCCATCTTAGGGTTTAGGCAGGTAGGACTAGGTTATTGCTGATAGGATGGGATTTAGAAAGTGTGAAACCAAAAGAGGCGTTTCAAGTACATCTCACTGTATAAAGGAGATATGAGATTCTCTGCTAATTGATATTTTTTAGGTACTTTGAGTCTGACTTGGATTTGCTTCTTAAAATCTAAATGGGTCTTAGAGATTATACAAACGAAACTTTATGAAAATGTTTATGCAAAATATTAATACGGAATTTACAGAAATTGTGTCTTGAATTGTTGGTTTGATGATCTATTTATTTTTGCAAAAATAACTCTAAAAAGGGTTTTAACAGTTTTCAATAAAGTATTTATTGGAATATGCATGCATATTTTACTATTGATTTTTTTAAATTATAGCTAATAATATTTGATTAATAATTGAATTAATTTGCATGCACACAAAAATATGTAGATTCATTTTCATTCAGAAAGTGATAGTCAGTTTCCCAAACAATTCCCCAGAAGCAGAAAAACTGTATAATTTACTCATAAAACTATTACAAAAAACACTTTTCTGTAAAGTTTCTCAATAATTTGCATCAATGTAGTAACATTTACTATGCATCATGTACAAAGAACCAACACATTTTAGTTTACTGCATATGACCAGTTCAAAGAACATTTATCCTTTGGGTTTTAGCCTTACTATGGTTAAGGGCACCCTGGGATTGGGGCAATTTTGATTCGTAGATTGAACCTACCTCAAGCTAGGTGGGCAGAACACCTTTACACAAAGCAGCCTCTGGAGATTTTTTTAAACACATATATTTAGCTGCTTCCGTCTATATTTTATCTCCCCTCCAGCAAAAAAAGGAAAAACAAAAAAAAAGAAATGATGTCCAGAAGGTATGCTCAAAGTCTTCGAAACCCATTACAGTGAATGGCAAGGTCTTGTCTGTGGCTTCTCCCTCACCCCTTTCTCACAAGCATATCTAAAAACCAACTTTCATTCACCCTGATCAAAGCCTAATAACACACATGACACGGGACTCCCTCCAGGATGCAGCGTTGAACGGTTGTAAAAGGGGCATCTATGAAAATAAATTATTCTCTCAAGCGAAAAGCTCTTTATGAATAAGTTATCACTGATTTAGACTTCAAGCAAAGAGAAGAGCTGTGGAGAACACAAACATAGCTGGATGTCCAGTGGCACCGGGAACATTCCCTTTGTGGCATTTTACTCCTCCTGTTTTTTTGTTTTTTTTTGCTTCTTTTATGTTAAAAATTCAGAAGACCAACCAAGCGTATAATGCATTAGAAAGAAGGCTTGTGTGGTGTATGCTTGGAATGCTATTTTGTGTCAAAACTAGGCATGATGTGATAAACAGACAAGCTGTAAAAGTCATACGTTATGAGGACATTATGTTGCTTGCTTGGTTTTGCCACCAAGCCCCGTCCCACCCACTGTGAAATCCCATTGGTCCAAAAGCCTCAAATATGCAGAGATACAGTAAATTAATTGTCCCATCACAATTATGGCATGATGTTAGCTACACATTTGCAAACGTACTTTGTGACTTTTTGGGAAAGGGAAAGGTTATTAAAGATATTTACATTCATGATAGAACCCTCCTCATAATATGCGTTCCACCATAGCATATTTATGACACCACCTAGTTTTATTAACATTTATCCTCAGAAATGACCCACATTGCTGTATGTTAAATTGCCTGAGTGACACATCCATTTGGTAGGACAAAAAAAAGCCCCGCCTGCCAGTTCGCATGAAGCGCGCACACTCAGATAAGAGAATCCATTAGCTGTATTTCTTTTCAGGGTCAATAGAAATGAAATTTGATTTCAGCACATGAATTTTGTTGCAGGTCGTCCTGTCAATTTATCCAGAGTTGAGCTAGAGGGAGAGAAACTCCCACTGCGTCTTCTGTATGTAATCCTGACTAGCGGCTGCGGATGAATATCAGTATATTAATGCCTTATCAAAGCGCAGCAGATGGTGATGAACTAACAGTCTCACTTTGTTAATTGAGTGAGCCACTGATTACACCAATAAAGTCAGCAGAGGTTGAGCCACGGTGATGGTGCATGACAAGCGTGACTCAGCTAATCAATAGAGCACATGTGTGTGCATTAGTAAGCGTGCGTCTCTGGGTGAATACGTGCACAAAACACTTATCTATTATGTCGACCCTGGGAGTAATCATAATGATGATGCAAGTAACAGAGATCGTGATATAGTGTGATGTCATCGCTGTTGCTTTTTTCGTTTCAACCCGCAGTTAAACCCAATGGAGTGTCCCTTTAGATTAGATTAGTCTAGTATTTGAGTCAACACGCACAACATCGGCCACTTTTCACTCTTGGCAGTTTTGTAGGCCTCTCACAGCCTGTTGAAAACTAATGGGGGATATGATCCAATAAATAAATAAATAACTCAAACATCATCAAATGTGGTTCAGTTAGTGTAGATTTTGTGTTGGCCAAATAGGCCCATCTGTGGTGTGGATTTTTTGTCCTCCGTTTCTCTCGTTCTCTTTCCTGGAAGCCAAGTGTGTATTCGTTGCATCTAGGGCAATACATATACTGTATGATGGTTCCAGCCCCCTCCCTACACCCAAAAAAGTGAATATTGTAGAGCCCCCTGGCTGTGGAATGAGCCGCCCTTTTTTGTCCGTGTGCGTAAGACAAGGCTATTCACATATTCTATTCTGAGGCTGGGCAAACAGAAGAGACTACAAAGCCACCTCCACAATGCAGGATTGCAGCAAGAGCGTGCTTCCTTAGTGTCACTCCGCTGCTCATGTACCCAGCGAATATATTTACAAAGACGTCTAGTCCTCAGTGGCTGCCTGGAAGGACACCATCCTATCCTGTGCTTGCCAGCATGCATAAACACACCCGGGGTAGATGGAGTCCATATTGGCAAATTCAATTCCGCAGCAATCCCTCTCCTAGAGTAGTGCAAACACTACTGAGGACAGCAGCCCGCCGAGCGTCGCCTTTCCAATCTAGAGATTGCACAACGGCGTTTTTACACAAAATGTGCTTTTCCCAGGTGGTTATGTCGTGTTGATTGGTGGTAGAAGTAAATTGCTTGTTTATTATCGTCTTTCGTACTAGCTGGTGATTCATCCAAGTGAAAATTTGATCATATCCTCCCACAATTTCTTCACTCGAGATGGATGTATTTATAAATTGTTAATGTTTTGTGTCTGATTTTATTAATGCTAATCCTCTTACTAACTTTGGGTTTTAAGATGATTATTTATCTCGAAGTGCAAGCAGTGCATTAGTTTACTCGTGCTCGTGTCATTCTAAACCTGTTTGCACAGCACAAAAAACTAGCAGTTTTTGTACTGAGACAATTAAAGTCAGTGGTGTTTTTTTTTTTTTGTCCTTCCATAAAGTCACGCAGGTTTGAAAAGACATGAGTTTGAATAAATGATGTTTTTTACAGCACCATCCTTTTAAAGACCGACATATTGAGCGCTATCTCTCTCATTTTTAAATAACCCATCCTGAGTAATTAACCAAGAGTTTTAAGGAAGACTTTTCCCCCTGTAATCAGCTTTCTTAATGACTTTGGATTATTTAGTGTGCAAACACAATTAGCTGGCCTAATTTGCCTTAACATATTGATTGGTGGCCACCACTGACAACCACAGGACTTCCTACGGGTTTCAATCCTTCCTGTTTACTTCCATCTTTTTTATAATTTTTTAAAACTAACCTTTACCTTTCGTTTGCATAGAGCGTATATGCAGCCATGAGATATCCGCTTTCCCTGGCAGAGAGGACCGATGGGGATGCGATTTGGAATTGCAGCAGTCAGAGGCACTGTGACCACGAGAAACAAATTTGCGTGAGACCGTGCGGCTCGAATGAATGCTATTCAGGGCTGCCCGTGAGCAAGAACACGATCACGGTCTAAATTGTGCATTCGAGTCTTTTAAGCAAACATACGTTGATGCACACATCCTACCATCGTTCTTGCTTTATGCTAATGCGGCTCTGTTCTTTGTAGTCAATAGCGCTGACGTTTTGCGCCATGAGAATGATATTCAGAAGCGCTCCCTCTGGGTGTTGTTTATCTCATATAAAGCTTCCTAATACCTAAACACAATTAAGAAAATTGATAAAATCATAAAGACCGCCCCTGGCTAGTTGGGATCAGGCAAAGGGTTGAAAACATGTTTGTTGCCATGGTAATTAGGGTTTTTGCATGTTTGATGAGAGTGAGATAATTATGTTGTGTAATCGTGTTTGCAGTCGGAATTGTTTGTTTGTTTTTAAAAACTTTTGCCAGCAGGAATTATTTTTGTCGCTATGAATAAATGATTTTTCAATTAAGGATCTAACGCTCGACAATGAGTTTGATGCTATCTCCAATTACAAGACTGAGATTGAACTGTCAGTTTTGGAGATCCGTAATCCAGTGGCTTCATAATACTCTATTTGAAAATGCGAAATCACAATAAGAGGAAGAATTGTTTATGCTAATGTTTGTTGTCACTCTGTGCCATGAATAGATGAATATAGAATTCCTTTTCGCACTCTTTGAAGGACAGCCATATGCGTGCTGACTCAATTACTTTTTATTAGAACAAATACTGTGTTTATTCATTGCTGACTTATAGTTTTGTGGCAAAATGCAAATTTGGAACAGGTGCATCTCTCTCTCTCTCACTCTCATGTTCATCCTTGTCAAGGAGCGACAGCGAGCGTGTGGGTTCCTCTTCTCAGGTTTGATGGCAAATCTGCTGTTGACCACCATGTTGAGCTGTACTTTTCTCCTCCCACACTGGAGCCATGATCCTTGTGTCTCAGCACCGAACACGACACGCATGTCGGAAACCCTAAGGGAGTTTGAAAGGGCCGGACTGTCGACACTCATTATATCGTACCAAGAACGAACAAGACACACACACATGCAAACGCAAAACACTCATTCCTCCCTTTAAGGCAAGGCCTGTCAGGTTAGTGGTGCAGGCCTGGGGTGAAGAGACCTTTGCTGTGCTGGAAAGGTTATGTAGAAGTGACTTATTCTCTCTTCTCTGCTGTGTCTCCGTGCCCTCTGAGCATCTCCGTCCGGCTCTCTCGACGTCTTCATACCGCCTGACACCTCCGTGGCATTTAGAGAGGAAGAGAGGAGGAGGACGATATCTCAGCATCTCTGTACACAGGCCTCTCTCCCACTCTGTGGTGCCCCGCCAGCATTGCCGTCGCCACATCCTGGCATTCAGTCGCTGGAAATATCCAGGATGGACGCTGTGTTATCTGCTTCCACATTAACACGTATGGAGATTGTAGCTCAGTGGGGACAACGGCGATATCAGGAGCCATCTTGATGTTCAATTAGACAATCGCCGTCTGCTTCCTTTTCTCAAGACTCATTGTTTTCTTTTTATCATTGTAAGCAGAAAAGCTCTGACTGTGTGACTTTAGCCTATAAGCAAGCCCAGATGAAATCTGTGAACCTGCTCAACATTTTCCATGCAGGTATATGCAGACTGTGTTTGTGCAAATTAGCAACAAGATATATGCCAAATCTGGGCAATTACCCCCAAAACCTAATTTGGGAGGGAGGGAGGAACAAAGGAAGGAAGAAGCAAAAAAGGTTTTAATATTTATGACTAGCAGTATATAAAAATAATAGAAGTTATTGCATGCCCCCATTTAGATAAAAAGTAAATGTCATGTTAACCCTGTAGTGGGATTTGAAGACCTGTTTTATGGTTTATTTGTTTGTTTAATGAATTATTTGCTGTGCTGAGACAATTTATCAAATGTTTTCCCCTACAATGTATCACTTGTACATCATTTAATCATGTACAAGCTGTAAATATAAATGCAAAGGTTTGAATTCTGTAGAGAGCTGCATGGGACTGAAGATAAGTATTACCCTCTTTGTACAGTATATGGACTCAATGTCAGTCTATTACTCCACATTATACAGTGCTGTCTATAGGGTTTCTTTAGTGATAAAATTGTGCTGGAATTTTCGATCTATTCCCCTCTCTTTCACTGTCTTCTCATTTGCCCTCTAATTTCTTTGTCACTTCAGGATGCTGTGCGGGAGAATCACAAGAAGAGGGAGATGGAGGAGAAGATCAAGAGAGCCAAGCTGGCAAAGGAGAAAGCTGAGCGGGAGAAACTAGAGAGACAGCAGAAGAAGAAACAGCTGATTGACATGAACAAAGGTACGGCGCTACTGCCCCGCCGGGGCCCGACTGCAGCCCGGATCACGATTTCACACGGTGCTAAGCACCGCAGGGGTGGTGATGGTGATGGAGGGACAGGGCCACACTACTTCTGTGAAGAATCACACTCCTCTTCGCCTGTTCGCTCGCGCTAAATGTACAAGCAGATTAGAGGGGCTGAGAATGTTTTAATGAAAAGTCTCTATTTAGTAACTGTCACAGTTTAAGAAAACAGTGACAGGAATATGAAGACATCTGTCAAGTAAATGTTGACGACAATGATGGTAATCGCAATGCCAATCACACCAGTGTGAAATCCAGCCGAAACCAAAGGGAATTCAGCATCGACATCCATGACAGCTGTTATGAGAAAATAGAAAAATAATAATAATATGTTTGCAGAGCATAAAAATAACATTTTGCCTTCAAATGGTGGGCTATTTGCCGGCCATAAATAGATATTTGCATTATTGTGTCAAAAATAGGCAGAATAAATTATTATTGTAATATTAGTTAATAAAATAAATAAATCAATTAATATAAATATTTTTTATTATTATTATTGTTATTATTATTATTTATACAACAGCTGTACAATTACAGTGCTAATATTTATATTTGTTTTTATCGTTCATTTTAGAAAGTTGCTTGGAAGCTGAAGAAACACACTGTTTCATGTTCTCACCACTGTTGCTTTTTGCTCGTATTTGCCATTAATTTTAGGCCCTGTGCGTATGTATTTTTGCCATTGCTACATGAAGGTGTAGAGCAAATCGGCAGCAGTATGAGGCGGCGCTGACAGGCCCCTGCCAGTGAAGATGTAGGTCACATGTAAAGATAAGCATCTCAGGTTCACTGCATTTGTAGAGCAGACAGATAATGGATTGGCAGATTGCCTTTGGCCTAGTAAATGGAGTTGGGAGTTAACTATTAAGTTTTCACAAGCTTGCTCAGTTTATTTCTGAAATGAAAAGAGGCCATGTCGACAACAGCTTAATTCAGTTTAGATTACAGTAAACCTGGTTGAATCTGAAAAACAAATTGCCCTCTGTGTACCATATTTCAGTATCTAGAGTTGTGCTTATCAGGCCTGTAAATTATGTGTTTTTTCTAAAAGAAATGTGCGGTTTAGTTTAAAAAAAGAAAGAAAAAAAGTGTCAGGATGTCTCAACGCGACTTGCAAATTCAGGGCAAATTCTTGCCATGAGAGATACGATGTACTCACTGCACTGCACTATTCTGATCCTTACAATGAGACAGAAATTTCTGCCTCTGGCTAAAAGCTTTTTTCCACAAGCCCCAACTTAAAATGTCACACTGAGCTTTACTGCGGCCTTATATTTGACAAAATGACATGTAGAACTTCGACTCTGTGTGCTTCCGCAGGATGACTGAAGCACACTAGTTTCCTAAGAAGTGACCGCATTGAATGCTGAGCTCGTGATAATACAGATGGAAAGACAGTGGAGAACAAACCCTCTAGTGCAGTCGAGAATACCTTATCTTTAGTTAGCTTTTTTTTTTGCGTCAGTGCCCATAAAAAGACTTTTATCTTTGAACTGCTGTAGTCATCACTAGATTTAAAGAGAAGGAATGTCAGTGAGTTCCGTTGTGCATTTGGCTCTGTAGACTTTTAGATATATATGACAAATCAACGTTTTTTGCATTGCAATATGAATATAAAGTTATTCTACCGAATACTAAGGAAAGAAGTATTTTTTTGGTCAAAAATCTAGTAAAAAAGGATTATTATGAAATATTAATACAATCCAAACTGTTTTCCATGTATACTGTATGTACACATACACTGCCCTCTAAAAGTTTAGAAACACCCCTGGCAAAGTGTGGTCCTTAGCTATTTCTGGTGCAAATACATTAATTATTTTCATTTTGATTTCTTGATAAAGGCAACATACATGTCAAAGTCAGACATGTCCATTCGGCAGCTGGGATGCCTGATTACTAGTTTAAACTTGGCCCAGGTTTTTAAAAGATCTTTGGACAATCCTTCAGGAGGCTTGGACTTATATATCAAGTCAATGTTTGAGTACATGACGGCTCAGATGCCCAGATTATACAGAGCTGTAATAGCTGCTAATGGTGGATATTTTGATGAATCAAACTTTTAAGTATTTTCTATGCATACACTACTATCACAAATTAAAAAAGATGCAGGACAATATTGTCCAAAACAGCAAGGCTGTTTCCAATATAAAT
>JAUMHQ010000019.1:2676121-2691283 GCA_032361165.1 Enteromius paludinosus | reverse complement strand
TGAATTTTAAAAGTTGTATTTTTATTTTTTTCCTCTGCTTTATTGCCGCTTGATTATTACTGATGAGATCATAGACAAACGCTTCAGGATAAACAAACACAACGCGCACGCGCAAGTCTGTCAGCGCGCCGGTTTCGTGCTAATACCAATGCGTTCCAAACGGTACAGTATATGAAGATCACCACTAATATATATATATATATATACATGCAAAAGTGCATTTATTAAAAATAAAAAATTTCTGTAGCAATGTAAACATATTTACTGCCAGTTTAGCTCAATTCAAGTGATTCTTAATGCATTAATGCATTTTTCATACAAACTTTCAGACAGTATGACTATGTAACTTTCATATGATGTCTGTTACGAATTATATTATGCCTATTTAAGCTTTAAGACAAGTTTTTTCAAATTTCTTCTGGCTCTTGAAGAAGATGATTTTTCATGTTTGGCTATATTTTGACAGCATATTTCTGTTATTCCTTGTAACTTGGGTTTTGGATCACCTACAGAAGGATATATTCAAAAAGTGCAGTTGTTGTGGTTTTTTTCCATACGGGAAAAATAATGTCTTTTTAAAATCAAATGAATATAAGTAAATCTATAATGATTGTTTGGGTATGAGTGATTAAAAAAATATATTTCTGCCTGAAACATTAATTACCCCAATAACACTGTAATCAAACACCATTCAGTGGATCGGTTGGGTGTCTTATCTGAAAATAAAATTGTTGTTAGTGTTTTCTTAGGAACGAATAAGCTGAAGTGCATGTATTTGAAAAATAGGGCAGTACTATTGTGTTGCTAATTTTCTCCATGTATATATTCTCTTTTTTTGGCACACAACTCTCTTTCATTAGAACCCGTGTCTAACCTTTTGATTAATTATAGTTTTTAAGGCCTCTTCAAAGGACTATTTCTATAAAGAGATTTTTGAAGTCATTTTGCAAATTGATATCTAATGCCCTTCACATGCACATGATTAACAATGAGATGCATTTTTAATGAGGCTTTAATTCATTTAGGGTTAAGAGGATGTGTTTGACGGGGCGGTGGAGCTGGGCAAATGAATATCTGTACCATTTTCATTTTTAAAAGTATTTTTAAAGTCACACAGACGGTGTCTGGAAATGTGTCCTTGCAAGGTTTCACGAGCAATTTTGAGTGCCGTGTGATTGATGTGTATGGCAAGTGGGACAAAATCTGTTTTTCTTGTAAAGTATTAGAAATCCTAATATGGGAAATTGCTCATGAAATCATTACCCGGCCCCCCATTTGTTTTAATTTCCTCTAAGTGGATTTCCATATTCTCTTAGACTGACCAGATGTTCAGCATTCACCAAATTGCTTAACCCGCTGAAAGTAAATGGGGAATGATGTAAAATAGGCCTAAATCCACCTAATCCTTCTATCTTTATTAGGAAAATATGTTTTGTCCTAGCAGGGCAGCCATTATGCCAGAGGATATGAAACTATGTTGTATGCAGGGTGTCTTACTCGTTGCGAGAAATCACTAAGAGATAATACGACTTCCTGTGCGCCTGTCTATGCTGTCTCTCAGCCTGCTGGCTGTTTCAGGGTCACGCTTGTGGGTCAATACAAGTGTTTGTGGCCACATGTGGTGTTTGAGCTGAATGAGGCATGGCATAAGGGCTTCCATAAAACACTGTAAATTGTTCTTGCCATATTTTTTTGTGAAGTTTAGCTGTATGGTTTTATCCATTCCTGCTCTTGGATAAACTCTTATATTGCGTGGGAGTTTTGCCCTCCAACATTTACCCAGCTTTTGGTGTCTTTTTATACAGATATTATGTTACAGATTTGGCTCAGTCGAGACATGACCCTTGTCCAATAAATCTGCTCAGCCAGTTCAGTAACAAACACGACACAGGCAAAGGAGAAAATTTTTCCTCTCATTCTGTTCGATTACTGCCATCTAAAAATCTTTCCAACACATTCGACTCAGTTTTGCTGTGCAGAACCTGATTTTACCAAACGCAACATGTTCCTGGATCAACATTTTTGTTGACCCTGAAACAATATTGTAATTAACCAATCAGATTTTAAGTACCGGTTTATCATTTTTGTAAAGTTTAGGTCTACAATCAATGTTTGGTGCTTGTACATCAGTGTCATTCATATAATTTCCTCTCATTACTCATGGGTAGGATTAGGTTTAGGTGTAGAGATATGGCCTAGATAAAAATTTTTTTCTTTTAAAATGTTGTACAAAATATATGGACCCAGGAAGACACCTAACTCAGCAAAATCAGGATGTGCGTTGTCATTTTCCCCATCGCTGGTGCTTTAAATCCTTAGGCCAGTTAGAAAACTGAAAATGTTGTTGTTGTTTGTGGTCACTTGCTGAGTCATTGTGAATAACATCTTTCATGCACCATATAAAAACCAGACGGTACAATAAATGATGTTGTTAAATAAGACTAGCACACATCTGCTAGAGTCAAGAAGAAAGTAGCTTTACTTTCCAGTCTGACAGTACAAATGATCCCTTTAAAGGTTTAGAAAAAAATATTGTAGGATTAAAGGGCTAAAAGGAAGATTAGTGTATTCTTTTCAATATTTTTTTTTATGTGATGATAGCTGTCATTATCTGTATGGTTGAGCTCAGTTTTGTGAGGTCTATCTGCCAGTGGGTTTCAGAATGAATACTGCTCTTTATGTCTGAATATTTTCTGTAACCCATTACTATTCATTCAGCGCTCTCAGTCACAGACAGTCAGTCGATAGGTTTGGTTTAATTCATTCGGTGTGTAGAGCAATTTGTGTGCACTTATGTTTTGGGACATCTTTATAAAGTCTTTAAATGTGAAGTGTAATTTCTCCACCTACAATGGCACCAAACAGAATCTTGGGTGAAGAATGTTTTCAGGCATAATTGAAACGCTTTGTCACAAGCAGTCGGACTAAATAGCCCTGTCCTGGTCTGTTGAGCCATTTGGGTTCTCTTCGTGAGAGACTTTGAAGCATTCACCCAAACAAACTGATTTGTTCCAAAATTCTGATTCATTATGTATCTTTAAGAAATATATTTGTATTCACACATCAAGTGGATTAAATGTTCCAACGTTCACACAGTACAGTTTACAAAACACACACACACACATAGCCTATATATGACAACACACATATGTGACTGTGCCTGTGTGCAGGTCTCCTGGCAGAAAGGTAATTCTAGTAAAGGTCGTGACTTTAGAATATGTTAATCTGTGTGATGCAAACAGAAAACCACAAGAAGCCACACACCCCACTGTCTCTCCTCTAATTATCATTCCGATTTTTAATTAGTCATTGAGATATGCCATCTACCGCGTTGGTCATTATGAATAAGTGGACCAGATAAGTACCGTTGCATAATGCTGAGCCGACTATGGCATGTCATTATCTGTATTTTAACTATCATATTAAATCTGGGCTGTCTGCAGGCTTCAGTGTCGGTGCCGAGAAATGAGCGTCTGTCCTATATGCATATCAGCGCTCCCCATCAGCTCTTCAGTGTTATTTACACCCACTGTCAGGGAGCTCAATCCTCTTTTGAAGAATGCCACGTTACATCCCAAAGCCCGCTGGTTCCCAAGCAAAAGCAAATTCCAGTCAGGAAATCTTGGAGCGCGCGTCTGCTGGCATTGTGGATTTTTTTGTCATTACCTTGAACGACGCCAACAAGGGCGCCAAGCTTATCTGCTGTAGTGCATCAATTCTAATAAATAACCGCATATTAGCTTGTGCCGTATCAGCAGCCAGATGCCCGTGTGCCTTAAGGCGATGATAGCATGGCGAATTTTGCCATCAGTCTGGCCAGAGACGCATTAGCCGCCTCTAAATATCTAACGTGCGAAGAAGTCATTGATTTATGAAGATACGCATCTGTGTAAGTCATGGTGACATCCAGGAAGCCCGCCGTATTCCCATTAATATGTTCCTCCACATGACTCCACATTCCGAGATGAAGAGATACGGCTGCTGTGATTATTCCACGATAATATGTTCATTTTCACCTCCCGATTTTTCCTTCAGAGAATTATTCCTCCTTCAAATATACGTCATTTTTTTCCCCTTAAATAAAACTTTTTTCTTCTTTTTGCAATGCTGTTTTGTGTAGCCATCCCTAATTAGGGTAGCTCTAAATGTCCTAATCACTTTAAGCCTCTTTAACTTAATTTAGCTCACTCTCCCTCAGGTCATAGCAGAAATGAGTGGATACATCTGAGGATCCCTCCACCGCCAGCACCCTCCCACTCTCCGAGCGCACATTTGCACTGTTGCATGTCATTAATTTACAGCCATGGGTGGTCTACATTCTGATAATTCCTCGTCGAGAGTCCAGACCTGGAGAGCCACTCCGCAGTCACTCAAAAATAATTAAGCTTGCCGCACAGAGCACGGACATTGCATTTTCAAAGCCTAAATCCTCTCAGAACAAAATTAATGATGGATTTTGGAATGGACAACAACAGTGCTTGAAACACAGGTGTTTTGTTTGTCATACGTGGGGATTACAGTATAGTGAGAAAGACAGTGATCTCTTTGTCTTGTCCCTTACGAGATACAGTGCCGGACTGGCTGGATGATTTATGAAATGTATTCTCAGATAAGCCAGGCTCATGTGCTCTGTGATCTCAGCGAGCAGATGGCAAGGAGAGCAGGGAACAATCACTAAGCATCACCAACCTGATAAACCACTGTGGAGATTCATTAGCATACGGAAAGATGCACGAAAAATGTGGAGCACGTACAACAGATCTTAGCTATCTTTTATTTCTCCTTGTGAGCTGAATATGCAAATGGCTCGGCCTCTCAAAAGCTGTATGATCTATTCCTGGAGTTTAGACTTTAGCCTTTCTCCTCCTCCCAAACCAAGCATGTCTGACAGCCATATAGCATATGCCCATTTTGTTTTTGCTTTCGCTTCTCTATTTATTCATGCATGCAGCTGCCCGGAGGATCAAGGCTGGGGTTGCTGTCTCTGTGACACGCCATCTAATCCACTTCTATTTCCTCCCAGCTGACCAATCAACAGCCTTGAACGAGGAACGGACATAACCTGCGTGGAGTATTTATCTTCGCTGGCCACCTCTAAATGCCAGTCTCATTGGTCCCCTTTTCCGCTCCTCATTGTCTGAGGCCCAGACCCCTTGGCGCCTATGTGAACTCGAAGAGAGAGCGCCCCGCTCAAGGAGGGGATGTGTGAGCATCCCTAATTAAATTACACACAGACATAAGTGGGTTTTCACATCAAGCTGTTCCAGCAAAATGCTCCAAAATGCCTGTCTGGTGCCACATCCATCTTCTTCATTACTCCCGAGTCCAGGCTCATTCTCTCGGAGTGCTTTGGAGCTCTCACTCCAGCAGGCCAGCTGACAGGTCACAGTGTCATATCTCGTGTCAGATCCTCCAGAGAGACAGCACCACATAACAGGTGCGAGGCTGGAACCGGCAGGACTGTTGACTCTGCTGCTAATGCACTCTCAGTGGCTGCGGTGAAAGGGAATCTCTTAGACAAAGAGTGGCAGGTGGGAAACAAGTCCAGGATGCACCTGGCTCCTCGACGCAGGGCTTTTGTTTGCAACGTATGCGCAAGGTTAATTGCACAGGTGCCTTTCTCCAGGGTGACAGATAGATTAACATGCTTTCCAAAAAACTGAAGGACAAGGAGGGACAAAGATGGTGGATGCGGCTCATATTTTCCAAGCAGGGAGCTTTAAGATGCTTTTTAGCTTCTATTAATGTGGAAATGAGAGCTTGGGGTCTATGGCTGTAGGCCGGTCACTCGGAGGACACAGTAATAGATATAATGTCCTCTGGATGGTTCTTTGTTGTTTAGATTTAAGAGGCGAAAGTTTTGTGCATTTTAGCCTCCCTGGAGCAATTGTCTTCTTGAGAACCAACAGAAAGTGAGTTCTCAATCGATCCTCCTTGTTTTCGGTCAACACTATGGACAGATAGAAGGTTGAATTTATGAACAGGGCTTGTTGACACTGCTGCATAATTGTTATTCACTAAGAAAAGGAGCAAAAAAGCAATTTTCACTCATGAATTACTGGTAGATTTTACAACCAGTTACATCAAAACATCAAGTAACATTTTTTTGTTTTATATATATATATATATATATATATATATAATAAATAGCCACAGTGGTTAAATCTAAGTGTTTCTAAATGTATTTATTTAGATCCATTTAAATGTATTTATTTAGCTTTTTCTTAGCAGCTTAGATAAAACATAGCTACTAATCTCAGTATGTCAGTAGTCATACAGCTTCGTTTTGTTTATTCATAGGAATTTATGTTCTTCAAAGCTGGTTTGGCATTTGACTGGTAGTTTAGTGACACATAAGACATCTGGCTCTTTTAAGTGCCTCCGTTCGACTGGCGTTAATGTATGATGAATACATCACTGTAACCTTTTATCCTCAGCCCGCCTCAGTCTTAAACAGACTGAACTCTGGTCATGCTGTTGTGGCACAGCAGATGAAAACAGTTTCTGCTTCTGTTAACAAAAACAGTTTCTGCTTCTCTTAACACTCTGGTGTATGAGGCGATTTCATATACACCGTAATCTCCTAATCCTGATGATTTGCTGCAAAGTCAGTGTTCTAGCAAAGCTCAGTTACATATACAGTGGCACACAGGCATTACTAGATGCGTGGCATTGAGAAAGGAAGAGAGCGAGTGTGGTAGGCCGAGCGTGCACGTGCATACTTTGTAGAAATAATTAAATGTCAGCCAGTCCGCTCCGTTGAGTGTCTCACTGGGGGTTTTACGACCTGCGCAGTCTCGCTTCGACAGCCCTTCTCCATGACTCAGTCCTCCAGATGTTGTGATGCCACTCTATGAGAATACTCAAGCCTGTGTTTTAGCACACTAACCCTTCTCCCCTACTGCTTTTTCTTACTCATTGTGACACTTGACTTTGTTTCTCTCCTCCCCCGTTTCTCTCCCTCTGTGCCGTGGAAGATAAGCTCCTACCCTCTGCCAGGGTGCTTGTTGGGGAAGCTAATCTGATGTGTGAAGTTCACAAATCCGGCAGAGGGCTGTGCTTGTTATCCCCTAATTAAAAATGTGATAGTGCACCCATAAATATATCGGGAGAGACTGAACAGGGCCCCGGGGCATTCTGGTACATTTGGCAGGAGCCTGAGGGGCAGAGAACCACCTGATAACTAGACAGTAAAGAGACAGATGAAGATACAGATGCAAGACTAGTTGTAACAAGAGTCCACTTTATGCTCCTGAAGTTAGTTGTCTGAAACACTTCTTTGCAAATACAGATGGGTGGAATGGCTAAACATTTTTATATTTTTGTAAACAGTATATATATGTAACTTATATCTGAAAATTAAAAAAAAAAAAAAATATATATATATATATTTAACTTTTTAACTTTAACCAGAAGAAAAATGTAGTTTATCAAAATATGTTTTTCACAGGAAAAATTTGATTTAATATTTTATATGCACCAATAGAGCAGTAAATATTAATAAGGAGTAATATTATTTTGTAAACTGTCAGCAGATAAACAAATAGGAATCATTCACTAAACCAATTTCATTTAAACAAATTGATTCTTTCAAGAGTTAAACATTACTGTCAAATGAGTCATTTAAAAACACAAGAATGAGTGTGCTGCTGAAACATACTCTGATTCGTTCAAAAACCTACCAATACCATAGCAGTTGTTTAATTTGACACTCTCAAAACTATAATATTAAATATGTTCGTTTTTGGTGAGTTTCCTTGAAAACAGTTTGTCTTGAGTTTTGCCATAGTTTTGTTAATTTATCTCAAGAGTTAACTTTAAATGTGTTCCTTGATTAATATTGCATCTGACATCTTTTTTCCGGTGGCTCTCTTTTAATAGATGATTTGCTTTTAAAGCATCCCTCACTGATGAGACCGAGAAATAATGTAGACCACATGCTCTGGCACCTTCTCCGAGATCCATGTGGAGAGATCAAGAGTCCAGCTGGTTCTTGTGGAAGCATGGCCCAACAGGACATTGTTAATGGAGCAGTCATGGGTCGCTTGGGAGCATGTTTCCCGTTTTAGTAATTTTGCTTTCTTGTGTCTGAGATCCTCTGAACCCAGCCTTCCCAGCTCTCCTGTCCTGGCCATTGCAGATGATGAATTGTGTTACAGTTAAGCAAGCAAGAAGTAGGACAAATTGATCAAAGTGTCAGGTGCCCCTTGTGATGTCTAGGTCTCCAAAACGAAGGAAATGAGGGAGCTGTCGAGATGTTTCCGGAATCATGGTGCCTGTAATAAATGTTTACCTGCCCCCTGAACACCCAGCTTGGGGCGTCAGATGGATGTGGACGTGTTTTGGGGATGCAGCTACTTTAGGAACTGTCATTGTTTTCAGAGGGCGATGGCACGCTCGGTGGAAGGAGCCAGCGAGATGCACGTCCTGGTTTAAACCAATGAGCAAAGCTATCAGCCAAGGTGTTGAAGAGCAATTAGAGATAAGCCATGCTTGTTCTGCTCTGGTTTGTTCTGGAACAGCTAGTTTAATTGGCTTGATTTAATCTTTGCTAGCTATTAAACACAGCGCACTGTGTGAACGGCTGCTTTGATTTTTGAATAAGGGTCTTGAGTTTAAAGCGATACAGTAGAAGGCGGGCTTGTAAAGAACATGAATCGTTTTATTTTCATTTCATCTCACTGCTACTGTTTGTTTATTCTCTTTAATCGTAATATGTTGCCTTTGTGTACAGTTGTTTAACGTATGAGTATCCGCGCTGCTGCTTCCAGCGGAAAATGCACTTGTGCAGTTCTGCCTCAGTGTAGCGAGTGTGTGGCATTTTCTGAAATTAATTATGTAGCCGTGTCAACTTTCTTCCTCTTTATAAATTCAATTTGCTGACTGTCATCTACTTTGAATGCGCTAGGAAACAAAAGATTGATTAACACGCCTGAAACTGCTGCCTAAAGCTACCGGCATCTCCTCTACAGACGTTTTCTCTCTGCCAAGGCAGACGTCGAATCCTAACCCATTCACTAAATATTTCCACAGAACGGCTCGATGGTGTACACAAAAGAATTGATGAAACGATCCCACACGCAACAATAAGTCACCATAATGATTCTAGTTTAAAATAATGCCTCTGCTGGACTACTATGATATAGTGGGGACCCTCAGTCTCATTAATGCTGGGTAAAGATAGATGACCCAGATAAAAGACCCAAAGATTATTTCTGAACCCCATCGTTGACCGATGCTTTAGATATTCTGCGCCATATGCCCATGCAAGGGGGGAAAAACTGCTTTAAAACTTTGCAAGTGGAAGAAATAGTGGAAATACAGTATATTAATGAAGAATGTGACTGTATATTAAGGAATAAGGGAACAAATGTAATTTGATATTTATTGAATATTTATTTATTTTGCATTGATTATATGAAGATGATTATTATTATAACGATGTCACACTGCAAGAGGGTCCCCATGTTTTTGGAATACTGGCAGTAAAATAGATTATATATATATATATATAAAAGAAATATTAGACTATTAAAGTGTTTCTTATTCCTCTAAATTTGAATGAAATTAATGAAACCTGAAGTTGATGGTTTCTTCCTGGGATTTGTCCTTGCACTGAGCGAGCAGCACATCTCATTGTCTTTTAGAAGTCAAACCCCGTTTTGCCGCTGAGATGTGTTGCACTTCGGTGGCACGACCATTTTCGAAGCACATCCCACTGTCATCGAACAATGATAAAAAGCCCCTGTATTGACCGGCTCCACACTAAATCTTGGTAAAGAGCACTTAGCTCCCCTGTGCAAGCCACAGAGCGAATACCTGTCAATGGCCATCAGTGAACACTTTCATCCTCTGGCTCCTCTCCATATGTTACGCCGCCGCCTCGAAGCGTTCATGCATTTAGGGAGCCGCGCTGTTCTCTTTACCCTCTGCCCCATTTGCCTTGCCTTATTGCTGTTCTGATTTTGCTTTTCCTTTTTACTCCCACACTCGGTTTTTAGTTGCCTGACCACAGTGTGTGGATTTGTGTGTGTGAGTTGGAGTCTGTGTGAAACATGAAACTGAGCTCTGACAGGCGACTTTGTCCTCTCTACAGAAGGTGACGAGACCGGGGTGATGGACAGCCTGATGGAGGCCTTGCAGTCTGGAGCAGCCTTCCGTGATCGCAGGAAACGAACCCCACGCAACGGTAGGACTGCTTGTACCTGCACCTCCTCTTGATTTACATTTCACATTGCCTTCAAATGAATAGTTCACCCTATGATGAATGATTTTGTCATTTATTAAAAGCTGAATTACCTGTTTTTTGCGTGGAACACAAATGTAGATGTTTTGAAATATCTACTTGTTGTTGATATTTTTTATGGGAATACAAAGAATGTGCGCTGGAGCTTTCTTGCTTTGAAAAGGACACAAAAGCACCATAAAGTAGCTTAAGTTTTAGTCTGTCTTTTTAAAACATGAATGCATTTCCTATGCTTAGTGATTTTTGATCACAAAGGCTGTGTTTTTTAACTTAGAATACAGTGTGTGCCAAATTTTACCAATTTTACCAATCCCAAACCACGTCAATTTTAAAAGCTGCTATTGATTCTGTATTTAATCATGTATAAGTGATATATAATTGTCTGGGAATGATGAAAGCCAAAAACTCCTTATATTTAGGTGTGCCAGTGTTTTCTTTTTCCAGATAAAATGAGCCAAGAAAGACATTGAACTCAGACTAGTTAAAAAAGATGCAATAATAGAATTGGCGAAGTTAATGAATAACCATTTGGGTCAACAGAGTCAGAGAAAAACAGGTGGAGAAGAAAAGAAGTTTCTCACTGCTGTGTGTGTGCACAAATTCCTAGTATGGGAAACCATACCTGGCCACATGTCACATCCTTTCCTTTCCAAAATAATAAGAATAAATGTCAAGAATTAGGTGGGAAAGGCGAAAATTTGTAACTTTTAGTCTGAGTTCAATCTCTATTTGGCCTCATTTTATCTGGAAAAAGAATACGGGCCAAATAATTTGGCATACCTGAATATAAGGAGATTTTGACTTTCAGCCTTCCTGGACAATTATATATCACTTATATATGATTAAATGCAAAATCAATGACCAAAATCTCAACTTGCCTAATAATTCGGCAAGACTGTATTTAAAAAAAAATAAATAAATGCAGCCTTGGTGATCATAAATCACTAAGCATAGGAAATGCATTCATGTTTTAAAAAGTGTGCAACAGCACCATTAAAATATCATTTTTTTTATTTTTTATTTTTAATGAATGGTGCATTATACAAGTCTACTAAAGTCACAAAACAGGTTTATTTGAGAGAGACTGAAACTTAAGCTACTTTATGGTGCTCTTGTGTCCTTTTCAATGCAAGAAAGCTCTAGCGCACAGCATACCTAATAATAACATGCATAATAATTTGACATGCACTGTACAGTTAAAGCTGTAATATTGTGAAATATTACAATTATATTTTTTTTATTATATTTTAAAATGCAACACATTCCTGCAATGTCACAGTTGTATTTTCAGCAACCATTATTAGTCTTCAGTGTTGAATATTTGAATATTTCAGTAATATGATTCATTTTTTTTTAGGATTTTTGTTGTTTTTATTGTTGAAAAGTAAACTATAAAGGACAAAATAAATAGTAATTATAATAAAAATCCCCAATTTTTTAAAATTTTGAACAGTAGTGTACTTTCTTCAAAAGTTGTGTTCCGCAGAACAAAATGTCATTCATTGTTTGATATAAGACAAAATCTAATATTTTTGGGGTGAACTATTACTTCAGCAACATAAATCACAAAGTAACGCTTGTCTAATTGGGCCCAGTTTATTGCCCTACTCTAGGTCTCCGCCTCCAAACTGTTTTCATATTGGATTCATTGCCACATTACCATTCATAAGTCACTGATTGCAGAAATTGATTGTAGACTCTAGGTCCTTGGAGGATAGTTTAACATAATCTTAATGTTAACGTATTCCATCCTGCCATGATGAATTGCTCTGACCCAAGGGAGGAGAAGCGGACCACCTGCTGTAGGTGCTACGTCGAATTGAAATGCCAAGGACGGGCAGACAAGTGTCTATAACTGCTGTAGAACAGCCTCGTACGATGGCCCCAATAAGTCAGTCTTTTCCCAAAGTCCTTGTCCATGCATGCTTACAGTGCATAAACCCATTTGTGTCATTAGAAATCCTCCGGGGATGCAGTGAGATATATGTTGTGTACAAACTGACAACAACAACAAAAAAAACCTCAGCATCATTAGAAAAGCCAGATAAGAAAAACATGCCAAAAGATATCAGGAGGAAATGCGTGGGGGAAACTTTAGTGTACATCAGTGTACCTCATCTCCATATACCAGCATGCTCAGCAGCGCTGATTTGTCCCTGCACTGTTTTTCTGGCTTTACTTCATCTCGTCATGAGAAAAAAAAAGGTTCTTCCCATGATCCCTTGTGTCAGTGCGGAGGTCTAATAAGAGGGCATGAATAAGTAAGGTGTCATGCTGTATCAAACCTGTCTCCCACTCAGTGGGGCTACGAGGCCCCCAAGCGCTGCCCCTGACAGAGCCTGCCAACCAGCCGCCGCCAGGAGGAGAGAGCTGCATGCTCAGAGCTCACCTACTCCATCCAGCTCTGTGACCCAGTCTCCCTGACATCTGTTTGAATAAGACTGACATTTAGGAGAGAAGCGAGTGTGTAGATTAAACCTCACCAGTGCTCTTTCTCTCTCTCTTCTGTCTCATACTCAGTCTCTTTCCCTCCACTCACTTTCTTGTGCTGAGTGTCGCTCGTCCTCTCTCTCTCTTTCTTTTTCTGATGAGTGTGTGGGCTGAGGTTTGACAACACTGAGAGTTTCAGAGTGGATAATTGGTTACGAACTCCTGAAATACCTCTTGTTTGACGTCTCTTCCTTTCTCTCTCCCTCTCTCTTTCTCTCTCTCTCTCTCTTTTCTGTCTGTCAATTTCCACTTCGTCATTGTTGCAGGTGATCAAAGCCCTTCCTGTTCTGCACCTCGGTGGCCGGGTGCTAACCATGGTAACAAAATGAACCTGTGTTTACCCCACTCGCCCTGCTGTTCTCCCTGTAACACTTGCTTATTGCCCAGACTCGATAAAATGTTTTGGTTGAACTCTGAACAAACTACACTGAGCTCCACAACTGGATGTGTACAGATAGCTTTCTCGCTTTGTCCAGACAGGCCACCCAAAATCGGATTGTTTTTTTTCTTTTGTTTTTGGTTGTAGTGTGAACACCCAAATCAAAGCATATTAATATGCACATTTTGGAAAGGTTTCAGCCTGAAAAGCCAGATCATATTTAGACACTTAACATCAATGATTAGTTTTTTTTTGTTGTTTTTTTAAATGCACAGCCAATGAAGCAAAATAGCCAAAATTTTTATAACCACAATTGAGTGGTGCAGATGAACCATCTAATGATAAGTAAAAATTAAAAGTAATATAAAAAAGAGAAGGTGTTGTGTTCAATTGGCCAGTGACTATAATAGATTCAGTGACAGTTGTTTGCTCCATAAGGGTAAAAGTACGCACCTTCTTGAATATGTTTGATTATTTTTTGTGTTCATAAATATGTATAAAATGTCCTTGGAGTTTTATTAATTAACATTCATTTTCTAGCTCTAGAGGGGGAAAAATCTTGGTTTTTGGTTGTTTTAATTTATTTTAATGATTATTTTGTCTTTTTAAAATAAGTCTATATCACCTTTAGGCCCCAGCTCTGTAGTCGCTAACCCTTGGTATACAAAAATAAGACATATAATCAGAGAAAAGCTAAAATTAGAACTTGGATATAGCTATTGAAGATCATTCATAATGGATGAATGAATGAGGGAACTGTTGTCTGAACTGTCTGATTTCATTTCTTTACTTTAAATAATAAAGTTTGTGTTTAAAGAATTAAGTAAAATCTAAAAAAACAAAAACAAATGTGATCTAAGTACAGTGTGAACAAAGACTTGGAAATATTTGACTCCCAAAAGGTTTCCATCAGTGAATTGATCTGAACGATCTAAAATAGTGTTATGGGTTAATTAGAGGAAATCAGCTTTTGGTTGGGGAGTGCAGTCGTTCCTTTGTGTCCTCTCCAGTAGTCGGAGCTCAGACTAGTTTCTTCTGTTTCTACCCATCCTAGATGACCTAACTAGCGCACCCTTGCAATGATGAAGCATGGCAGCACATCCACGCCTGAGAAAGGCGAATAGAAATGATCTGTCTGAAGGGTCATTGCTTTCCTTAATTCCCATTCATGGATTTTTTTTCTCTCTCTCTTTCTCTTTACTCTTCCTATAAAGCTTGCCATTCTGTTTAAGTTTCATCCCTTGCACAGAGCACCAAAAAATGCTCCCTTTTTTTAATAGATTCTAGCCTTTCTCTGCCCTGGCCTACTTTAGAACCGCTTGTGCATACAGAGTCTGTGTGGGCCTTTAAAGTGCGTGAATGCCAGTTTCTTATTTTCTATATGCTTGAAATGACTTGTTAATGTGTGCACGATACAGATTTCCCTCACCAACATGCTTTGCATGCCTATGAATGGCACAGCTACAGAAATGCCTGTATAAAGCATATTCAGTACCACACTGAGCCCTTTGGTGAATATGTACATTATTTATGATGTCAGTGAATGTGTTTTATCTTGTAGCTTTCTGCTGTTTTACTGATATGCTACATGAACCGTTCAGAATATATTAGTATGAATTCAGCGTCTGGATCAGTGGGGTTTGCACATGTTATAATGCTCTCGGGCTCCGGATTCAGTGACCTGATCCTGAGCGTAGCTTGAATGCCTTTAGAACAAATCAGCATTTGTCTGGTTGTTGTGTTAAACAGAACAGAATTGTTTCTGTAAAAAGACTAGCAATAGTACTAAAAGAATGATACAAATTCAACAAATAATAATAATATAAAATGCGCTAAGGTCTGACAGGCTGCATGGCTCACGAATATTAAAGAGTGGACAGTGATGGGTGAGTGTTAGCGAATAGGATTACTAGTTTTGCTTAGTCCCGCCCACTGCCAATGGAACCAGTTGGAAGTGACTTCTGCTTTGTCTTAAAGGTGCCATAGAATGCATTGAGAGAATTTTTTTAATTGTTCTCTGATATGTACATAGAAGGTATGTAGCTTA
>JAUMHQ010000019.1:2659008-2671169 GCA_032361165.1 Enteromius paludinosus | reverse complement strand
CCCCCCCCCCCCCCCCCCCCCCCCCCCCCCCCCACTGTCTGAGCTCCACACTGCCCCTGGTGCATTCTGCTATGTATTGCATTGTTATTTGTGACCTTAGTGTGCTGCAGTTATCTGTCTGTCTGTCTCTCCCTTTTTTCCCTCGCTATTATATTATATTATATTATATTATATATGTGGTGTATTGATTACTGACACTTTGATCATTGATTACTTTATACACGCTTTACAACAAGGTAAAATTTGTTAACATTTTGAATGTATTACATTAATGTATTATGAAATGGCAATAAAGAACAACTAACAGTGGTTTATTCATTTAGGTTAATAGAAATGTATAATTTATTATGGATTATTGGTAACTCCATTTATAAAATGTATTATTTATTATTTGTAGTTGTTTATGTATAATACATTAACTAATTTTAATGTATAACATTAAGCCGTTAAAGGTGCATTAGAAGATGCAGAAAACAAAACAATACAATTAACACACACACATTTACTTAATTTTATATTTAATTTTATTTGCACTTTAATTTTCAGCTTATGTCATTTTTATTAACATTTCTATTTAGTTAAGTAAATCTGAATTTTTTTTTCTTTATTTAAAGGTTGACTTTCATAATTTATATAATTTTTTATTGTTATTTTAAATAATAAAATATAATAAATATTTTATTAATTTTAATTAATAGTAACAACAATGCATTATAGATTATTTAATAAATAATCTATTATTACAATACGTAGACTTATTGTGAGGTGTATGAATGTTAAAACATTATGAAAGGGATTGGTAAAGTTATTATTACAGCTTGACCAAACATTTGAATTCTTAAACCAGAGCACACAGGGCTAGAGAGAATTTTTTCATGTGAGATGCCCACCCACCTTGTCAAAAGCAGTAAGAATAACAGTAGAATGTAGTACATATATATATTAAATTTAAATAGGATTTTTCACTATAGACTGTAAGACATATCTCATTGCTAATAGTGATATTAGTTAATGCTAGTGTAAGCTTTAGTTGTTTTTGCTTGTGTTGCCTGAGGGTGTAGACGGTTCAGAGATGTGCTGAATATTGCAGAAGCTGATGATGGCACATAACTGTGGGGACACACCAGAAATTCCATCAGACCGGTGGCTTTCAAAGCACTGACGCAGCACAAAGACACACAGCTCCACTAACACCACCACTGCCTCTCAGTGCAGTCCTGTTGAAAGAAAGAGAGGGGAGAGAGAGAGTAAAAGAAAGGCAAAAAATAATGTAAGGAAAGCGGCAGTACACGGCCGAGAGCACTGAGAGGGCAAAATCTGGAAGGCTAGCAAGAGGGAGGATACAGCTAAGAAATAAAGGGAGAGAGAGAGAGAAACAGACAGAGCTTGAATAAAGCAGAAGAGGCTTGTGTGTCTGGTCAAAAGCTGATCTCAGGGGGAATTGTGCGTGCGTATGCGCGTGTATGCAATCAGCAGGAATCTTCTGTCGCACAGGCACTCCCCTCAACTGAAGCGTGATCCTAGCTGACATCGCTCCATCACTAATGCTGACGGATGCCCATTTGCGACTCGTCTCATATTTATTTATTTATCTGTTTATTTGCGTCTGGTTTATTTATTGATGGAGCTCAAAGATGTGACGGCAAATTTCCATTTGCTAAAAAAGAAGGTTGAACAGTATGCAACATTCACACTCGAATGAACATCCACACTAAAGCTGTGCTCCACCTTTTCATTTAGATTTCAGCCATCCAAATAGCTATTCCTCTCTGGTAATGGAAAAGTGATATGGCCCATTTAGTTACTTAGCACTAATCCCACTGGTTTCGTTGCTCCAGTGCCCTTCTCTTTCCTCCTGTTCTGGCTCAGAGGAAGTTGCAATATGTGACTGCACGCCGTGTTCTTTTCATCTTCGTCTAAAATGCAGCAAAAGTTTTTCGCTTGTTGTGTAATTTTGCACCACTAACATCACCCAAACATTCCCACTGTCTGTCATTGGTTAGTCAAACACATAATCCTCCTAAAAACTTGCATCACTGCTGTTGCTCCAAAAAAAAAAACGTTTTGATAGAGCACTTACATTTTCATGGGAATCGATCTACGAATGTCTCACTCACAGTCTTTGCATACTAATCTGGAATAGCAGAGTATTTTAGCATAAAAAAATCATGCACATCACCTTTTTAAAAGTTTAATATGTGCTTAGATATGTGCTTAGAAGTACATCAAACCGGAGGCAGTGATCATGGAGATATCTCATGCTCTCTTTTAACCCCCCTAGAGCTAATCTCATCTCTACAGTGATGCAGTGTGTGTGCAACATGTGTCATTGTAAATGTTTTTCATTTTCACAACATCCTCAACATTTACTCTAAGGAAGGCTCACCCACACGATATTAGTCTTCATGCAACCGTATTGGAGAGCTTAAAGAGCAAATGAATTGACACCTCCAAGCTTTTACCAAGCACCCAAGAGCCTTTGAAATATATCTTGTGCTTTTTCTAGACGCATTAGAATCATTTAGACTTGATGTTCTGTAGAAATTAACCTGAAGTCACTTAACAAGAATGTTGTGAAGGCACAAGTTCCATTAAAAGGGAATATTTTTCTGTGCATCAAGTCTGGACTAAAATGTCATATCATAACACTTGAAGTGGTCTAATCAAGCTGACTTGTGGTTGTTTTTTTGTTTTTTTACATGCTGTTATTAAGAGGTCTAGGCTTTCTATATATATATATACTTTCCTAGAAGCATGTAGTTTGTTGTATTTTCCTTGCTTGAATCTATAGTTCTGTGCTAAGTGTAATATTTTGATGTGTTTCCCGACACAAGCGGTGTTGACATTAGCAACGTTTACATCGGTAAACACTATGCAGAATTATAGTGCAGAAATGTTTCAGCTACATTTGCCCCTAGTTGAGAGCAAAGAAAACAGAGTCAGATTACTCCTCAGCGAGGGATGCATGCACATGTACCGTTTATCTGCCGTTTTCTGTTTGTGAGTAAATGTTTAAGAGCATAAGTGTCAGTGAACGGCAGACATGGTAATTGATCAAGAAAAGTTCCACTCCAACGGGGGTGTCCAAGTGCTCTCTGGAATTGCAAATGAGCATTTATTTGATTCAAATTCAATTTCATTAATGTTCTTGCAGACCATGACGTTTTCAAGTAGGTCAAGAGGTTCCCACTAAGTAGTCTGAATTTGTTTAACAGGCCACGGAGGTTAGTAAGAGGATACAAGCTGGCATGGTTTCAACCCCCCCCTGTAAGTGATCTCAGAGCCCCGAGCTGGACTTATGCTAAATACATATCTATGGGTGAATATCCGCAGTAATCAAAGGTTATGGTTTTCAGCCAGTGTTTATCTTTGTGCCTCAGTTTTGGCTCTGTGAACTCGCGGCATTGATAAACTACTCCGTGAAAGACTAGTTGAATGTAGCCACTATTTATTTGTGTTAAGTAGAATATAAACTCAGCATTAAACCAATGAGATGGTTTGATATCCATGCTTTTGAACAGCATAAACCACGAACAGAACGCCGTCTTGTTTGTTCTAAAATTCAAAGGGGGCATAAACAAGAAAGATAACAACTGCAGCAAACCTCCACGAGACACCTTTGGTATTCATGAATTCCATAAATTACTATGTTGTGTGGCTCCCCTGTAAGAGATGACTAATGTGTGGGTTTAAAAATAGACGGTGGGCTTGAACAAACCCATTCTCCAGAAACGGCGGATTAAGAAAAAGCAGCGAGGATAACAGCCATTGTGCAACAGGAACACAAGGTGGGGGGTTTGCGGACAGTGAATCAGCCAGAATCGGTGTGGCTAAGTAACCTCTCTGCCCCGGAGGGGAAAATAACTGCAGGATGAAGTGATGCACTACATTACCTCAACTACAGAGCTCTTTTCCCAGCAGATGTGCTTTCTTCATTGGGTCAGGTCACCTTTTTCCCTATAGTCCTGCACAATGGCTGAGGAATGAGGAGGTTGCGCCCGCTGAGGCATGCGTGGTTGCTGTTTAGTAGGGCACCACGGTCCCTGTATGTGACGTGGCAACCTGGAGGCAGCGGCGGCACTTGAGAAAAGCACCGTTAATCGAACTCATGCCCTCCGTCATCTTCTGTGACAGGTATAAACACGCATACAAACACTCCCGGCAATGCTCATTTGCACCTCGCATACGTTTTGATTAGCTTAAAAGCATGTAAAATTCTCTGGAGCTGCATGTTGTAAACCTGAGTTTTAAAGGCATATCTTATTCCGTCTTAGATATTTTCATTAATATGTTTACAGTGGTCCTAACTGGCTGTCTGAAGAATGGATTTTTTCTTATGCCTATTGTAAAACTTTTATGACTGTCGATAAGGCTGATGTGCCGGTTATTCATTTTTTACGGGATCTTTTAGTAACGGAATAGATGGTTCGTGCTTATAAATCCTAAATAATTGAAGAAAGGAAACAGTCGGTGAAAGGGGGCTTTTATTGAAGGCAATGCCTTTGGTGCACAAAGCCATGAGAGTTATTAGCTTCATGCCACGTCTTTTCCTCTCAGTCATTTAAATTCACTCTGTGCACACTCGTCTTCCATTCGTTCCCATGTTCGCACCCGTATATCATTCCTTAGGGTGGGCATTGACTTTGTCACATTAAAGAAAGAATATTTTTGTGGTGCCTTAGACCCCCAGTGGTTCGCTCTATCAATCGCCATGCTTTCTAGCTGCGCAGTGGAGCAGATCCTTACTAAAGAAGAGACCCTGCTCTCATGTGTGTTACATTAATTATATCAAGATCTGACATCTGACCCAAACGTTCACTTAGCATGTCTGCTGTGCCCTGACCTATTTAAATGGCCGATCAGTCACCCGGACCATGGCGAACGAGGTGCTGACAATGACTGATATTGTAATTGAAAAGCGGCAATGTTTTACACCGTGCATTTTGTTTATGTATCACTATTTGCAGAGCTGCCAATGAGGAACGAGCTTTCAGATCTAATAAATTGGTGCCAAGTGCCCTCCACCCTCAACCGTCCCGCTGTTGTCAGTCATCTCCCCTCATAATAGGAAAGCGGGCCTCTACAATAATTGCTTTGATGGTCCAGCCTGAACAAATCACTTCTGGGCATAGAAAGAGGCCTTGGAGATGGCAGCCAGAGAGAAAAGGTGGGAATAAATTAAAGCACTTTGGGTTCCTTGGGGGCATGTGTCCCAGATTTCTTCAAAGAATAAAAAAATATATATATAGACTAGGGGGGAAATATGCTTCTTTCTTTGCTTTAGGAATAAATGTAGCAATAAACGTAGCAATACACATCTACCGGCCATCATAGTGAAATGGGTTGTTCACAAAGAGACAAAAGACACTACATAGTTAACTGACATGTGAAGAAAGGGGGATTTGAGTGGAAATAATCTGATTTTGAACGGGGCTCGCTTTATAGAAGTACCTCTGGTTGGCTCTTTGTGCGCCAACAAAAGTTTCCCTCTCTAAATAGAAGGCTTTGAATGTTTTAAGGCTTGTGAAAGGGGGACTAGTGGATGTTCCAGGTTAAACTTTGCCAAGGGCCCCGCTGCTAGGCCTTAGTACAAGATTAGGCCTGGGCCATTAAGATACCCTTGGGATAGGACTAAGATGGATTGACGCTGATGTCCATTTTGTGTCTTCAGTGCCTGATCTCGGTGAAAGATTTAAAAGGGATTGTCACAAAGGACACTGCATAAGTGAAAAAATATATATATTTTTCTATAAAAATCTATAAAAAATATTTTTTTTTAGTATATAATTTTATTTTACTTAATTTATTCCTGAGACAGCATGGCTAAATGTTCAGCTCAGTTTCAAAATCATTGTCAAATGCTAAATTGGTGGACAGTTATTATCAATTATTATTTGGCTATTAATAATGGTTCTTATTGTTAGCAGTGTTAAAAGGCAGTGTTTGAAAAAATTTGAAGAAAAAAAATCTTTGTAGCTTTAGTATCAACATTGATCATAATAAAAAAATGTCTTGAGTACCAAATCAAAATTTTGTTTCATTTTTTAATTCCTATTTTATGTGCTATAAATATATTCTACAAGCTGACATTGTGACAGTGAGTTTTGCATGAACATAAACAATTTCATAAAGCCATAATCAAATAGTGTGTTTGAGAGTTACATCTAAGAATAGCTTTAGAGAGGAGATTGAGCGAACTGAGAAGCATTGTTCAAAATGGGCGGAGGAGTTTTCACGTTGCGGCGAGGTGCCGGTGCATAGGGCAAATTCTATAAAAGTTTCACACATGACCTCTTAATTACAGCTGCTGGGTTCTGTGTGCATGGCATCATCAATCCACAGCACAACACAATGCTGCCTCCCTCTGCCTCCGGCACAGCGTGCGAATGTCATCCAGAATGACTTGACTTCCCAGGGGCAGAATTGTTTCCCAAGCTCTGGAGGCACGCCCCTCTTTAGTTCCAGCAGTGCTCCCACCAGCCCCCATCCCAACACTGACTGTTTGCTTTTGCTGTTTTACCCTTATTTTTTTTTTCCCACCGACAGTCCAACACTGTTCTTTGGAAGTGCAGGTGCTCTCTATGTCCTGCCTTTTTAAAAGTTACTGTAATCAACAGGTAAAACAATTGTAAAAAAAAAAAAAAAAAAAAAAGAAATTTAATTTTTTTTAAAAGTTAAATTGTTGACATACAACTGGTAGTTGGAGTGAAGGAGGTAATAGTGCTGTAGAGATGCTTTTTAAAAATAAAGCATTTAAAAAAATGTTGCTTTTGTTTTAGTTGTAGTTCTGACTTGATTTGATTATGCCCCCTATTTACCACAGCAACTTTTTTAGTGGCCTTGGATCTGTAAGTATTATACCTATTAATTCAAGTCTTTAAGAGCTATACGCTATGAATGATACAAAGTTAGCAATTTTGAAAAGTTTTACTGAAAGACAAAAGTTCAAGACTGTGTTTGTGAAACTTCTTGATTGAGGAAAAGAACTATATCATGATTTGCTTTTTCACCAAGAATTCCATGACAATTCCAAAAATTAAATGCAGCCCTGCTTTAAAATAAAACTTTATACCATTGACTATTCAACCTCATAGCTCACAGTAGTTCTGTGTGTAAAGATGTATGCTATAACTAATGTTCCATATGAAATGAGATTTTTTACTTGTGGAACCTGAGTGTTGCACTCTATTATGATGTAGATGTGAAGTGTAGCACATTTTTTTTTACTTGAGAATGTAATATGAGTCCATAACAATGACATGGGTAATTAAAAACCTGGTCCATCATTATCGATTGTCACTGAAGAAATGTTAAAAACGTAATAAAGAGCTGCATCACTCTCAGGGCCCCTTTTCATCAGTACGCAAGCCTCATTTCCTCTTTTGAATAATCATTGCGGCATCTGTCTTGGCTGTCAATTACAGATATGCCCTTAAGGGTGAGGTGTGATCATATCTTTTTGCATCATAATTCTGTCTCATCCTAGTTTCAGACTTACTTTCCACTGTCGTTCTTTGTTAAGAAAACAGCTAACAAGTGTAGCCACATCACATCGTTTCTCGTGAAATAGAAAAATCAGATTTAGCATGCAGATGCTCAATTAAAGCAGCGCAGCATCTCGCAGCAAGGGACAAGCTGTGTCTCCAGACGCTGAAGCAGCCATGTGTCTCAGGTAAACGTCGAAGCCTTTGCCTCTCCCCATCCATAATTAACTCTCTCCTCCATAATTCAGTTCTTTTCTCCTCTATCCTGTGATGCAACATCACTCCATGCTAGTTAGCCGAGTAGACGCGTGTGCCCGATCCCCATGACATCCCGCTGACACACTTCTCCAGGACTGACTTATCCAGACCCGCAACCGGCGTGGTGGAGAGGAGTGTTATGGGGTTAAAACCAGACCACATCTGTTGTCGTCTCACATGGTCTGTTAAGTCCATGTGGTCAAGAACTGTGGGACGTTACCTTCACTGAGTTGCATCCTTATAAAGCCTGAAGGATATGAGGGATTAATTAATTCCGGTTTTGTGTGTGTATATATGTCATGTGATTAAGGTCAGAGCCTTTTGATATGCCTGGTCTAGGAGAATAGTTTTATGTCGCCTCCTTTTGTTGAGCAACAAATGTAATAAATTGGAATTAGTTCAGACTTAACCTGGCCTTGCTAATGTAGGATGTTGTCCATGATTCAGAGAGAGAGATAGAGAGAGTGAGCGAGCTGAATAGTTATAGAGTACTCAAGACCATACATCATTGTCATCGCACCTTCTCTCTTCACTGCCAGCTTATTTACTGCCCATGGTTGAGGTTTAGAGAGACAGAGAAGAGAGATGGACCTCCCTTTCCACAGCTTGTGCTGCTGCTGCTGCTGGTTTTTATTTTTAAGGTTAATTTGTGGCACAAATCCTAGGTGGATAAATCTCATGTATTTATTTATCAATGTCTTTTTTCGCTATTTTTTTTTTCTTTTCTGGTTTCAGCACCTCAAATGGTAAATTTCACACATGTGTGTCCTGATTAAACCCAATCATTTGGATTGTACCACTTCCAACCAGAGGGGGGTCAAACATTCACATTTCCGTATAGTATCTGCTTCACTTAGCCTGGGCCCACCCATACTTCCTTTGGCGCTACATTCTTTTCGCAAGCAAAGTTAGTCTGGCCAAGCTGCCGTTTTAGAGCATTTCATATTCCCAAAAAAGTGGAAACCAATGAGAAACAAGCTCCCCCGCCCCCAGCACGACTGAGGCCGGTGTAAGGCGATGATGCAGCAGTTCCGGCAAAATGTCAGGTGGACGTCAGGTGATAGGAATCGAAACTCACACGTAGTTTCGAAAACTAGTCCTGTCTGAATAGGGCTGTGATGAATATCACACATTGTCAGTTACAGTGAGACATTTTCAAACAGCTGTCAGAGTCCTTCAATGTTATATTGGCGAACTTGCACTTAAAGCATGTTTCAGGCAGTCATCACAACCCAGAAAAAAAGTTCTAGTATCTATATTATTTTCTCATGTTCACCTTGAAGCTTCTGTTGCACAAAATGAGAATACCAGCCAACCCATGTGTCTGCCCTGGAGAGAACAAACTGTTGATACTAGCTTTTTTTTTTTCATGGCTGACAACCTGTTGTTTTTGGCAAAATCTGATAAGGTGAAGGTAGTGGCTCAGCGTGACACTGTTGCTACACGGTTGCACCTTTGGTGCTTTCCCGAAAATGTGAGAAACTTTGCTTTACTCGTTTTAAGATGCTTGTCCTTTTCTGGGTCATGTCATTTGCATAGCCAGTGTTTAGGACAGGTTATGAAGCATTCTTGATTCACATGCAAATTCAGTGGTTATCGGCTGCAGGAGCTGATGAACAATGGGGTGTTCAAAACATACGGCCCACAAGAGGAAATGAAAGTCCGCCTTTTTCAGCTCTGCTGATTCCATTATAGACACTATTATTGGCTTAGAATGGCAACATCTATTATCTGAAGCCATTTTATTGGACAGGGATAGTCTTTTATTAATGCCAGCATTAATCAAAGAAACCCCAGTGCAACTTGATGATGCCCTGACCCTCTTTCAAGTAGATAGTGCGACAATGCTAGGTCACTCCTTCCTGTCATGTGGTTGTCACTTCCTCTAACCTCAACTCAGAGAGCGCACAATTATTAAGTACAGCTGTCATTCAGAAGTAAACAGGAAGTGAACTCTGCCAAGTGCAGAGATTCTTAGGATGGCATCACCTCAGGCGCTTTTATCCACTCTTGCAGCTTTTTATAGGGACGTTTGTGATGCTTTTAGTCCAACAAGGTTGAGAATGCTTACTTATTTTAGTCGCCTTCTCAGGTTGACATACAGTTCACTAATTGCGCTGACAGTAACCCTAAAGCAGCCAGGGATATAGTACCTTTTCTCAAGCGTACAGGCTTGTGATGTCAAACCACTTCAAACTGAACCTGCAACCTTTGTGTCCAAGGCCAGATATTCAAACATCAAGGCCAAAGAGGAATTTACTGGACGTCACAGAAATAGAGCATGTATAAAACACAATCCCAATACAATTCTAAATGATAGATAGAAAGATAGATTCCTTCTCAAACATATCCTTCCATATAATGAGTTTTATACAGTAGGTCTTTCCTGTCTGTTTTGCATCTTTCCTTGAAATGTCACAACATTTGTGATGATCAATATTCATAGTGTGAATGTAAGGAATTTATAGTGTGTATAAATGAGAAAGTGGAGCAGTTTTTTGCAGTGAGCTAAGAATAGAGTAGAGCCTGTGGCAGAGGGCAGGAAGGGGAGGAGGAGGAGAGCAACTGGAGTGTTTGAATAAGAAGCCTTGTCAATTAAATGCTAATAGAAAGCTCTGGGGAGATGCTGTTGTGTTCTCACAGGTAATGTCTGTTTTCTCTCTCTCTAGTCCCTCATGGTTTCTGATTTCATCTCAACAGGAATTTATAATGCCCTGTAAAGTTTACAGCATGCTGTTGTCCACACTCTCACCTGCTTATTCAGTTGAGTAGCTGCACGCCCAGATATGGAGTCAGGAATCGTAAAAATGATGATATATATTCTATGATGCCATAATGTTTATTCTTTTTCCCTTGGCTCTGGTTATGGTGGATAATTTTAGCGTATATTTATTTTTGGTTGAAGGATAAAGCTGGTCTGAAAATTCACTTTCCTTTGCCTCCATGTCTAACAGACCCTATATAAATATATCCAAGCAATCTGCTGACTAAATATGTCATATTCACTGCTTAAGGGGGGGAACATCCTTTCCTCATGGTTTATATGGCATCTAAAAATAAATATGAATGATATGTGCTTTAGTTGTTTATGTACACATACCCAAATTTTACATCAGAATACCATTAACAGTATCAAGGGGTGGATTTGTGTTTATTTAAAAAAAAGGTTTTTAGTTGCCCATCATTTGAATGACAGCTCTGTTTGATTAGAAAGATTAAATCCTAAAGTACTGATTTATTTGATGTTGGCGGCTTTATGGCTCGAGCAGAGATCAAAGGAGGAAGCAAAATTTCCAAGTTACATGAAACTAACAACTCCTTCCTGAGCCTTAGTCTAGCTTTTTAAGAATGCGTGTTGCCAAAATAAAGCTAATTGGATCTGCTCAGGGCCAAGTGGATAGCTCAAAAAGTTTACAGTGCCTCATGGACGACAAGTTGACACGTTCTTTCTCATGGAAAATATGGCTTTGTAAGATTATGTCTATTTCCGTGCAATGTTCCATTTGCAGGGGCTCAATTCGCCAGGCCCTTCACCTCTGCGGCTTAGCCTTAATCTTCATTTAACCAGAGCCCAGCAGAGAGGCTGATCACCATTTTTAGATTTTCAAGCCTTTATTTAATTCTTTATTTTAATGTTTTCCATGTAGCAGCTAGAGAATAGACAAAGGTATGCTGTTATTAGAGAGGCATGCCGCTGTGAAATATTTGAATTGTTCAGTCATTTGAGGCTTAGGATAAATGTTTAAAGGTGCACTCAATGTTTTATTTTCTTTGTTTCCAAGTGAGGAAATGTAAAAAAAAATATAATAATAATCATGTTATAAATCGTATATTATTATTAAATCATGCTTCTTCCACATATTCTAAATGAAGCAGGTTGCCTTATGGAAGGTGCAGTGTTGAGGTGACATCAGCAGTAAAATAATTCTCACCTTTATCATGGTTACCACACCCCCATTTCACATCTAGATTAAATTAATGTCTTTTTAGTTGGGATAATGCCTCAGATCTTTTCACATTCACACAGTTATTAAAGAACTTTTCTAATTTAAGAATCATTATGCTACATCTAGGACATCTAGGCTTTACTGATGAGATGTGTGTATGTATATACAGGTCCTTTTCAAAAAATTTGCATTTTGTGATAACGTTCATTATTTTCTGTAATTTACTGATAAACTTTAGACTTTCATATATTTTAGATTCATTACACACAACTGAAGTAGTTCAAGCCCTTTTGTTGTTTTAATATTGATGATTTTGGCATACAGCTCACGAAAACCCAAAATTCCTATCTCAAAAAATTAGCATATTTCATCCGACCAATAAAAGTTTTTAATAAAAAAAAATGTCAACCTACAAATAATTATGTTCAGTTATGCACTCAATACTTGGTCAGGAATCCTTTTGCAGAAATGA
>JAUMHQ010000019.1:2633397-2655589 GCA_032361165.1 Enteromius paludinosus | reverse complement strand
TCTATACGACACACAGCCGTTGTTCACTGACAAGCTGCACAAATCCACGCTGATAATGAACAGGGTTTTGCACAGCTCGTCAGTGAACAATGACTGTGTGTAGTATATTTACTGCTCAATGTGAAATCATGCACCTCATGGCATTTACCACTGATTACATGACCGGCTTTACTGACAAAAACGCACAAACATCCCAACTTTCAAGTACATTCAGAACATTAGAAACGGTAGTTGGTGCTCCAGTATAATCGGTCCGCTGAAACTTATCCAGTGAGAAATGTTCTGCAGTGCAAAAATAGGTGCGATTTACAGGTATAATGCGTTCGAAAAATTTAACACATTATTTTTGAGTAATTAATTAATCTAAATTAACGCGTTAATTTAAGTCCCGGCCCTAATAAAAAGAATTAAAAGATTAAATTGGTAACACAACTAATAACCACAACTATTCCCTCAATAAATTCTTAATTTGCTGCTTATTAATAGTTAGTAAGGTAGTTGTTAAATTTAGGTATCGGGTGAGATTAGTGATGTAGAATAAGGTCATATAGAATAAGGCATTAATATGTGCTTAAATAGCACTAATAAGTGGCTAATACTCTAGTGATATGCATGCTAATTAGCAACTAAAAGGTGTAACCATAAAAACGAATTTCTTACTAATTTCATAAAACCTTAAAAAAGGACCATTCCTTAGTTGAAATACTAGTAATGTTAACATGTTATATGAGAAAAAAATCAGGGTACATGTCAACTAATAAGATTTTTTTGTCAATGTGTCATGCCTTACCTAGCGTGCATCTGAAGCTGAGCTTCACTGCTTCCCGAATGATTTATGAAGTAAGCATGAGTTCTAGATGAAAAGGTTAAATGTCATGCAAGTTATTGAGAAATCTTATGATTAACATGAAAATCACTGTGCGACAGTATTGCTATAAGGTTGAAAAACTTTAACTCTTACAGTTCTGCGTATTGCAGTGTAATAATTTAGAAGATAACTTCCATTTTAGAAGGTTACCAGATTATGGTGCCATTTTAATTATTTATGTATTTTCCTAAATTCCAAATTACAGTTTGTTTGTTTTTTCACTGGATGACCATGATGAGGACAATGTCTTTGCTTTTGTAAATATTTGTTTAAAAACATGAAGTTGCATTTTATTCAGAATAACAAATACATAAAAATAAAATTCTCTCCACAAGCCATCAATCGTTCGGCTATTTGTAAACATAAACTTGTACCAATTCACACTTATTTTGAATGTTGATCTTTCTTTTTGTACAGCATAGTATAAAAAAGATTCAGAAATGAACAGACAAAGAGGGCGAGAAAAGGTTCAGGGCATTTTGACACGTTCGTATGACTTTTAAAATGTATGTGAAGAGCCCTCTCTCAGTCTTTTTGGAACACAAATAGCTCCCCTCGACAAAAGAAAGTGAAATGAGGTACGAATTGCTGGTAAATTATTTCCTGTTCTTGTGGATAATAGGCTACCTTGTGTGGCCTTTGATTTTCTCTCTTTTTGTCTGCTTCCCTCTGTGTTTATTCAGCCATCTCTCAGCAGCTCTGCTGGAATCCATATTGATAGCTGTCAGGCGGTGTTGCCGGGCAGCAGGGAAAGGGGGCTGTGAAAGTAGGGGAAGGGGAGATGTTGTATGGAGGGCACATCTGTCAAATCTCATGACTCGATCCATGCTGTGATGCGAAGGGTACTGTCAGGAGATGGGGAAGAGCCAGCACAGGTATGCCCAGTACATGCACTGTCCTCAGGCTGGAACTGGCTGTGACACCCTGGTGGAATGGTGGGAAGGGGAAGAAAAGCTCCCTCGTGTACTAAGCTGACAGAAAAGATCTGTTCGCCGTGGAGTCCTCACTTGAAGGCCAATCCTAATTTGATCAACTCAAATGCGTTTTCTAGTTGGCAGTAATTGTTCTGGTGGAACCAGCAGACTTCCGTCGGTGAGTCATTTATGATGATTCCAGATGGCTGCAATGTATTTATTTATTTTTTTATATTGGGCAAAGTTGGTAAAACTTTAATGGGCTAATGGCTAATGGGCTCAGGTGTGTGGCCGCAAGGCAGGGCCTCCCAAGAACAGTAGGATCAGGAGACCTGTTTTCTCAGTGCGTTTACCTGGTTTTGACCATTAATGGGCAACAGTGTGCTAATACATGTTTTTTTGGTCTAACTGTGGTAATTTTGCTTTGGAATCAGAAGGCAAGAGAAAAAAAAAAAAAAAGCTGGACAGTGCAGGTCTGTGGTTTTGAATATGGGCAACACATTTTTTTCTCTGTAGATACACGTGTTTTGAGCTGACGGGACTGTGCGCTTATTGCCGGCAGGTGTGAGTCTCACATTTTATCTCACCCGCTCCCCTGCAGCACATTTCATGTAACGACGTTATTACCGGGAGACTTAATCAAACTCACTAACAATAGCTCACACTGACAGACGTCCAGGCAGCTGGCGCATAATGCTCTGCGAATATTCACAGTGCCCCAGCAACCCCGTCTGCCCGCTTAATCAAGTTCTCTCGGTCACCCGGGGAACAGAAAAGTGAAAAGGTGGAGTGGGATGGCACTGCTCATTGAAACTACAGCTATTCACTGAGGAAGAATAGGGACAGGAAGACACTGGGGAACTCTATAGGTCTATTTTAGTTCTTAAAGAAATATGAATGAAAATTCTGGAATTATTTACTCACCCTTCTACCTATATGAATACACTTTTCCATAATATGAAATTGAATTAGAACAGAAAGTTATTCAATATCCTACATCCCTGACAGCCGATCTAGTTCACATTCTCAGTTTTCTGCCCATTCTCAAAAGATCTGGTTGCTGCAAATAACAACTTAAAGGGATAGTTCACCCAAAAATGAAACTTCTTTCATTAATTTCTCACCCTCATGTTGCTCCCAACCTGTAACAAATGCACTGTATGTGTTTTATGGCCTTATTTCATTGACTTTAAAACCATGCATAAATGTTGCTTTCTCAAAAACACAATCATGTACATAAATGCTGCTAACATGCTGTAATTGTAGCCCAGTTTGTGCTCTTTACAGAGTTATTCGACTTTTGCTTATTTGCATGTTGCAAAGCAACTGAAAAAAGCACAAATGTAAAGGCATGTCAAAACTTCTCCAGGCCCCCAAAAAACCCTCAGACCCCAGAGGGTTAAGATATCCGAGAGCTCTCTGACCCTCCAAAGACAGCAACACAACTGAAATGTTCCCAGACTTAGAAATGCACTGTGATACAAGTATTCTTGTAGCTCATAAAAACAGTTGAACCTCTGATGTTACTTGTAATATGGCTAAATCACACTTGCTCTTGTTGCTCTTTTTGTACAGAACAGCCATGGCACAGAGCTGCATTGCGTCTTGCATATCGTCATGGCCATCCTCATTCTAGCGCAGTTGTGGTCCTGTTGTTATCATCCTGTTTGGGCATGCTCGGGCCCATGCAGCTCTATAAAAGAGTGATGTAGAGCCTTAGAGAGACCCTGTGTACTGCACTTTATTCAGGAATGCTGACTTATTTATAGGTGTTGGAATCGTGTTGTTTGCTTGTTTTATTGAAAAGCTTGCGGGTAAAGTGGCGACAGGCTGGCATGTGAGTGTGATCTCTTGAGGGCCCCCCTGCAGAAATCTTCTTCCCGATAAATAAGTCAGCGTTGATGAATATTTCATCCACATGCAATCCATTGTCGCCCGCAGGTCTGTGGGGACGTGTCGTCGCTCCACGCACACAGCAAAACAACCTCCCCCCCAGGTCAACCAATCCCTCGTTGTTGGCATTCTGAAAGAGACGCTGTTGCAATCCCCATAATTAGCTCAGCTCGTGCATTTATGGTTCTGATGGATAACATGACAGATCATATGAGACCTGTAGTCATGTGACATCTGGCTGCATTGTATTTCACCTTCACAATTGCGTCTGTGCAGCAATCGAACTGATTTGTAGGCACATTTGTCACTTTTCATATGCTGTTAGGAGACGAACGCACAAGAAAAGTTTAAACCCCCCAGTTAGTTAGAAAATAGCTTGTGCTTTTATGCCCTATGGGGGAGGGAGCAATAAATAGCAAGAAGTGGAGCAAGAAACAAAGAGGTAAAATGAGGAAATGCAAGCGGAAGAGAGTCAAAAATGGAAGTGACCAAAGTAGAAGTCAAACAGTAATTCAGGTTGTTCAAGAAAGCAAGGATTGGACGACAATGAACATGGCCCATCAGTGGATGAATTTGCTCTACACAAGCAAGCCCTTTCAAATCAATATTTCAAGATATAAGCTCACTCTCTTCCTAACACGCATCACTCAGTACAGACTCTTCTCCAGTTCTTCTGAAAATGGCCCTCCATGATCTTTATGCTCTTTTGGTGAGAGAGGAGATCCACAGAAGGATGAGTAAATAAATAAAGAAAGTGTGAGCACAATGTTTTATTTAAGTGAATGTCTGCGTATTCCCGAGTAGAGTGAGGCATCAGCAATCTCAGGCACAGGACTAAGAGACGGAGACTTTTGTTTGGTAGCTTTGGAAGATGTTACTCTAATGGATTCGCTGTAACTGTTTTTAGTGTGTGCGAACGTGGATAGATGGGTCACCTGTTAGAGTATGATTTAAAATTCTGAATGTTTGCTTCCGTATGCTACCTCTTTTTGTCTCAATGCGAGGATGGGATTAGTAAACAGTCCACAGCTGCAGTAATGGTCTATTTTTGCCCCCTTGTATATTTTATTAAGGAAAAGAGTCTGTTGGACAAGACAACATTCCCTTGGCAGCTTTAAAAGTCTCAGTGTGACTTTCTGAGCTGCTTCAGGTGGCAAACTTTCTTACATCAGTCAGTTTGCCATTGGGAGGATGGTTCACCCACAAATTGTGTCGTTATTACTACAAATTAGAATTTTCTCATCATCAGCTCACTCTGACCATCTGTGTCTGTTTTCTTCTGTGGATAATGTGCAGTTTTAAAGCATTGTGCTGATTGCTGTCTTCAGTGCATTTAGTCTCCACAATTAATTAGGATTTTGTGTTTCAAAAAGGATATAAAAAGCATAATAAAGTATCATTGATTTAGTCCATGATTTTTTTATTATCTAAAGTAGTAATTTTTTAATATACATTATGTTGTTTAATTGAATGACTTGATTCATTAAAAACATCTGACTCAAAAGAATCATTTGTTTATGAGTACATTACAGTCATAACTACAAGCCTTCTTTAATTTTAAGTACACAAATGGGTTTGCAGCAACTTGAGGGTGAGTAAATATTGACAGAATTTTCATTTTGATTAAAGTAACCTTGAATAAAGTAACCTTTTAAATTTTTATTTAGATTTCTTTCTTTTCTCTTTTTCATATTTGCTGTATGACTCGTATTCCAACACTCCACCAAGAGTAATTAAGATGTGAAAATGGTATCTTGAGACCTTGTTAGCAGAAAGTAGCTTTATCGCTTCCATCCCTCCATTTTCTCATTCTTTTACCCAACCACAGATCTCTATTCCGTCACCTTCTTTTCACATTCCATGGCATTCTCACCCACTGATTTAAAACACGGCTTCCGTCTTGCCTGTACTGTATCTGTGCATGTGTTTGCTCAACATATATTCAGTGTGATGTTCATCATTAGCTAAGCCCCCCCGGTGCTTATGTGACATCGAATTTAATGGGCGAGTAGACAGTGACATGTCTGTTCTGGTCAACGTGCTGTTTCACACTCACCCATTTTTGATTCATCCAAAATACAATCACATTTGAGAGAAGAAATAGCACTGAAGAATCAATCGATCTATGTCATATCAACACTATCCATCTGTGTTTATCTTTCTATCTGGTTTCCCCATCATAGTTTTTTTGCAACACCACCAGCCATTTTCTTTTTCTATTTGTTTAGTTATCCATCAGTCTATTTACCTTATCATGCTGCCAAACAATCCATTTACGCTTCCATCTGTCTGTCAAACAATATCGTGGTATCCATTTGTCTAACTATGTTCGTCTACTTACTCCACTGTCAATCAAAGCTTCTTCTCTCTAGCTGCACATTTCTTAAACTGGGGAATATCATTGGTTTGGTTAAGCTTGTCTTAACTTTACATTCACGCACCCGCCTTCAGGTACATAATCACAGCTGATACTTCATTCAGAATTTCGTGTTATGGATAGATTACATTTTGTCCATAATATTGTGTGGAAACATAAACCTAGCCCTGCCTGGAGTTTAATAGGAGCCCATCCAAATGCTCATTTCACTGGCGAGCCAGATCACTGCTGGGTCACTATCAGTTTTGAAGGATCAGTATGGTGCTTTGTGGCCTAGTGCACATGATCCTGACGGATTAGCCACTCACCTTTCCTGAGTTAACCTTGGGGGGCAGTGTTACAGCCAGAGATCCCATCTGCCCCCCATGTTTTAACCATGATGTTAGCACGATGCACTAAGAACAACAGTTCAGCATCTCAATTTATGAATAAATCTGTCTATATATATGTATATATATAGAGATAGATAGATAGATACATGTGTGCGTGTGTGTGTATATATTATGCAAAACACGTTCCGGCTCGACCTGGTTTTAATTGCTTATTTTAGGGATAATAATGTATACACATGAAACATTTTTTGGTAAAAGGATGAAAGGTGAGTGTTTGAAAGCACACGCTGTATTTCTATTACTGCATAAGCATGCTGGTGTTTGACTGCTTTGTACAGTACTGCAAAGGTGATGATTAGTGCTGTAGATTAGCCTTGGGCTGCAATCTACTGGAAAGTATTTTTCATCTGATGGTTTGATGCATGTGTGTGCCTTTGCTTCCCTGCTCCCTTCTTTTAAGTTACATTTTGTTTAAGATCTTAAATTCTGCCATCTCTTTTGAAAAGCAAGCTGGTCCACCACTCAGAGACTGTCTTGTCCGTCTTGAGGATCCCAATGAGAAATCTTGGCAAGTGTGACCGTCAGCCGTTTGATATCCCATCAAACGTGGTCCTACTGCTGTGCCTGTAAAAGGGAAAGATACTGGGCCTGCCGGCACTGGACGCCAGCTGTAGTCTCCCGTCCTTTTGCTTGTTTGTCCAAGGAACAGATCTGTCAGGACCTTCCTGCTGCAGAGATAAACTAGTGCATCGCTCTCTCCTCTAAAAATAAGCATTTGTTTATCGACATGTGTAGTGATTTCCAGCTCTCCTGTGCCGTATTGTGTTGCCGAGCTGTCAAGAAACATTACTCTAAGGCCTGGTTCTCCTTTCGGCTCTGACCAGCCGAGAGAGTGCAGCCGAGCAGGACAATGCAGAGTGCTGGGGGGCAACAAGCTAGCAAGCTTTCGCAGAAATCTGCTATGATGGTGCCTTTTAACTAAGGCTGTGGTCCCCGCTCTTTATCGAGAGCTTGAAACTTTAATGCACTCTTTAAGGTAGAAACTGTAGAAAGTGAAGGGCAATGCTGGTATCGAATATCTGGGTCACATAGCCAAGGTAGCTAGCGTCTAAATGGAGTCTGGCTTTGATTGAAAGGCGTATTAGATGAACGGGGAAAAAACTCGGATGCACGCTGACCCATTTTGGCATATTTTAATTGCTGCTTTCCTTTATTATTTTCATTAGTCTGAGTCTTAACAAACTGTCAGATTAGACGTTACACATCTCCCATCTTTGTTTAGAAAAGGCTCTGAGAGAGATTTAGGGAGAATGCAGACCAGACCTCCAGCTTATCTGAGCTCTCATCCATCTTAGTTTGATGAGGAAAGCTCATGTTTGCGAGCTCTGCTGGTGGATCTACGGTGGCTGAGTTTGACAAATGCCCTGCGCTTGTTCTAAACATCCGTAATTTCAGCAGAGTGCGGTTACTTAAAGAAGGATTTTAGAGTCTTGTCTCACTTGTGTTTCTGGTGTCTCTCTTGCTTTAGTTAGGGCAGAGAATGCACTTAAAAGCTTGCATCTCAATGTGGAAAACGAACCAGGATATCAGGCAGTACTTAAAGGATTAGTTCATCCCAAAATGAAAATTCTGCCAGCATTTACTCCCTCTTGTCATTCCAAAACCGTATGATTTCCTTTTCACAAAAGGAGGAATTTTAAATAATACAGTTGGTTGTTTCATATAGTTGCTGGAGCATTTCAAGCTCTAAAAATGATGCCGTGGTGTCATAAAAGTGGTCAAATGACTGTACTCTTCCACATTTTCTGAAATCCCACAGGAGATTTGCGTGAGTGTCTGTGTGTGAAGTGTGTCGGTATTTACTAATAATGTTCACATCTAGTATATGACAGAATCAGCTGAATTTAAAAAGTGGATCACTCTTAAAAAAATAAATAAATAAGTGAATCTCCTAGTTTATTAAAAAGGTAAGACAAAAAAGGGTGATTGATTTCCTAATCCGGGATCAATGCTTGTTTCATGAATATTTTTCAGTGAGCACTGACTTAAAAAGGGCGCCTATTATCTTTTTACAATACATTATATTTGTCTTAGGTGCCTATACTGTATGTGTCTGTACAGTTTCAGTCCAAAATACCTCTTGATCATTTTTTATAACAGTGAGAAAATGCCATTTTGTGGGTGTGTCTAAAAAAGTGTAAATGCAAATGAGCTGCATATTGCCGCCCCGTCTGTAGAAGACACGTAACGTAGACATGTAGTTGCAAATTAATGAGAATTAGTTGACATTTAGTTGACATGTAGTTACAAAGTTACTTATAGTTAGTAGAATGTCTAAATGGACAATAGAAATAAAGTGTAACCAAACTCTTTTGTTCAGTCTTACATCCAAACAAAGAGCATTGGGATTGTTTGCAAGATATTGTTGATGTTACAGCAACTCTAGAGCGGAGAAAAACAGTGAGGGCGTAAACTATAGTAATGCAGGCTGGTTAATCAACGCCACTGGCCCGACCCTATGCTGATTTACTTTTAAAAGGGTTTTAAAAAATGAGGAGTGGGTGGATTTTATCATTGTAGGGAGGTTGCTTTCACACACTGCCAACACATATTGTCCAAATACCATGTAAAGTGGATTTTTGCATAATAGGTGCCCTTTAAATGCTACTGTACGACTTTAGAAAAGTAAATATAGTGAACGAAATTTTTAAACAATATTTATGGTCTTTTTTATTCTTGCCCCAGTCCCCATTTACTTTCACAGTAAATATTCTAGACACTTTTTCAGAAGGAAGAAGGTCATATGGGTTAGTCTTTGTTATACATTTTTGAGTAAACACATTCTTTTAAGCTTCTAGAATGTTTCTGAATGTTTATTAGTGGTTAGGCATTTGTACCTTTTCAAAGGCTTACCGAGCAAGATTTGTTGATCAGACGTTAAAGCGATCTTATTCACCGAAGTACACAGCAGTATGTTTTGTTTTTTTAGTTTTCCTTTTTTTCACAGCTTTATTTAGTATCAAATGAGCATTTTTATTTATTTTTTTCATTGAAATGACTCATGCCACATTTCATTAAGATACAGTTGCTTTTTAAAACACACTAATAGCTTGGTGTGACAAACAACCTCACATTAGACATTGTGTCATATGTGTTATGTGTCATGTATGCACAGTGCAGTATAGACAGAGGTGGCCAAAAATATAAGACACTGGTATTTTCACCAAATAAAAATTTTAATTCAGTTACTACTATGAAATATCAGTTTAATTTTCCAAACATTCAATTTGCAATTAATTAATGGTAATAACTTTAACTGTAACTGTAATTACAAAGTGTAATTGTTGTTTGCACAAGGAGTATGACAACAGCCAGTGCTCCACACAGAGACTTGATCTCATCTTCATTCAGTCTGTCTGGAATGACATGAAGAAACGGAACAAACTTATACTAAATCCAAAAGAACTATGGAAATGTCTCCAAGATGCCTCAAGAAACCTACCTACAAAAGCTTTAGGAACTTGTGTAAAAAATGTGTGTGTGTATATACAGTATATAAATTTTTTTATATATATATGGCTGCAAGAATACTTTCTGCTGTAACACATATGACCACTTATGTTTTAGCTTTTACCTTCTTGCCGCAACAGATCAAGGTTCCAAAAGCAGCCTTTTCTTCTGTGTCTGGGTCAAGGCATGTCTTTGACCTTCCATTCTCCATTTCTGCTTCCCTACTTACTCTGCTGCTGCCTCAAAAGAATTACTCTCAGCTTTGCAGAAAACCTTGGTTTGTAGAAATGTAGGTTTTGCTCTCCTAGCCCCATAACTTACAAATAAAGGAATAACCCTCCCCACCATCACATCCTCTTTATATTTCCTGTTTCTGTTTCTGGTGCTCCATTATCCATGGAGCTCGAGTCTGGCAAAGGCATTCTGAAGATGAGAAGAGTAGATAGCTGCTACTGCTGCAGTGTGTGCCCTCTCTTTCTCTCTCTCGCTCTCTCTCCCCTCCCTCTATGGCCCACAAGCGGTAAACATTATGTGTTGACATATGGCCCTCACAGATTTAATCACCTTTATTACATTTTGTCGCTGGAAAAATATGAAGCGATACAACTTTGCACATTACGGTATGTGTATCTGTGCGTGTGTATGTTTTCTTTTGGGCACAAAGGTCTCTCCAAAACGACAGATGCATGACCAAAAAGTGTTTATTTGAAAATATTTGCCTCTGCGCATTTAATATTTATTGCATACATATTGAATATTTGAATTGCATCAAACATGTAAATTATTCACTGTCATAATTACCTGTGTTTATTCACATAGTTACTACTCGACTGTTGATTGAAGCTTATTTGTTATTCATGGAGCAAACCTTGTGCCAAAGGACTCTCCTGATGATGTAACTTCATGTAATTACAGGCAGATGACAGTAATGCAAAATCCATTATGTCGTTTAATCGCTTTATAAGAATGCACAGGGGGCCATCTGGGGTCTATCACTCAATCATACAGTGAAAGCGTCGGATAGGCATACAAGCCTACGCTGACTCCTTGGTCCTTTGTGAGTGTTTGTGTGCTTTTTAGTAATGTGTTGTTCGCCAATCTGTGCTAATCCCATGATCCCCCTATGCAACGTATTATGACGTTTTGATCACGTCTCACTCCCCCTCCTCCATCAACACTCTGAGAAACAATAGCAGCATTTAATGAAGTCCTGAAATACAGACGTTTCTCTAGCGTGAAACCAAATGTTCCTATTTTTCATCAATCTTTTTCACTCCCATTCTTTTTCTTTGTGCATCCAACCTAAAGATGTTGCCTCTGGGAAAAGCAGGTAAAAAAGCCATCAAACCCAAAAGCACTTGACAGATTCGTGATCAGTGGCACAGTTCTCCTGAAATTGTCTAGTGGTGTATATTTATTGTGGAAGTGAATGTTCACCCTTAAGAGAATAGCTTCATTACGTGTCCCCCAATAGAAATCGCTGCTGGTTGGTGTGATTGTTGCTGTAGATTGGGTATTTTAGACTCAACTGCCTGAGATCAGAAGCTTAGAGTGCTTTTCAACCCAAATTAAGAGGAGGAGGAGGAAAGTCTGTTTTGGAGGTTGGTATGTCTTTCCTGCCCATTTGTTTTAAGCATAGACTTTTCCCCCCCACCTAAATCTCATCTTCAGTCTGTTGAGCTCAAGCAATTATCTCAAGTATTGCTCTTTAGACGTTATTTTCCCTGTCTTTTCCCAAATTCTCCAAACGTCCCTATGTTCCACTCTCAAACAAGCCATAATGCTTTCATCCATTTTCAATTTGGACCACAAACTTGAGGAACTGCCACTAGCCCTCTTAGATCCCATCAAGACTAGGCTGTGTTGCACCTTCCAATATACCTACAAAATAGGGATCTTGGCAAACAATGGCAGTGTTTGAGCTAGGCATTTATTTACCATGGCTTCTATCATCCACTCCCTTGCTCTCAGTGTGTGTACTTCCTTTGTTTAATACTGTATTGCCCCCCTTCCTTACTCTAGACGTTGTCACACTGTGTGTAGTCATGACATGAGAACCATATTACCAAAGCAATATTTTTAACAATAAGGATTTTCTTCCACATCCCTGAACAACCCAAAAAATCAGTGTGTTTCACCATTTATAACAATGTTCCCAATAAATATCGCAATGCTCCTTAAAAGCACCCTTTGTAGAAAATCAAATCTGAAATAACAGCCTATCCTCTGACATGTTCTAGAAATGTCTTTGTTTTTATCACTGCTGTCAATGTGCAATGCCCATTCAGTTCAGAGAGAAATAGACTGGAGGCCTTCAGGCGCTTGGCTTTTTGAAGTGGAAGTGGATGAAAGACTCAACCGTCATTTCAACTCATATTGTGTTTTCCATGCAGAGTTCAAAGTTCAGCGTCCTCAACTTTTACCAATGCCAGAGGAAGTTGTCCTGCAGAGAGCTGCGGATTTCCTCTCTCCATTTGCGCTCTGTTTTTCATTTATCCGTTTCTCTCTCTACCTAACCACATCTCTTCCATCTCTTTGTATTACCCTCTTGTTATTAGCATTGTCCCTCCCCTGTGGTGAGTATCCTTGTTAGGACAGATTTATACGTCTACTGAAGCTTGAATTAAAAGGCTCTAGGCAAACTCAAAAAGGGGATTTGTTAGCACAGAGCACTTGCTCTTATAATCAACCAACACTGAGCTTGCGACTGCACTGTAACAGTGGTAATAACAAAAAACAACTTGGCTGCTGTGACTGTGTTTTATTTCACCTTTGTCTTGTTGAAAAAAAATCTTTGCTCAGACAAAGCCATAAAACAGGCTTTTCAAAATGATGTTTTCTCATTGGCCCACGCGACTGACCTTGGCGAACAAGCTGGGCTTCAATTTCATTTGAAGTATGAATCCACCTTTACTGTGCCCACTTGCTCCTAACTCATTACCTGACATGATGAATGGGGCCTGTTCCATTAAACTATGCCCAGCCCATGGTGGCATGGGCACCTGGCACTGAGTAATGGCAGTTGCAAGAGTAGACCTGCCAGGGTAGGTAGGAAAGGTGTGGCGGCTTAAGCATGGAGTTGGCTCTCGAATCTGCAGGGGAAAGAGGAAAGTTGTCCACTCCAACTGCCACATGGCCCCCACCCAGCCCCTCACTACACCATGTTTGGAGAGGAAAGGGCCTTTTGTGTGATCCTATAATGGGCTGGCCTCAATTGCCAAGTTCAGCTAGCACATTTAGTCCTCGCCTCCATTATATTCCTACTGGCCTAGTTTCAAAAAAAAAAAAAGAATCCGCTTAAAACATAGAATCTCATAGTTAAAACAGGGAAAATTCTAATTCTGTCATCATATACTCACATTTTGTTCTTTCTTCTGTGGAACACAAAAGCAATTGCAAAGAAACTTGAAGTCTGAACAGCACTGGACCCCACTGAATTGGAGCAACATGACAGAATTTAATTTGGGGGCGAACTAGCACTTTAAATGCTAAGTACGTGCAGCTGTGTACGCACTATTTTGCACTTGTGTGTGGGTGCGTCCCATTAAGTGTCTCTTCTCCAGATTGTGTTGTTATAGGTGGAGGGGCTCTCGAAGTACCAGACCGAAGCAGAAGCTCGATGGTGTTACTATGACACCAGACAAGAAGCAGCTGACTTTAGACCATTTTACGTTGCTCTCTTTTTAATCAGTTGCCTTTGTTGTGTCTGATGTTATTCCCCTTCTTCTTTCTAACTGTTAACTGCCCTCCCGTTTCTCCCCTGTCTCATATTTGTCTGCTGCGGTTTTGAACACACCTAACTTGTCTTCTTCCTTCCTCTCTTTCTGAACAGACAACCGTCGCACTGGTTTGGAAAGATCTCGTTCACGCCACAATGCAAACCCTATGGTCCGATGATCACTTCTCGGCTAAGGACGTTTGCCAAGTGCCAAATACCTAAGAGTGGGGACAACGCTGAGGAGGGCTGAAGAGGAATGGAGAGAGAGCCCTTCGGCCTCCGCACACATCCACATCCACACGTGCATGCATACAGAACGCAGAACAAACCTCCAGATGTGCGTCACAGCTCCAGACGCTTCATCACAGGATCACTTGACCCTCACTTCTCTCTGAAGCCTTATATACCACATGCTCTTTGCGCATTGGGCCTATCCAATTTAGCAGCGTTTGTTTATTTGTCATTTTCATGATTACGCCGGTTCTGTTTATATCTCAGTGCATCTCACCAAGCTAACTCCCCTGATCTGGCTCACGTCCACCTCGCTGTCTGCAAACAATCAATGATTGGCTGCGGTTTGATCTCGCTCTATTGGATTTTTCGCCACACAAACACACTCTTGTTGACAAAAGGCCAAAAGCACCATAAAGGACTGCATGACTTCTGTATGCATATCAGCAGAGGGACTTTATTTGCAGTGTTGATTGAACAAAACCTTGACTTGAATGATTCTGCCTGCCCCCTTTTATTTTTTTTGACAGGAAAAAAAGAACATATTTTCAGTCTGTAATTCTCAGCATCAGCCGTTTAATCTCTGATCACTGCCTCTCTTTCTATATTACAGATCCTATATATGTAGCGACATGAAAAAGCTGCTGATATTAGCTTCAGTGCTACCGTGTGTACACACTTGCGCTGTGTAAGAGCTGCCAGTGCCACAAGGTATCTGAGGTGGTTGAAAGATATTGCTCTTTATCTACGGTAAACACTTCAAAGATGCGTAGACGTTTCTCTTGCAGAGTCAAAGGTTTTATTAAGTGAATCTGCAGATATGTGAAGCAAATGCGAATCAAAGAGATGCCATTCATTTCAGTTTTCAAACATGTCACAGGTTTTCTTCGTGATTTCTTTGTAAGTCACTGTGCTTTTAGCTCTTAGCCCTCTCCTAGAAGAGCATTTTAGTGAACTGTAGCTTAGTGTTTTTTTCAAGATCCACTGGTCACGTTGAAGAGCGCTCTCTTACTGACCTGCCGCGTTTACCTCTCCGTCTCAGCACTGAACACTGTCCAAAGCATTACAAAGAGGAGTTTTTATCTGATTTAGTTTCAAAGTTTATCTTTCCCAATTTGCAAAATATGTATTTATTCACAGTTTACCAGATTTCGCCCGAAGCCTTTTATATGTGAACGTTGACCCAACTCTGGATGTACATCCGTAGAGAGTGACAGTGGAGCGATGTTCGCAACATGGTGGCTGTCTTCATGTGAAAACCATTAGTGAAATCTTTCCGCAACCTCCCCTCACTCTTGCTTGTGGCGTGAGTAGTCATCCCCCCCCCCCCCCTCTGTCCATAACACCGCAGGCAACAGCATGCTAAACAGTGTCTTGTGGGTGACTAGAGTCATACTGACTCACATACTGGTAACGTGGCCACGCTGAAATGTTCTGCATTCGGAAATGAGGGGAAATTGTTAGGTTCGAGCACCCAATGAAAGCATATATAGTACAGGAACAAGCCACTGTTAGTCAGGCTTGTGTTCGTCATACACTCTCTCAGGAGAGAGAGGAAAGGTCGAGATGCAGCGAATCGCAATCCATTGATTTGCCCTTTTGAATGGTTTCCAACACCACACAACAGAAGCTGTGCTCGGCTCTCACGGCTCTCACTATCGGTTATTTTAAACTCATGTTAATGGTAATTACAGCATCCACACACTGTCAGTGCAGACACCGTCGACACGCATTGTTATTTCCCAGTCAGACTCCGGTTACGTATATTATGTGACTGGCACAGGCACTGGCACCAGAGAATTTTTGTAATCTTTTTTGGGTAGACCTTTTTTTTTTCCCGGTTTTGATAAATGTGCCAAACTTTCATGAGGTAAAAAAGTTACTATACTGAGATTTCATATGATGATTATTAAAAAAAATGAATGAAAAACAGGGGATTCTCGTTTAAATCACACTAAGATTTTCAATATGAAAGTAAAGTGATGAATCACGTACACAAGACTGAAACTAGCAACCATTTAGACTCTGAAGAGATGTAGGGCTTTTTTTTTTTTACAACGCTAATATCAAATGTTTATGAAATTTTCTTCGAAATTGTGTAATTTATAGACTTTTTTTTTTTTCTCTTTCCTAAGAAAACATTGTTTTATACCAGTGATCTTCCTCTCCATCTGTTATATTGGTGTTAAACTTGTGTATTACTATAGGCTAATATATGTGTTGTGTATTTGATAGAGAGTATATCCTAATGCAGGTTAGACTCTGCAGGTGACTGACTGTGTAACATTATAAGTCAGATCCAATATTTTAATTGGATGTTAGGCAGAGACCAGAAGCAGGCAAGAAAATATGAAGTTACTAGTGCCAATTTGGGTTCTCTGCTGTCTCATTTATTCACATTTGTTCGATATTCTTGGTTCAGATTGTATGATGGTGCACTTTAACTTGTTAAATATAGACCTGGAGCGATCTTTTAATTTGTGATTTCTTTGCATATCATTGCCAAAATAGTCTGCTTGCATGTACGGTAACCGCTCTTGACAAGTGATTCAATCTCCATTCTCTCCGAAGTCTCCTCCAGTTCTCTCTTATTCCCTCACATTATAATTGGCGCTTGGAACAAGATCAAAGTTAAATGGGTGAGAACAACTGCAACTGTCTCAGGACATTGTTTCATTTTTTTAGGTAATATAAAACTCCATAGCCCTGCCTTTTTTTTCCTTGACATTGTGTTTATTGTCTTATAAGCAATTTATATTTGTAACATCTTTTATTTTTATCTGTGACAAAAAAAGAAAAAAAAAAAGTGAAAATGGTTATGCACACTGTTCCTGAGTATGTAACAGAACATCATACTAAATAATAACCGCTTTCTCAAAAAAAAAAAAAGTGTCTCTTTTATTTCCATAATGAGTTATGAATTATGCCTTCTCTTGATGCAGACTCACGCTGTGTCCTAACCAGCCCCTAAAGCACTAAACGCTGTCTCTGTCTGAAAATATGGAATGGTTTTGTCAGAACTTAACACGGCACATTTGGTCAGTCACATGATTTCAATAGACTCATGTAGACAGTCAGGTGAACATTCAGTGAACAACCAGTCTGTTGATTTTCTTTTCTTGGATATAAGAAATACAGCTGCTTTAACATGAGGATGAATAAGAAACTGTAGTACAATGCACCTGCAATTTCATTCCACAGACATCCTTTTCTATCCATTTTTAGCTGAATACATTTTCGATAGATATGATTAAAATCAAAATCATATATTCTAGAGATCATACTGTCAGAGTGTGGGCCATTCACACATTGTTCATATGCATAAAAAAGGACATTAGAGTTATTAGACTAGCATTTTAGTCTTAACATTTTAACTCTGATGCCTGAAAACTAGTTTGACATTTCATCAGTAATTGATTCTGTGCAAACCTTGCTTATTGTGCTAGATAGATCCACCCACAGTCAAATCCCTCTAGTCCAAAATCTGTATATATATACTATACAGTATATTAAACATATTCTGACTGACTATGATCACACTGTGCTGAATATTCATTTTCAGTACACTCCTGGAAATAAGGATCACTTTGCAGAGACCTGACCCCCTTAGATACTGTTGCTACATCCAACAAGCCATTGGGGTTCTCATTGCATCTTGTTGCAAACTAAGAAAGATGTCAGTACACAACGTATTTGTCTAAGTTTATTGACATATATCTATTCTTGTCTGGTTTGCTTGTCAGACAAAATGGCACATTCTGTGTTACGATTGGTCAGTTTGCCTGTCAATCAATGAAGAACCTTTAACATCCATACAGTAGGTGAAAGAAATATTCTTAAGATTATTAAAGGGGTTATCGGGTGCCACATGCCACAGTAGTCCTGGCGTCACACTGAAAAAAGCCACTCCCACAATAGATGATTGACAGCAGCTTGTCACAAAGACTGAGCTGGTGTCTTACCTCAGACCCGGCCTGAGTGAGCCGTCATCAGACCGAGACGCAGAGACAAGCAAGACTCCTAAAGCCAAGTTCAAACTGCACGATTTTCAAAGTAGTTGAGTCACAGATCTTTTCGCACTGCATGACTACCTGGGTTATCATTCAGTCGCTGCTGTGTTCATACTGCATGATAGATCGGTGACAGGGGGTTTCACACTGCATGACTTTACAATAAGAAGAATCGCAAGTGAGTGTGCAAGACTGGAATTCTCACGCGAGACTGGGATTATTATTAAAAATTAGAGCAAGCAAAATAAGCTTGCCATACAATCTGCATGTGCGCTCATTTGTAACGAAAAGAAGATTATAGAGGAGGATATTTACATTCTATACTTTCGTAACTCCTCCCCCAACATCCCGCTGCCCTGGATGTTGCTCTCTCATTGTAAGTAATTGCCAATGTTATTTTCAGTCAGAACACATTCACACAGCATGTTTTTGAATCGCTGACAGGTCCAGATATTTAGCACGCCAAATATCTCACAGGTGTCGGTGACACGTCTGTGATTCTCTCAGATTGCGTCTTTGTTTACTCTGTGTGACTGTCACTTGTGTCAAAGCGCACTGATTTGCGTGTGATTTCGGGCATTTGTCTGCAATTTCTCAAAACCTGTTGTTATTTGAATGTATTAATGAACATAGCAGTAGTCATTTACTCCTAACATCTGAGTGACTGAAGACGTGGAGGGTTAACGTTATGTTTGGTTCTGAAGGGAAACACGCCCTTGATTAACCAAATTGCGTTTGTTCGCATGAATCATTCATGATCCAGCCTCACCTACAGAAGCAGTGAGTATAATGCCTTTTAATGAATCTTTGCAAATGCCTTTCCTAATAATGAGCTAATTAGCAAGTTTCACTATGAATACGGCTAAAAAAAAAGATCCTCTGAGAGTGCCTCGGAAAATAGGGGCGGGGTCAGGGAAGGTTTAAAGGGGAAGTACACAGAACAGAGTGATTTCTAAAGAGCCGTTTCTGACAGGGTAAAATGAGCATTTATTACACTATCTTTGAGAAATTTTAAAACAAACTATATTACACACTTTCCAATTAGACCCTAAAGAATCATATAAGCTAGTGGAAAATTGGCTTTGTATGACTCCTTTAAGAAATACACCAGTTATTTTAAGAACAGTTTACTAAATTGTTCTGCTAGGAACCAAAAGTTCTCCCTTTTCAAAGTGTGTAAAGCCCTGTTCACACCAAGAATGACAACTAGAAAGATAACAACATTAGCATCCACACCAGCGGACGATATTCTAAGCTTACACGCGTCTGCCACTTCAGCTCTTGATAGCAGGATGGATTCTGACTGGGTGTCAATGTTTATATCATTCATTACCTGGAGAAAAATCATTCTCAAGGTGATTTCAACAATATTGTTTCTTTGTGCATGTGTATCTTTATAGTTATCATCCTTGGTGTGAACAGGCCTTGAGATCAGATAAATTACAGACGCTGGATATGTTGCACCACTTCTGGTGTAACGTTAACTATTTTGATGCTATTGAAACTGATCTCCAGTGGGTTTGCTTACAAGTAGAAAATCACCACCTCTGCTTTATAGCAATTATAATTCAGTGTTACTTCGATGTAACTTGCACTCAATAAACAGACTGGAACTGGTTTTATTTGCTTTTGTCATGAGAATAGCATTTATTCAGTTACTGAATAGATGGGTTTGCGAAGTAAAACTACTGTCAGAAGAAGATAACAGCACTCTGTCGTTTGTTTGAAGTGCTCTTTGTATTGTTTGCTCTCTGTCTTTCCTTCACTTCACAGTAAGCACGCACATGTTATTTGGCTGCTTCAGTTCAACTGAATTATGCTGGAAATCATCATTTACAAAGCTAAATATAAACTGCTGTACAATATACAGCATTATTTTCATTGTTCTTTTGATGGCTGACATTTGGTTTCACTGTGGTTAGAGATGGAGAAGGCAGTGATGCCCCTTTGTTATTTCTCCATCTCTCTGTCACCATCCTCGCGTCCTCTCAGTGAGTCTGCCTTTTAGAGAACAGAAAGAAACTTATTCTTTTTTAAAGTTCTCAACTGTGAGCGTCTCTGGCCGTGCTCGGAGTGTACCGCCGCCGCTGGGGAGCCGTCTTCTGGGTACCACTGTAATGGAATGGTTGAAATGTTCCCGTCCCTTCCTCTCTCCAGAGTGTGTGCACGTGTACAGGAATGCATGTTGCTGTCCATTCATCTTTGCATCTGTGCATTTGGAGGGAGATTTGTTAGGATATGGTTCTGCTTTTACTAGCAGACCAGGCCATGTGCAATTTGTTTGTTAGAGTAAGTTTTCATGTCTGCTTCTGCTCTGTGTCTGCTCGCTAATTCACAGACACAGATGGAGGATTTAAAAAAAAAAAAAAAGACGAGATGCAATGGCCAACAAGTGATCTGGCATGGTAGTGTTTTCTGTTTTGAGCACTTGATGCATTTGTAGCGAGCCGGTCATTAAAGGCAGGCTAATTTTACAAGACGCTCTGTTTTGTGCAGACGTCAGGCTCGTTTCTCCATCTCCTCGGCTTTGAAAGCTCATTAGATGCCAGAGCACTGTTGAAGTTGAATTATCAGTTGCCCTGTTTTGTTTTCTGGCACAAAAGCAGATTCGCTAATTTCTCTTAACTTGGAGGTGAAGGATGGAGGCTCGGCCTGTAGCATGGAAGGCTTTGTGTTTTGTGTATATTAGAATCATGGGAGATAATGAGAGCAGGGGCTGTTTTTGTGTGTGTGTGTGTGTGTGTGTGTGTGTAATACATTATCCTTATTATTTTGTGCTCCCATAAGTAGCCCTGTCGGAGATCTGAAAGATGAACCAAGACCACACACACACACTTCATCTGTTTTTGCTCTCATGCCGTGCTCCATTTCTCTATAAACCCAGGGCGTGTGTACAGCCACCCACACCAATTTACACTCTGATGGATTGGCCTTCAATGGGAATACAACATAATAATGATGTATTTTGCATCTTGAAGTATGGAAACTAAGATGAAATACAGAGTTAGGTGTCTGTGCCCATTCTGTCTGCCACTGCTCTCAACTCAACTTTTGTTTTTACTGTGTGTGTGTGTTCATCTTTTTGAATCGTTGCAGTTCACCATGTTGGCTTAAAGCGCAAGTGTTCCAGATCTGAATCCTTTCATAATCAGACTGCTGACACATCCATCTCCCCAGATCGGCGTCTGTCTGTCTGTCATGTGTGTATCTGTGTGAGAATGCAGTCTTGAGTGTTCTAGCCTCTTTTTGTGCTTTGCAACATAAAAAATGTATTGAATTGTTGAAAAGGGGGAAAAACATTTCTTCAGTAATACTATTTGTTTTTGATCGCTCATTAAAAGTTCATACAGAATGTTTATTTCAGACAGTAAATCTCTGTCTGTAAATATAAGTAGTACTTTTTTATTTTTTAATCCTCTAATAGATGCTGTCTGTTTTGGTGTTTATATTTCACTCTTCATTTAAGCCCTGTCAATCAGCCCATTCTCTTTCTGGACATACAGTATCCATAAATCATGCTGACTGATGCTCACACTGTGCTTTTCCCCCTTATACTCTTAGCTTCTTGATTATACATTTGACAACATTATTCACAAAAACATTCTAATGTGAGTGGATGCATGGCTACATTTTAAAAGTTTGGGTGATAATTAATTGATTGATTGATATGAACATTTTTATTCAGCAATAGTACATTAAATTGATCAAAAGTGACAACAACAATTATAATGCTGTTAGGATTTCTTTTTCAATTGATTACTGTTCTTTTTAAACTTTTTATTAATCGTATGTATATGTGTGTTTTTATATGTGACCTTGTATTATAAGGGATGAAGGTCACAAGGGTTATAAGTCATCTGAAATCTGAATAAATAAGCTTCCCACTGATGTATGGTTTGGGTGGGACGCTATTTGGCTGAGATGCAACTATTGAATTATCTACTCTGAGGGTGCTAAAAATTCTAAATGAAACATGATTTTAAAATCCTAATGATTTTTAGCATAAAAGACAAATTGATCATTTTGACCTACAGATACAAAATACCCCAGCTGTTTACAGTATGACCGTTTTTTTTGGTCCAGGGTCACATATGATATCCACTAATCTTGAAGCACTGATGTCTCATGTCCATTCTCTGTCCTTTGTCCATCCAGTCACTCCTTTCCTTTTTTGAGCCTTCATTCTCATTCATTGGGATTCACAGCACTGTGACATCCTGTCTGTGTTCTGGGGCTTTGCCAGAGGCGGCTGGTCACCCGGAGAGCATTTCAGGGCCGTAGGGCTCATCTTGCATGTGGACAGGTCTTTATAAAGAAGTCTGTCACTACTTTCTGTTTT